>JBBGZY010000017.1:2405000-2805000 GCA_037952925.1 Lithobates clamitans | reverse complement strand
TGTTGGATAGTGAATAAATGAGACAAATTAAACTAAACTCGTTACTATAGTTATTTGGAAATTCGGATACATCCGAATCTCCAAATAACCAAAAATGTGTCCAAATTTTGATTCGGACCAAAATGATTTGCACATGTCTAATCAAGGCTAAGAACATGCAAGACTGTACATTAATAAAATATAATTTGTCATTTAATATCTGCTTGTGAGTTTTCTCCAATATGGCAGAAAATAGTGGGTACAGGATTTTGGGATAACATGCCCAAAAATGATAAAATTGCAGAGAATGGAGGGTGCAGAATGCCAGAGACACTGAAACACAGCGTTATGAAATGAGGGCAAGCTTCAGATTTGAGGTACAATACAAAGCACAGGTGGGCGTGTTTAGCACTAATTGCAGCAGTTGGTATTATGGAAAATGATCAAGGTTGGAAGACAGCAGGGAGAGTCCTTAATAAGAAGCTACTGTGGTTAGTTAGAGGATAGCTGCCAGAGAACATAATGGATATGGTGGATGAAAGCTGTCAGGCTATCAGATCTAGATCTAGAGATAACATAATTTGAAGGAAACTATAAAGGCAGTAAGTAGACATTGAATATCGTGTCATTGAACATGACAAAAATTGTGTAATTATTTACCTTATTACTTTGTCTCACTTTATTGTTCCACAAAGCTGTAAATACACTAAATAGATATGTTGTAACCCTTTTTAATAATTTGCTTTTAAAATGCAAGTTGAGCTTCTCCAATCACCTTTTTGGTTTATTCTGTTATGCTACCCTCTCTTTGTACCCTCCTATTCTTTGTCTTCTTCTCTTCCTTTTGTACATGTTACAACATACTTACTACATTTACATTTTACTTCAATATGTTATATAAGACAATAGATCAGAGGCGTAACTAGAATCTTCAGGGCCCCGGTGCAAGAAACCATGAAGGGCCCCCACCAGGGGCATTGCTAAGTCCACAAAAGATCTCGGGCTAGAGCCCATAGCAGCGAAGTAAAGAAAGTCATACGCTTGAGGGGGCATACACATGCATATAATATACGTGTGTGTATATATATATATATATATATATATATATATATATTCAAAACCAAAAGGTATATACTGCGCTATCCCATAAAATGTTCAATAAACAAAAAACCAAAAAACCTGTGTCTGTGAAAAACTCAAAAAGTGTTAATGCTGCTGCAACCCTAAATGTGAGACAACCTCCATTACAAAATACTATACAAAGAAAGGCTGCGCTGCTGTGAATAAGTGAGTGTGGTCATGAACCATTTATATGACCATAACATGTACACCTATATATGATAAAAAACGATTAATGATATTTGGAAAAGAGATGATGGTACCTGGAACATACATAAGTTACCACAAATATGTGACATATAGGATTACTCCTTATGTATATGTGCAATCAGACATCAAGTATGTTGAACAAGGTCCATATAAAAACACTCCTTTGCTAGAAATGTCTTTCACCAGTAGAAAAATGAAAAAGCATCAATAATATTGGTATAAAATAAAACACCACTCTTCTGCTGATGTAAAGCATGCACTGTTGTCACCCTGAAGAATGTGATGATAGGGAAATTCCTCCACCAAACAAAACGATCTGCCCCTTACCAGATATTTTGATCTCTTGTTTAAGGAGATCGTATATGCAGGTGGCTGTGTCCCCCAGCCACTGGGTCTTTATCAAAAATATGGCTCCAAGGGTCACCTCTCAGGGGGTCCGCTGGATGTTAAACTGGCACTCAAATCCCAAAAATGAAAGAAAGAGCTCCATAGCGTAATACTGACATTTATTGGTAAAAAATCATAAGAAATGCACTTACAGTGTTGTAGATTTAAAATCACGTGTGTACACAAACAATTCCGGCCGGCTCACAGATGCTGCCCGTCGCTTCCGGGATCAGCGGTGGATGGTGGTGACGTCAGCACGTCGCTCCTCCCTACGCCGTTTCGACAAACTTGTCGTCTTCCTGGGGTACGGGCGGCGTGCTGACACACCACCTTTATACGTCAAACAATTGTACAGGAACGCCCTCTTCTGAGGTCAAGGCATCCGAAACTAGATTCGCTATCTTTAAAATGGGCTGAAAGACTCATATTCCATTCTAGTGACTGGTTGTATACTCTAAAATCTGTTCACATCTAATACCTCATATCTGAACTTCCGCACTGAGATCGAAATTTACTATACTGAAAGCAAACATAAATGAAAATATAAATACAAATAAAAGATGTTATTAAAAATAAAAATAAAGGAAAAGAGCCCTGCGAGTGTGGGGATCCCACCACACCTGTTCATAGAACATAGTGGGTCGATAATAATTTACACCCCCACTCATGCATGGATTATGTTCTGACAGTTCAACTCCTATAAGGGTAAATTTCTGAAAAATATTAAATTAAAAAATATAATTAAAATATAACTCTTCTCCCAGGACAAGGGAAAAGGAGGACAATAGTCCCCCATGTCCCAACCGTACTGGTAATATTGAGACCAGAAATGGTCAGTCAGACGTCTAAAAAAAGAGAAAAAAAGGGCACATATATGCATGAATATTAATTGTATCTAATTGTATATCTAAAAAGACACATTGGCTATTTGCCCGCACACCGGTGATAAATTCACAAAAAATGGCAGTCTTGCATCTAGAGAGGCAAAACATAAACGAATCAAGACTGACTATAGAGCAGTATATCTCTTGAAACAGGGGCACATTAACATCTAAAATGGACCTGCATAATAGGTCTAAATGTTACCCATCTGTTTCAATAGGGGCTTCTTAGAGATTAATGGTATATAGAATGCCATAGGCTGTAGGAGGAAGGGTACACCCTATAAGGTGGGCCCCTGATAAACTGAGCTCACCAACGCTCCAATAAAAGCTAGATAGAGGAGTGTCCTGTATGTCATATTCACCCGAACCGGACACCTTGATCTCAGAGTGAGGCCAATATCATAAATGTTAACCATTATCGATGAATGCATTTACATCAGTATCAATGTTCAGGCCATGGGGGGTGTAACATCGAACACGGTGGATCCAAGCCATTTCTAATCTAGACAGTTCCCTAACTAGAGATCCACCTCTCCAGTGGGCACTGTATCTGTCTATCCCTAAAAATAGGGTATTGGCCGGATTTCGATTATGGTGTAACGCATAGTGTTTCGACACCGAGTGGAATTGGAAACCATTTTTGATGTTTGTGATGTGTTCCCCTAGGCGGACTTGCATGGGGCGTTTGGTCCTGCCTATATATTGTAGCCCACATGGGCATTGCAATAAATAGACCACCCCTTTTGAGCTGCATGTAATAAAAGGCTCTATTTTATGCACCCTAGAAGTACTGAAAGATGTAAAAGACTCGGTTTTCCTCTGCTTGTTCTTGTTTAGTGAGCAGATCTGACATCTGCGACACTGATGGTAACCAGATAAATTTTGAAAAAAAGACACTTTTTGGGTGGGTGGGTCCACTACGTTGGGAGCAATTCTGTCTCGCAATGAAGGGACCCCCTTGAAAACAATTTGTGGTTTTTCAGGTAAAATTGTTTTGATAACTCTATCATTTGCCAGAAGGTGCCAGTGTTTCTTTAGGATCTTAGTGATTTGGTAATGTTGTGTGGAGAAGCTGGTGATAAACGGTAAAGAGGGTCCCCCCGAATCGCCCCTAGGGGCCTCCCTCAACAAGGTGGCTCTATCAATAGCTTCCACTTGATTCATTGTTTCTTCCAGCAGGTTCTTATTGTATCCCTTTTCCTCCAACCTTCTTAAAATGATACCTGCCTGCACTCTATAATCCCTAATGTCTGTGCAGTTGCGCCTCATGCGTATGAATTGGCTCTTTGGGACAGACCTAAGCCACGGATCATGATGGCAGCTCCCGATGGGAATGAAAGCATTCCGATCCGTTTTTTTAAAAAAGGACATTGTTTTAAAAGAGCCTTCCTCTTTCAATATGGTAAGATCAAGGAAGTTGATCCTTTCATAACTGCCTTCATGCACAAATCTTATCCCCCTATCATTGAGCCTTCCTTACATCGGGGTCCCCAGAGAGCCCCCCTTAAGGAGGGCCCTCTGGGGACCCCGATGTAAGGGGGCTCTCTGGGGACCCTGATGTAAAGGGAAGGGAATATCTATCTATCTATCTATCTATCTATCTATCTATCTATCTATCTATCTATCTATCTATCTATCTATCTATCTATCTATCTATCTATCTATCTATCTATAAATATATAGATATATATATATATAGATATATATATATATATCTATATATTTATAGATATATATAAAATATTGTTACATAGTGCGGATCCCCTTACATCAGGGTCCCCAGAGAGCCTCCCCTAACATCAGGATCCTCAGAGAGCCTCCCTACATACAATAGGATCCCCAGAGAGTCCCCCCTTACATGATGGTCCTCAGAGAACCCCCGCTGTACATCAGGGTCCTTAGTGATCCCCTCCTTACATCAGGGTCCCCAGAGAGCTACCCCTTACATCAGGGTCCCCAGAGAGCCTGCCTTTGCATCAGGGTCCCCAGAAAGCCCCCCTTACATCAGGGTCCCCAGTGAGCCCCTTCCTTACATCAGGGTCCCCAGAGAGCCCCTCCTTACATCATGGTCTCCAGGGAGCCCCTTCTTTACATCAAGGACCCCACAGAGCCCCCCCTTACTTCAGGGTCCCCAGAGAGCCCCCTTACATTAAGGTCCCCAGAGGGCCCCCTTACATCAGGGTCCTCAGAGAGCCCCCCCCTTACATCGGGGTCCCCAGAGAGAGCCCCCTTACATCAGGGTTTCCAGAGAGCCCCTTCCTTACATCAGGGTCCCCAGAGAGCCTCCCTTACATCAGGGTCCCCAGAGAGCCCCCCTTACATCAGGGTCCCCAGAGAGCCCCCCTTACATCAGGGTCCCCAGAGAACCCCCCTTACATCAGGGTCCCCCAGAGAGCCCCCCTTACATCAGGGTCCCCAGAGAACCCCCCTTACATCAGGGTCCCCAGAGAGCTTCCCTTTACATCAGGGTCCCCAGAGAGCCCCCTTACATCGGGGTCCCCAGAGGGCCCCTCCTTACATCAGGGTCCCAAGAGAGCCTTCCTTACATCGGGGTCCCCAGAGAGAGCCCCCCTTACATCAGGGTCCCCAGAGAGCAACCCCTTACATCAGGGTCCCCAGAGAACCTCCCCTTACATCAGGGTCCCCAGAGAGCTTCCCTTTACATCAGGGTCCCCAGAGAGACGCCTTACTTCGGGGTCCCTAGACGGCTCCTCCTTAAAGGGAAGCTCTCTGGGGACCCTGATGTAAGGGGAGGTTCTCTGGGGACCCTGATGTAAGGGAGGGCTCTCTGGGGACCTTTCCTTACATCAGGGTCCCCAGAGAGCCCCCCTTACATCAGGGTCCCCAGAGAGCCCCCTTACATCAGGGTTCCCAGAGAGCCCCTTCCTTACATCAGGGTCCCCAGAGAGCCCCCCTTACATTATGGTCCCCAGAGAGCCCCCCCTTACATCAGGGTCCCCAGAGAACCTCCCCTTACATCAGGGTCCCCAGAGAACCTCCCCCTTTACATCAGGGTCCCCAGAGAGAGCCCCTTTACATCAGGGTCCCCAGAGAGCCTCCCCTTACATCAGGGTCCCCAGAGAGCCCCCCTTACCTCAGGGTCCCCAGACACTCACCCCCCTTCCAGAGGTTCCCCTGCACCTGGTTAGTCTCCGCTGTGCACCTTGGACCCCCAGCACATCTCAGTACCCTCCACCTGGGGGAGGTGGGAGGCGGCGATCGGCAGCTCTATGGTGTCCACTGGCCGCGGGATCTCCCTGGCGCTTGTAGTTCTCTCTCCGACTGTATCCACTGGAGAGGGGAGGGGCCTCTGACCCAGGCATGTATCATCAAGAGTGATGAAGCAGAGCGACTCACTGAAGAGTAAGCCGATACATGCCTGGGTCAGAGGCCCTTCCCCTTTCCAATGTATACATTCGGAGAGAGAACTAGAAGCCCCAGCGACTCGCTGGCACCATAGAACTGCCTATTGCTGCCTTCCACCTCCCCCCTGCATTTTAAATGGACAGCCAGGTGTGCAGGGGAAGATGCCGGGTCTTGGGGCCCCCCCACAGTGGCAGAATGGCAGGGCCCAGTTGCAAGTGCGACTGCAGCGACCCCTATAGTTCTGCCACTGCAATAGATACTGTTTTCTTTGGCTAGCAACGATTTCCCTAATCAGGATCAGTTTTGTTCTTTTATTGCAGTCTAAAGATTCCCATTCAAGAAATATGTATTTAGGGTAGCACAACTTCTTTTGAAGTTGATCAACACTTTAACACACAGCTAAAAGGGGTTTGTATCATTAACTTATCTGCTACATAGCCCTCCATGTAGCAATAATAAGGCCTATTGAACACCCAAATGAGTAAAAAAGAAAGGTTCATGCTAAACACAGTGCACCCTCTTTTCTCCAAAATGCTCAAGTCAGTGACAGATGATTAGATTTAATATCTTGTGTGGGAAACACATTTCGCATAAGTCACACTGCAACAGAGCTAAGTTGGAGACAATAAACTTCACAAGTGACACCTCTGCAATGAATAAGATTCTGCTGGAAACAAAGACCAGGCAAACTTTGTTAAAAAGTTGTTGTTTTTTTCACTTTATTTCCATTTATTTTACTGTTGCTATTGTCTGTTTTTTGTAATATCTTTTCTGTAAATATTCTTTATTGCACTGTTTTTTAAAATTTATTAAAAGTATATTTTAAATTGGATTAAAATTGAGCATTTCATATTGCTGGACCACTGCATTAACTGCGTGGGCACTGAAAGCTCATCACCCATGAAGGTAATTACAGTGGGGACCAGGAAGTGGGGAGGCTCTAGGGTGTTAGTTTAACTTTTCATTTTTTATTAAAGGGTAAACAAACCTTTTAAAAGGTTAGTTCATCTTTACCTAAAGAGTCTAGGAGCCAGACCTGAGAAGTTACCCTTGAGATTTGTTTGTGTTGTAGTTATTTAATTCATCTTTGATTCGCTGCTTCTTTTTAAAGATGTCCTCACAGATTAAAAAAGCAGACACAAATATAGGAAGGATCTTGATTTATGTTGGATTCCTTGGCTGAACACCTTCAGCATTGGAGTGAAAACGGATCCTGAATTTTTTCTGCCCCTTTGGACTCTGTCAATGATCCCCTAGAATTCTTTCAGTTTGCTGACACATTAATAAGCTAGTGGATCATCAACATACTGTAGCTCTTGATATGATCTAGGCTGGGTCCATAAAAGAGGAGACTGTAATAATACCATGGAAGTCCTGATAATGGCCAAGGGTAAAGAAACTTCTAAACATCCTAACCTTAAGGAAGCTTTCACGACTTTCAATATCTAAACATCTGTGGGTAAATTTGACATTTTAACTTAGGTCTATTCCATTTGTTTTAAGCCAAAGTAAAACAGTTTGTTTATTTTTACATTTGTAAAACTGATACTTATATTTGTATAACTGATACTGAAAAAAGTCTATCAAAAAGCATTATGTTTAGTCTGTGACAGTAAAAGAATGGTATGTGGTACAATTAAAATAATACCAAAGAGTTGTATGTAGTTTGTATACAATATTTACTAGTTATTATTCCAGGTATGCAAGGAAAAGCAAAAACTCATGTTTAAGTGTTATACATTTACAAACATAGCAACAGTCCCTGTTGTATTTTTTCAGCTTGTTGTTTTATTAGCCTTTAAAATACAGTTATTTAATATATGACAAGTACATTTCCCAAGCTTTAAAGTAATTAAACAAAGTCAGCTGTCTACAGTGGTGAAGATCTCATAGTAAAAAGAATCCAATAATTGATATACTGTATACTATACTTCAATCAAGGGTTCCCTTGTGGCCAATTAAAGTAGCAGATGTTGGATAGTTTTTAACACACATCCTCAAACACCAAAACTCTGCCACCATATCATTATAGAAATGATTTCTTCTGAAAATGCTAATTTTAGTGCCAAGAGGCACTTTAAAACTGTATTTAATTGTTTACATGTACAAAAAAAGCTTGCATTTTATGAAATACTGATAAGTTTATAACACAATAATATAAAGAATGAATACTGCACAAGTCATGTGTTATATGACTTAAAAACTGTGTGTTTTTCACACTGTAATGTGCTTGTCCTCTGACACTATAAATAGAAGGGTCTGACTTCAAGAAACCAAGTCTGACACCTGAAAAGCCTTATGCCGCGTACACACGGTCGGACTTTTCGTCTACAAAAGTCCGATGGACGCCGACAGACCAAATCCGGCGGACAATCTGATCGTGTGTGGGCCTCCCCGGACTTTCAGCGGACTTTTCCAGCTGCAAATCTGACAGGCTTTAGATTTGGAACTTGCTTCGAATCTTTACGTCGTAACACCCAGAAATCCGCTCGTCTGTATGCTAGTTTGGCAGACAAAAAAACGACGCATGCTCAGAAGCAAAAACTAAACGGAAGCACTCGGTCTAGTAAAACTAGTGTTCGTATTGTAGGTAGCACATTCCTCACACTGCAAATTCTGTTATCGTTGAATGCAGCGCATTAATGTCTTGTTTAATAATGCTATAAGAACAAAGATGTTTTGCTGTTCCTATTCACACAGAGTTCTCCTGAAACTGATTTGTGGATTATTTCTCTTTGATCTCATAAATGATATAGTATTTTTTTTTAAAGCCATATCTCCATACTAATAATGTTTACACTTTTTATTTTTTTGGGAGTCATCTTTTATTTTAGATTTCATCAAGATTTTTTTTATGATTATTGTTGAAATTATTTTATCTTTATCTACATTTTTTTTTGGGGGGGGGTTGTAAAGTTATCACAAATTCTTAAATTTAACACAAATACATTTTTTTTACCACAAAGAACCATTATTTTTTTTTGATTTTTTTCTATGTATATGAAGTTAACACAAAGAACCTTTTTTGGGTATCTTTTTTTTTTTTTTGGTAAAAGCTACCACTAGAACATTATATTTTTTTTTTGTTGTGTTTTTGCAACCTCAAGGAGGTTGTTATTCCTTGTTAATACATTGTCTCTAAATCAATGATGTTAATTAAAACATATAAAGTCTTTTCATAAACTAAAATATCCATTTATTTATGGTAAAAAGAAAATAAAGAGGAAGTCAATGCTGGCAAAAGTCTGTGGACAAGAAAATTGGGATCTTGAGGAGTCCATATAAGAGGGAGCACAATCTGGTCCAGGAATCCCAGAGATCAACAGCAGCAGCAGCAGATGACTTAGATGTCCCCAGACTGTGGTACTACAACAGCCTGCGTCTTCTGTCAGACCAGACTGAACCCAGGTCATCACTTTCTTCTCTTCCCTGCAGCCTTCCCTCCACGCTGCCCTGCACCCTTCCCTGCACCCTTCCCTGCAGCCTTCCTTGGAGGCTGTTGCTCTGGTGGTTGAGCTATGGCAGGAGGAGAAGGAGGAGGAGGAGGGGGGGCTGCCTCATTTAGTTGTGTGTTGGCAGTTAGCTCGCCCTTCAGACTCTTGTGGATAGTTTCAGCAAACAGTTTTTCACACATGAGGCGTTGGCCCCGCTCCATTTGAAGCAGCCTGCTGGATAAATAACACCCATAAGACTCTTCAGCTTCGGGGGGGGCTCTTCAAAAAATTTGTGGCCTCTCTCATGAGGCACAGGGATGCCTCCTGTGTCACCGTCCCCTTCCTGGCCCTTTTTGTAGGAAGGTGGAGGGGAGTCACTTGGGATTGGGTCAGGCTCCTACTGGGCCCAGCCACCTCCTGCCTGACACTGGGTCCGGCCTCCTCCTGGATGACACAGGGTCCTACCTCCTCCTGGCTGTCCCTGGGCCCGGCCTCCTCCTGCCTGCCACTTTCCCCACTTTCCTCCTGGCTGACCTCATCCTGTGTATAAAAAAGGGACATAGTTTTAGTTGTTTGTTTTTGGTTCATCAATGACACACAATTTGCTTCTCATGACTTGCAAATTCAATGTTAATACATCTAGTAATAAAAGAGTCTAGAAATCAGACACCATCATTTTTTAAAGTAGGTGACAAACATATTTGGCCACTACTGTCAATTGATATGTATACATCATTTTTAGTATAAAATTCTTTTAATCAATTATTACATCTAGTTAACATCATTAATATTAGGACACTAAATATTTTTTTTATTAATTTACCTGACTCCAGATGGTCACATCCGGTTCTTTCAGGATGGAAGACCCAGCTTGGTCCTTATCAGCCTCTGCTGGGGTGGAGGGAAGGGTGCATGGAAGGGTGGAGGGAAGGGTGGAGGCAAGGGTTGAAAGTGATGCCCTGGCTTCAGTCTGGTCATCCAGAAAACGTAGTTTATTGTAGTACCACAGCCTAGGTACATATACATCATCTGCTGATGCTCCTGATCTCAGGGAATTCTGGATCTTGTTATGCTCCCTCTTATACATGTTCCTCAAGATCCCAATTTTCGATAACATCTCCATCGTTGCTTCTGGGATGTACGTCTGGACAAATGTCAGAAGTCTCTCCAGCGTTGACTTCCTTACATGCTTTAGATAATATCGAGGGTGTTTGACCTTCCACCGATTCCTCATCTCCCTGTACTGATCAATAAAGGCCGACAGAAAATCAGGCTCCTTAAATATTTCATTCATAATTACTGTAAAAGATAAAGACACAAGACAAAAAACATTTATGTTTCTGCTAAACCCTCATCATCTTATCCCAACATAGACCTCATCAATCTGTCAAGCCATATAGGCTGCTTGCTACAAAGTTTTTCCCAAATTTCTAAATCTTAAATTACCTTCGTTTATAGCGTCCCGGTCCACTATCATCTACGCACAGAACGTATGTACGACACAATACGTAAGAACATTTTATACACTGCGCATGCGTGAAACTCCGCCTGCTTTGCCCGCCCCTGACGTTCTTTCTTTACGCATATTTTCAGCCCCCTTGTCTCTGTGCACAGAACGTACGTACGACACATGCGTACTAACAATTTTTAAGCACTGCACATGTGTGAAACTCCACCTGCGTCGCCCGCCCCTGACGTTCTATTTTAACTCATATTCTCCGCCCCTTGTCTCTACACACAGAACGTACGTACGACACATGCGCAATCCCTCTCTTTATACACTGCGCATGTGTGAAACTCCACCTGCGTCGCCCGCCCCTGACGTTCTATTTTAACTAATATTCTCCGCCCATTCTTTCTACGGTGCGTAGTAGGATGAACAATGGCGGAGACACAGCAGGTGTGTACTACCTCAGGTAGCGACAAAAGACCGGATGCCGGAACATCCCGATCTGGGAAGCAGAGATTTAAGGCCTCCAATATGTCCTTTAAAGAGATGGTGGAAATGGTGGCAATTCTGAGAAAAAATGACTTTGATGGGAAGTATGGACCGTACGCCCAGCCTAATTTTAGAAAAGCCAAAATAATGGAGAAAGTGGTGAAGACATTGCATCTTACTTTTGGGGTACGGCACTCAAAAGATCAGATTTGGAAAAGATGGTCCGACCTCAAACTCCGGGAGCCGGATCAGTACAGACGGATGCATAAAGTGCTGAAAAAAGTAAAGTATTTGTCGTGTGTTCATATTCTGTTTATTACCTTGTATACTGCTCCATGTGCTTTTCTTTAATGTACGAGTTTATATCATTTGAAACAATCTTAATAAACATTGTTACATATCTACAGACCTATATTTTTTAATCTATCTATCTATATTTGTTTAAAAAAATTGTAGATATATATATCTATCTAGATATGTCTAAAGAAAATTTTATTATGTATTCAATTAGGAACTCTGCCCAAACAGACAATTTGTACACCACTTCACTACAATGTTTTAAGATTACTATTTATGTACTAAAATAACTGTGTGCTAAGTATATATTTTGGTTCATTCACATAGGGGAGAAAAGACTCAGACAAGATGAACCCAGTCCCCCCCAACCGCAACACCATAATTGGGAAATCAGCCAAGCCCCACAGAGGATGTGGAGGGAGGAGAGGTGGGCGACATGGGCACCCCACCGGGTGAGTGTCTGACACACCAGCTTACGTTAATCTATGTATGGCTGCATATTTTGAAAATAAAATTTTCTCCTCTATTTTAGGTGATCTGGTTGTGCTTGAATCAAGCAACAGTGCCACCACCGAGGATGTTTATAAAGTATGCGACATGGGCACCCCACCAGGTCAGTGTCTGAGACACCAGCTTATGGTAAGGTAATCTATGTATGGCTGCATATTTCTAAACACATCTTTTTTTCATTAAATTTTAGGTCTGGGTGAACATTTTAGCACAGACAGTGCACAACGCCTAATTGGTCAGATAATGGCCTGGAATGGAGAGATTGATTTAATGCGGAATCGGCTGGATCGTATGCAGCAGGAAATGAAGAACATGATCAATGTTTTGGGGAGAATCTAAATGCCCTTTTTCAACCAAAAAAACATTGATCATGTTCTTCATTTCCTTGTTTGCTGACCCCATTCTGGGCCTTCTCTTTTATATTCTTAAAATTATATGCATAGGTGTGAGCAGCCTAGTGCATTAGGGTGTGCACCCCAAAGCTTAAAGACACACTATATATATATATATATATGCCAGTAGAGCAGTGGGCAGTGTCAGTAGGGCAGGGATTGCCCAGTAGTTTACTTTTATTTTTTTATTATTATAACTTTTTTACAATTGTATTATTTTTTACAACAATGTATTATTTTTTACAATAATTTATTTTTATTATTATTTTTTTTTTTTACAATTTATTAGGAGCCCCATTGGGGGACTTTGGTGAAATATCAGGGGTCTGAACAGCCTCACTTTTGAGACAGAGAAATGATGGACTTAAGACAGAGATTTCCCAGCCCCTTTCTCTGCAGCCAAGCAGTAAGGGGAATCTGCACAGCACAGGGTGATTAGGGTGTGCCCAGGCACACCTGGCACACCCTGTGCGCACGCCTATGATTATATGCCTGTTTCCAAAAATGATAATCCAAAAAAAAGGACGCATGTTGTTTTTATTACCAAAAAAAAAAAATAGAGGCCTGTTTTTACAAAAAAAAACCCAAAAAAAATAGAGGCCTGTTTTTACAAACTAAAAAACCCCAAAAAAATAGAGGCCTGTTTTTACAGAATAAAAAACTAAAAAAAAAATAGAGGCCTGTTTTTACAAAATAAAAAAACTAAAAAAAAATATTGAGGCCTATTTGTTAAAACAAAAAAAAAAAATAATAATGTTAAAAAAAATCACATAATTATATTGTTTAAAATTTCTAAATAAAGATATATTTTTGAATATCAACATTTTTTACAAACGCACAAGTGAATGTACACCGAATATTAAAAAATCTGTTTAGTAATGAACAAAATGTGTGGTTTCTTCTTTCAATGCTCAATATCAGTTTGTTTAACCACTTCAGCCCCGGAAGGTTTTACCCCCTTCCTGACCAGAGCACTTTTTACAATTCGGCACTGCGTCGTTTTAACTGCTAATTGCGCGGTCATGCAATGCTGTACCCAAACGAAATTTGCGTCCTTTTCTTCCCACAAATAGAGCTTTCTTTTGATGGTATTTGATCACCTCTGCCGTTTTTATTTTTTGCGCTATACACGGAAAAAGACCGAAAATTTTGAAAAAAAATGATATTTTCTACTTTTTGTTCTAAAAAAAATCCAATAAACTCAATTTTAGTCATACATTTAGGCCAAAATGTATTCGGCCACATGTCTTTGGTAAAAAAAATGTCAATAAGTGTATATTTATTGGTTTGCGCAAAAGTTATAGCGTCTACAAACTAGGGTACATTTTCTGGAATTTACACAGCCTTTAATTTATGACTGCCTATGTCGTTTCTTGAGGTGCTAAAATGGCAGGGCAGTACAAAACCCCCACAAATGACCCCATTTTGGAAAGTAGACACCCCAAGGAATTTGCTGAGAGGCATGTTGAGCCCATTGAATATTCATTTTTTTTGTCCCAAGTGATTGAATAATGACAAAAAAAAAAAAAAAAAATTACAAAAAGTTGTCACTAAATGATATATTGCTCACACAGGCCATGGGCATATGTGGAATTGCACCCCAAAATACATTTAGCTGCTTCTCCTGAGTACGGGGATACCACATGTGTGGGACTTTTTGGGAGCCTAGCCGCGTACGGGGCCCCGAAAACCAAGCACCGCCTTCAGGATTTCTAAGGGCGTACATTTTTGATTTTACTCCTCACTACCTATCACAGTTTCGGAGGCCATGGAATGCCCCCCCCCCCAAATGACCCCATTTTGGAAAGTAGACACCCCAAGCTATTTGCTGAGAGGCATGGTGAGTATTTTGCAGCTCTCATTTGCTTTTGAAAATAAAGAAAGACGAGAAAAAATTTTTTTTTTTTTCTTTTTTCAATTTTCAAAACTTTGTGACAAAAAGTGAGGTCTGCAAAATACTCACTATACCTCTCATCAAATAGCTTGGGGTGTCTACTTTCCAAAATGGGGTCATTTGGGGGGGTTTTGTGCCACCTGGGCATTCCATGGCCTCCGAAACTGTGATAGGCAGTGAAGAGTGAAATCAAAAATTTACGGCCTTAGAAAGCCTGAAGGCGGTGCTTGGTTTTCGGGGTCCCGTACGCGGCTAGGCTCCCAAAAAGTCCCACACATGTGGTATCCCTGTACTCAGGAGAAGCAACAGAATGTATTTTGGGGTGTAATTTCACATATTCCCATGGCATGTTTGAGCAATATATCATTTAGTGACAACTTTGCGCAAAAAAAAATAAAAAAAATAAAAAATTGTCTCTTTCCCGCAACTTGTGTCACAATATAAATTATTCCATGGACTCAACATGCCTCTCAGCAAATAGCTTGGGGTGTCTACTTTCCAAAATGGGGTCATTTGGGGGGGTTTTGAACTGTCCTGGCATTTTATGCACAACATCTAGAAGCTTATGTCACACATCACCCACTCTTCTAACCACTTGAAGACAAAGCCCTTTCTGACACTTATTGTTTACATAAAAAAATAATTTTTTTTTGCAAGAAAATTACTTTGAACCCCCAAACATTATATATTTTTTTTAAAGCAAATGCCCTACAGATTAAAATGGTGGGTGTTTCAATTTTTTTTTTACACAGTATTTGCGCAGCGATTTTTCAAACGCATTTTTTGGGGAAAAAACACACTTTTTTACATTTTAATGCACTAAAACACACTATATTGCCCAAATGTTTGATGAAATAAAAAAGATGATCTTAGGCCGAGTACAAGGATACCAAACATGACATGCTTTAAAATTGCGCACAAACGTGCAGTGGCGACAAACTAAATACATTTTTAAAAGCCTTTAAAAGCCTTTACAGGTTACCACTTTAGATTTACCGAGGAGGTCTACTGCTAAACTTACTGCCCTCGATCTGACCTTCGCGGCGATACCTCACATGCATGGTGCAATTGCTGTTTACATTTGACGCCAGACCAACGCTTGCGTTCACCTTAGCGCGAGAGCAGGGGGGACAGGGGTGCTTTTTTTTTTTTTTTTTTTTTTTTTTCTTTATTATTATTATTTTTTTATCTTATTTTTAAACTGTTCCTTTCATTTTTTTTTTTTAAATCATTTTTATTGTTATCTCAGGGAATGTAAATATCCCCTATGATAGCAATAGGTAGTGACAGGTACTCTTTTTTTGCAAAAATTGGTCTATTAGACCCTAGATTTCTCCTCTGCCCTCAAAGCATCTGACCACACCAAGATCGGTGTGATAAAATGCTTTCCCAATTTCCCAATGGCGCTGTTTACATCCGGCGAAATCTAAGTCATAAAATGCTCGTAGCTTCCGGTTTCTTAGGTCATAGAGATGTTTGGAGCCACTCTGGTCTCTGATCAGCTCTATGGTCAGCTGGCTGAATCACCGGCTGCATTTTCAGGTTCCCTGTTGAGACAGGAGAGCCAGAGAAAAACACGGAAGACGTTGGGGGGGGGGGGCATTCCCTCCCACTGCTTGTAAAAGCAGTCTAGAGGCTAATTAGCCACTAGGATTGCTTTTACATGAAAGCCGACCGCTGGCTGAAAAGAATGATACCAAGATGATACCTAAACCTGCAGGCATCATTCTGGTATAACCACTCAAAGTCGTGAATGGCATACCTGAAGACAAAAAAATGGTTAACAATAAAGCACAGTAAACGGTAAGGTATAAAAAATTGCATACCTGAAAAGCAAACATGATAAAACATAACAACAATAAAACATTGCAGAATAGAATACAGTAAAAAAGAGCAGAACAATAGAGAGAGAATAGAGAGAGAGAGAACAATAAAACGACAACTATTTTTTTTTTTATTTTATATTTTTGTTTGTGTTTTTTTTTTTACACTTTTTTTTGTAACTAACTTTTATAACTGTAACCGGTTCCAGGTTCGGGTCTCTCAAAATGCGATGGCATCTCGGGAGACCCTGTGAAAGTGTGCCTAGTCTGTGCAATGCTGTACCCTACGCTAATACTCTACTAGTGCATGGTAGCGTTCAAAACATTCACCAATGCAAAGACCAGGATTATCAGGACAGGAGGGACAATAATAGCGGGTGTCACGCCTATATCCGCGCTTGCTGCAGACACAACATCTTTTTTGGGGGGTTCATTGGGTAGGGGTACTCGGGAGGACATAAAGAAAATGCCTCTCATGCAGCCGACTGCATTTGGTTGGGGATGTGAATGGGGGAAGTACGGGCGCTGCAGAAGCGGTGGGTTCCCAATTAGGATTGGCGAATGCAGCAGGAAGGGCACTATGGGCACGACGGGCCTGTGTTTGTCTTTTTGGTGGCAGCGGGACACTACTTGTGCTTGCCACCTCACCAGCTTGAACTGCACTTATGTGACTCGCCACGTCACCAAGTGTTACTGCAGTGCTGGTTTGACTATGACCGGGGTGTACTAGGCCGCTGGCGCTTGCCAGTTCACCAAAACGCTACAAAAAAAACTGTTAGCGATCACAGGGATCCGGCCTGACTCTGCGAACGCTGCAGTTATGCATTTAGTGTTCTGTAAGTGTCAGTGATCGATCGATACTGCACTTGGGTGGGGTGGGCTGGGCCGGGCGGAGGGGCAAAATGCAGGTGCTAGCAGGTATCTGGGCTGATCCCGCTAACACTGCGTTTTTGGGAACCCTAAACTGCTGGGGACACTAGTATAGATCTAATCGGATCAGATATTGATCCGTTCAGATACTATACCACTAAGGGAGGCGTATGCTGCGTGCGTGGGTGTTAGCGGTACTGGCGCTAATCTGACGCTGCCTGGGGCTGGTGCTTGCCAGTTCACCAAAACGCTACCAAAAAAACTGTTAGCGATCGCAGGGATCAGGCCTGACTCTGCGAACGCTGCAGTTATGCGTTTAGTGTTTTGTAAGTGACAGTGATCGATCGATACTGCACTTGGGTGGGCTGGGCTGGGCTGGGCTGGGCCGGGCGGAGGGGCAAAACGCAGGTGCTAGCAGGTATCTGGGCTGATCCCGCTAACACTGCGTTTTTGGGAACCCTAAACTGCTGGGGACGCTAGTATAGATCTGATCGGATCAGATATTGATCCGATCAGATACTATACCACTAAGGGAGGTATACGGTGCGTGCGTGGGTGTTAGCGGTACTGGCGCTAACCTGACGCTGCCTGGGGCTGGTGCTTGCCAGTTCACCAAAACGCTACCAAAAAAACTGTTAGCGATCACAGGGATCAGGCCTGACTCTGCGAACGCTGCAGTTATGCGTTTAGTGTTTTGTAAGTGACAGTGATCGATCGATACTGCACTTGGGTGGGCTGGGCCAGGCGGAGGGGCAAAACGCAGGTGCTAGCGGGTATCTGGGCTGATCCCGCTAACACTGCGTTTTCGGGAACCCTAAACTGCTGGGGATGCTAGTATAGATTTGATCGGATCAGATATTCAGATACTATACCACTAAGGGAGGCGTATGCTGCGTGCGTGGGGGTTAGCGGTACTGGCGCTAATCTGACGCTGCCTGGGGCGACGCATATCACCGCCGGGCGATCAGGGGGCTAAACCTTTATTCGGTAATAAACGGCGGGTGCCCTGACACTATAAAAAATAAACGAACTAACCAGCGTCACCCGTAACAGTTATACGGTGATCAGTGGTGAAAGGGTTAACTAGGGGGCAATCAAGGGGTTAAAACATTTATTAGATAGTATATGGGGGTCCCTGTCGCTATAAAACACTGACGGCGAACCTAAATATTTACGTTCCTAACTAGCGTCACCAGCGACACTAATACAGCGATCAGAAAAATGATCGCTTAGCGACACTGGTGACAGGGGGTGATCAAGGGGTTAAAACTTTATTAGGGGGGGTTAGGGGGGTATCCTAGACCTAAAGGGGGGTAATACTCACTGACCTAACACTGTAACTGTCACAAACTGACACTATGCAGTAATCAGAAAAAAAAAAAAAAAAAATACTGCTAATGTCAGTTTGTGACAGGGGGGGGGGGTGATTGGGGGGGGATCGGGGGGCGATCAGGGGGGGATCGGGGGTGTAAAGTATGCCTGGCATGTTCTACTGTGTGTGTGTGTGTGTTGTGCACTCACTTGTCTTCTCTCCTCGGCGCTGGAACGGAAACTGCCAGACCGAGGAGAGATGACATCACATCCTCTGCCTGTGTGAAACGACACACAGGCAGAGGAGGATTCCCATTGGCTGGGAGCGATCGCGAGGGGGGGGCCACGATCGGATGGTCTCCCCCTCGCCTCCCGACGCTCCCAGTCAAATGCCGACCGCCGATGGCACCGGGGGGGGGGGTCCGATCGGACCCCCCGCCCGCGGGAGGGTCCGATCGGACCCCCCGCCCGCGGGAGGCAGATCACGTACGGGTACGTGATTCTGCCTGCCCGTGCCATTCTGCCGCAGTATATATGCGGTAGGCGGTCGGCAAGTGGTTAAAGTTACAACAGTTGTTTACAGTGACAATGGTGCTTATTTACTAAAGGAAAATACACTTGGCACTACAAGTGCTCTACGATAACCTAGGAGAAAGCCAAAAAGAAAGGCAAGCAATAAATATAATTCAAGATTTGATCAAGATTTTTTATTTTAACAAATTAAATATTCTGGGGCATTGCAATGGCCCCCCTACCCATAAAATAATCGACATATTGATCACGAACTTGACGGGCACTTTGGGGGGCCAAGCCAGTACTGACAGTATCCAGGCCCGTCAGATTGTCACTAATAATAAGTCCGGCCTCAGGCCCAACTGGTAAAATATAATTTGGGGAATGTTTGTTCAAAAAGTTGTGCAGGATGCAGCATGCTAAAATTATGTAATTAAGTTTGTATTCCGCAAGGTTTATCGATGTCTGAAACAGGCGGAACCGGCTGGCCAGAATCCCAAAAGCATTCTCAACAACTCTTCTCGCTCTGGCGGGCCGGAAATTAAAAACCCTCCTCTCCGGGGTGAGGGTCCTTTGGGGGAATGGCCTCATGAGGTGCTTGCTCAGAGCAAAGGCTTCATCTGCTATGAAGACAAAGGGGAGTCCTTCCACGTTATCCGCATCAGGTGGCAATCCCAGGCCACCACTCTGGAGATGCTGGTAGAACTCCATCTGGGCAAATACTCCTCCATCCGACATCCGGCCATTCTTCCCCACGTCCACATACAGAAAGTCTTATTGTGCCGACACCACCGCCATTAAGACAATACTATGGAACCCTTTATAATTAAAATAGTATGACCCCGAATGGGGTGGTTGCACGATGTGGACATGTTTCCCATCTATAGCCCCTCCACAGTTGGGAAAGTCCCAACGGGTGGCAAAATGGGATGCCACAGTCTGCCATTCTTGTGGCGTTGAAGGAAACTGGGGAATCAAAGAAACCAAAACTCAGTAATTTTGAAAAGAACATTGCAAGAACATTAAACTTAAAACATTATTGCCCAGCATAACATTACATAATTGAAATCTTATTTAATAAATAATATGGAAAGGCCCACTTATCAGATTGCTCACCCCTTCTGATGGCACATTGTTACATTTTAGGGGGTGGTGAAATTAGAAATTAAGTTTAAGGACATGCAGGGTTTGATTTACTAAAGGCTACAAGACTGTGCAGTTTGAAAAGTGCAGTTGTTGCACTCTGCAAGTGCAGTTGCTCCACAGCTTAGTAAATGAGGTAAGGTAAAGGCTTCATGTTGCAAGGAGTACCCAATCACATGCAAGGGCAATTAATCCAAAAACTTTGTGCCTGGCACATGATTGGATGATGGAAATCAGCAGAGCTTCTGCTCATTTACTAAAGCCCTGGAGCAAATGCACTTGCAGAGTGCAAATGCATTTTGCAAAGTGCAACATATATTTGCTTATTTAAAATCAACACCACAGAACATTATAGCAAATTATTAGGGGGGGAGGGGATTGGAAATCGAGTTAATGACAAACACACTATTTGGAGGGAGTTGGGGGGGAGGGGATTGGAAATGGAGTTAATGACACACACACTATTTGGATAGAGTTTAGGGGGAATTGGAAATCGAGTTTATGACACACACACTATTTGGATGGAGTTTAGGGGGAGAGGGGATTGGAAATTGAGTTAATGACACACACACTATTTGGAGGGAGTTTAGGGGGGGGATTGGAAATCGAGTTAATGACACACACACTATTTGGAGGGAGTTTAGGGTAAAAAAACTACAATGCAGCTGACAAAATACATTCAAAGTGAGTAGACTAGGTGGATATGTGCCCAGCATTGCATGTTGGGGAGGTTAGTGAAGGCAAATATACATGCAGGACAAAAAAGAACATGAAAAAATTACAGCATGCATGAGGACAAAAAGGGGACATTCACACTATATTGCAAAGATGGTAAGTAGTGTTTGAGTAAAGAAATAAATTACATTATCAAACATTAAATAAAATAACATGTGATGCTAATAAAGGATAAAAATTCTTACCTTAATACAGTCCTTCTGCAGGACCTGAATGATGGCAGAACAGCTCTCTGGGATAATGATCCCCAGAGCCTGGGGGGAGATGCCTGTCGAGAACTTAAGGTCCTGCAAGCTTCTCCCTGTCGCCAAGTACCGCAACGTGGCAACTAGCCTCTGCTCTGGAGTGATGGCTTGCCTCATGCAGGTATCCTGCCTGCTGATATAAGGGGTGAGCAAAGCCAACAAACGGTCAAAAACGGGGTCCGTCATCCGGAGAAAGTTCCTGAAATCCTCAGGATTATTCTCACGGATCTCACGGAGCAATGGCATGTGACAGAATTGGTCACGCTGGAGCAACCAATTCTTCGTCCATGAACTCCTCCTCGCCCTGTCCATGGACTGGTCTTGGGCTGAAGAATGAACTACAGCACCAAGCACATACAATGCACGAGCTCTACGACGAGTACGTACTGGTAACGTGGCTTCAAAACGGTCGGCTGGTCAGAACGCACTTAACAGAACGCACTGAAGAACAGCAAGGCCTGTGAAGAGCGACCTGAAAATCAGCAACGAGCGGACAATAAAACAATGATTGCTCAATGCCAACTGACCAAACGCACTTAAGAGCAGATACAAACCTCACAAGCACAGACTGAACAACAGTTAAAACGAACTGAAAAATACGAGTCTCACAAGTGCGAATCGTCTCTCACCAAACTTCTACTAACACGAGATAAACACGAGATTAGCGGAAGGAGCCCAAAGGGTGTCGTACGGGCTATTGAACTTCTGTTTTATAGTCTCGTCAGACTTGGTGTACGTCACCGCGTGCTAGGCTGTCGGACTTTTGTGTGATCGTATGTAGTCAAGTCCGTTCATTAGAAAGTCCGCCGCAAGTCTGCCAAAAGTCCATCGAAAGTCTGTCGGACGGGCTGTCGGACTTTTGTAGCTGAAAAGTCTGACCGTGTGTACGCGGCATTAGACAAAGGAAGTATGGACTCATGCTAGAACTGCTCATTTGTAAGCATCCCAGCCTCCTGTAACCTACTCCTGTTTCAATCCACTTGGGGACTTTAAGAGATACATCTTAGAAAACTTCAAAAAAGTTCAAGGATGCATCTCTTGCATCCTGCACCTTTTCTCCTGGTCCCTTGTCACCACTACCACTTAAAAGCTGGCAATTGCTTTAGATCACACAGCAGGAGCAGTTGCAAAAATACAGTTGCTCCTCTGTAAAATTAAACTTGACTAAATACAATGTATTTTTTCATTGTATTTACTCTTTCATTTATATACTGATCAAAGGTATGACACCAGTAAAGAAACCTTACAAGTTAACCCTTTCATGACTACGCCTATTTTTGAAATTTGGTGTTTACAAGTTAAAATCCATATTTTTTTGCTAGAAAATTACTTAGAACCCCCAAACATTATATATATATTCTTTTTTTTTTAGCAGAGAATCTAGAGAATAAAATGGAGATTGTTGCAATATTTTATATCACATGGTATTTGAGCAGCGGTGTTTTAAACTCACATTTTTGGGAAAAGGGACACTTTCATCAATTTAAAAAAACCAAACAGTAAAGTTACCCCAATTTTTTTTCTATAATGAGAAAGATGATGTTACGCCGAGTAAATAGATACCAAACATGCCATAATTTTATAATTGCATGCACTCGTGGAATGGCGACAAACTACGGTACCTTAGAATTTCCATAGGCGACGCTTTAAATTTTTTTTACGGTTACCAGGTTAGAGTTATAGAGTTGGTCTAGTGCTAGAATTATTGCTCTCACTCTGACAATCGTGGCAATACCTCACATGTGTGATTTGAACACCATTTACATATGCGGGCGCGACTTCCGTATGCGTTTTCTTTGCTGCGCGAGCTCGCAGGGATGGGGGCACATTAAAACATTTTTTCTTATTTATTTTATTTATTTTTATTTTTATAAATTGTGTTAAAAAAAGAAATTTTTGATGACTTATATTGCTGTCACAAGGAATGTAAACATCCCTTGTGACAGTAATAGGTGGTGACAGGTACTCTTTATGGAGGGATCGGGGGTCTAAAAGACCCCCGAACCCTACTTTGCACTTCAAAGTATTCAGATCACCAAAAACGGTGATTCTGAATACTGTGTATTCTTTTACAATCGGTTCCATTGGCAGCCGAGTAAACGGGAAGTGACGTCATGACGTCGCTTCCGCGTTTACAATTAGAAGGCTGGAACGAAGCCACCCACAGCTTTGTTCCAGCCCGTCCCCAGCCGCCGGAGGCAGCCGATTTGGTCACCGGGCCGCCCGATCGAACGGGAGGCCCGATAACAGCGGCGGGAGGCGGCGGGGGGGACGTCCCCTCCCACTGCTCTGGTATAACAGCCTTTAGCCGCATCGGCTGTTATACCCGGAAAGCCGATCACCCGCTGTAAAAAACAGTACTGGGATGATGCCTGCAGCTGCGGGCATCATCCAGGTATAACCCCAGAAAGCCGAGTACACAGATCTGCGTACGCTCGGCGGGAAGGGGTTAAAAAACAAACATCAAATGTATTTCTATTTATTCCATTAACTCTTAGGTAACCCTAATTAACTCCTTACTCCCCTTCTCCTCTCTGCTATTATTTTTCTGTTTTGTTGTTATTCCTATTTTTGCCACATACTGTATATAATTTTCATTAGTTTTTGTTTGTTGTTTTCAACAGTGTTGAATAAGAAGAACATATACAAAGTTGAAAAATTCAGTTTTTTTCATTTCCAAATAGTTTTGCCATGCTTTGTTTTTTTTAATGCATTTCCATCATGTAGACAGTCCAAAATCAATGTTAGCTAATAAACCTAGTTCACACAGTTGTATTGTGTTACAGTGCAATGCAGTATAAAAAGTACAGCATGCTGGATTGTTTTGTAATACAAACACGCATAAATGCACGTAAATCCCTGCTGTCTCTGAGGGAAGAGGAGCAAGCGCCACTGAATTACATAGAGCCGCGATCTCCCGTGTAACCGGCACTCTGTCACTCACAGCCATGCCTCCTGGTCCCACATTGGGCCACTGTTCTGTCTATCATATGAGCAGGGCCAGGAGGTGTGGCTGTGAGTGATGGAGCGCCGGTTACACAGGAGATCGCGGCTCTATGTAATTCAGGCTGCATTGTTGGTCAATTTATAGGCTGTAGATGGGTACTGAACAGGCTGCATTGTTGGTCAATTTAATGGCTGCAGATGGGCACTGAGCAGGATACATTGATGAGCTGTGACCCCAATTTTGCTTCAAAGTTCTTTATTTAAAATGTAAGTTTTTTTCCTTAAACTTCCCTCCTAAAATCGGGGTGGGTGTTATACGCCTGTGCATGTTATACACCGATTTATACAATAATTACTAATATACAAATATTTATTATATATTGTTTTTAAGGTAATAACGGACAAATTACTGAAGTTTGAAGTTATAACTTCCAAACAGTAATTTCACAGTAAATAGATAAATTACATATAGCATATAAATATATGATTTAGCTTGAATATAACAGTACTTTTTCAACAGAATCTCCCTCTTAACTGTGTGAGAAAAACATGGGATTATGGGTAAATCTTACACACATAAACAAAAATGTTTTTTCCTTCTAGTTAAGAGGGCTGGGCTGGAAGGAAGTATTGTTGTTTAGACAACCCCCCTTCTATGACACTGCAGTGAGAGGCGTGCCTTCACTGCAGCATTTTTTATTGGACAGCTAGGACCAATGATACTTTTTTTTTTTTATAATTTTTTATTTTTCAACAAATGTAAATCAGCATAACAAAAAAGGTATAAAAAATGGTATATGACAGTTTTACATGGAAGCAGTCATAAGATAAGTACAAACAGTGTAAATAAGCATGATGAGGATATCTGTATAGATAGATGTCAGCTTCTTCCCGAATTGGGTCATACATACAGAATAGAAGTTCCACACAGTATCCATGCTTCCATCTCAACTATATATTCAAACAAAAGGATGCTCAAGAAACACGTGCAAAATGGAGTCAAAAAGGAGCAGGAATAGGAGGCTCAGAAGAAAATTTGGAATCATCCCAAGGTTTCCAGATTTTTTCAAATTTGGGAATATTACCTTCAATTTTTGCGGTTAAATGTTCCATTCTACGTATATCTGTGATAATGGAAAGAG
Organism: Lithobates clamitans; assembly: GCA_037952925.1. Lineage (NCBI taxonomy): Eukaryota > Metazoa > Chordata > Amphibia > Anura > Ranidae > Lithobates > Lithobates clamitans. The sequence goes on along the minus strand of JBBGZY010000017.1, from coordinate 2,779,861 downwards.
CGTGGTGTACAGTGGGAGCGTTGGTAGAGAGCCAAAGTCTAGGGATGGCTCTTTTTGCTGCTAGAAGAACATAAGATCCTAATCTCTGTAGTGATTTAGGAATACCCGGGAAAGGCAGACCCAAAAGGAAATGTATGGGGTTTAATGGGATAGATGTGGCAAGGAGTGATTGCAATAAATTTTGTATCTCAGTCCAATATGCACTCAAGATCTGACAGTCCCAAAAAATGTGAAGGTGCGTACCTACGGACCGTCCACACCTCCAGCACAGATTAGAGAGAGATGAATTTTGGGCATGTAGCAATTCAGGAGTTTTGTACCAAAAAAAAATTATCTTAATAGCGGTCTCCTTTTGTGCCACACATCTGGAAACTTTAAAAGCCGACTCCCAAATTTTACCCCAATCTATTAATGAAATTGATCTATTTAGGATTTTGGACCATTTTGTCATGTATCTATGTATGGAGTCAGTTAAAGGGGGTATTGTCTGGAGTATTTTATATATGGATGAGATTAGTTTTGGTTCGTATGGGCCATTTGTACACAGTAATTCAAAATCAGTGGGTTTTTCTAAGGATAATGAGGGGAAGTTGGATTGGAAAAAATGTTTAATTTGTAAGTAGAAGTATTCTGTAGATTTGGGTAGAGCATGTTTTTCTTTGAGGGCTGAGAAAGGTAAAAGCTTGCGTGTTACTGGGTGAACCAAATGTCGCAGCTGAAATATACCTGCATGTGTCCACGGAATTGTTCGCAAATAAGATAGTCCGTCTGGGATGTCTGGGTTGAAAAGGATATTCTGGAGAGGGGAGCAAGATAAGGAAAGATGAAATTTGTCCATACATCTTTTCCAGATTGATAGCGTAAAGAGCATCGGGGAAAGACATAGAGACCTTAATTGGGTTATGAATTTCTTTGAGGATGGCCATAGCATATAGCACGGATGTACAGGGGCAGTAATCCCCATTTCAATTTCGGCCCATCTATTTGCAGCTTTTCGTGAGGTCCATACAGTCAGTACTCTAAGATGAGAGGCATAATAATATTTAATAAAGTCGGGGGCGGCCAACCCACCTTTAGCTCTAGGGGAGAGGACTACCGATTGGGCAATTCTATGGGATGCATTGTTCCAGACAAAGTTAAGGCACTTTCTCTGAAGATTTTTCAACTGCGACAAAGGGACTGGAACTGGGAGCGTTTCAAAAAGATACAATAATTTGGGCAGTACCGACATTTTAAGAACGTTAATCCTACCAAGAAGGGAAATTGGGATGGAAGACCAATGTTGTAGAAGTTTAGCAATTTCTGTGAATAGGGGAGGGAAATTAGCTTGGTAAAGAGAGTGATATGATGGGGTAAGATGGATTCCTAAATATTTTAGTGAAGTCTGGCACCATCTATATTTAAATCTGTTTTGTAGGGAGCTGAGTATATCTGAGGGTATATTGATGGGGAGAGCTTCTGTTTTAGTCTGATTAATACGGAAACCTGATAGGGACCCGAACGTGGAGAGAGTGTCGTGTAAGGAAGGTAATGAAATCTCGGGATGTGTGATGGTTAGGAGAATGTCGTCTGCATAAAGAGAAAGTTTATAGTCCTGATGTCGTAATGGAATCCCCCTGATATCAGGGTGGGATCTAATAGCTGTTGCTAAAGGTTCTAGACTTAGTATAAATAATAGGGGCGATAAAGGGCAGCCTTGTCTCGTGCCATTACTAAGAGTAAATCGTTGTGAAATATAGGAGGACAGCTGGACTTGCGACGTGGGGAGGGAGTATAGGGTATGTAGAGCTTGTATAAAGGGGCCTGAGAATCCAAATCGGGTTAAAACTGCAAACATGAAGGGCCAACTTAATCTATCGAAAGCTTTTTGAGCATCTAAGCTTAAGACTATGGTGGGACGTTTGGTTCTAGTTATTAGGTCTATCAAATCTATGGTTCTTCTTGTATTATCTCCAGCGTGTCTCGAGGGAACGAATCCTACCTGGTCTCTATGGATCAGGAACGTTAATAGTGGGGATAATCTATTAGCTAAGATCTTAGTAAAAATTTTGTAATCTGAATTCAATAGAGCAATTGGGCGATAATTGTCGGGTAGTGCAGGATCTTTACCTGGCTTAGGAATTACTGTTATGTGTGCATGTAAGAATTGTGAATGTGGGATGGATCCCCTGAAGAAAGAGGAGAATAGGGATTGTAGATAGGGGATTAAAGTGTGTGCAAAACTTTTATAATAAACGTAAGGGAGACCGTCAGGGCCCAGAGATTTGTGAGTTGGAAGATTTTTAATCACCTCTCCTATTTCCTCCTCAGTAATCGGAGAGTTAAGAGAGGACAAATGATCGACAGAGATTTTGGGTAGCGGAAGGGAATCCATAAATTTATCAAACTCAGATTGTGAGAATTGGGGATGGGATTCAGGACCTAAACAATTATAAAGCCGACTATAAAAGTCACCAAAGACTTTTGACATAGCTTTCGGGCAGTATGTGGGGGTTCCATCGGATTGTATCAAATGATCAGGTATCGATAGAAAGGGCCTTGGTTTTAATTTGTTTACTAACATCCTATGTGGTTTGTTTGCATAATCGTAAAATTTTTGCTTAGCCCATAGCATGGATTTGGAAATTTGGTTCATATCAAAAGACTTAATCTGATCCCGGATTGAGATGACATCCCTCAATTTTTCCACCATGGGGGAGGCCAAAAGATTTCTTTCAGCTATCTGCAGTTGGGTAATAAGATCATTTTTGAGTTGTACAGAGTCTTTCTTTAGACGAGAGCCCATATCTATGCATTCACCTCTAAAAAAGGCCTTATGGGCCTCCCACAGGGTGGAAATCTCCGAAACAGAGCCATCATTAATCCGAAAAAACTCAGTTAGTTTCTGTTGTAATTGGCTTAGAGATAGAGGGTTTTTAAGCAAAGATTCATTGAGGCGCCAGTGGCAGGATTTAGTAAAAGACTTCGTCAATAGGACATTGAGTTCAATAGGTGCATGATCCGACCAGGTAATAGGATTTATTTCAGAGGAGACTACATAGGGAAGTAGAGGACCTGTAATAAGGAAATAATCTAGTCTAGAATAAGACTTGTGAGGATGAGAATAAAATGTATATTGCTTTTGGGTTGGGTGTTTTATCCTCCAGGAGTCAAAAAGGTTATGAGATCTAACTAGTTTGCGAAAGGATGTTGATAATTTCTTGGAGGCAGTTTGCGGGGTGGTTTGGAATAAAGTTTTTCTGTCCCTGGTCGGGGACATGCACACATTGAAGTCGCCTCCCATGATCATAAAAGGCTGGGAGAAGGGCTGTAGCTTCTCAAAAACTTTTTCAAGGAAACCGATTTGTCCTATATTCGGTGCATAAATGTTAACCAAGGAAAAGGAGGTAGATAGGTGACTACATTTTAGGAATATGAACCTACCATGAGGGTCTAGGTAGGAAGAGAGAATCTTAATTGGGCTTGAGCGTTTAATAAGGATTGCCACTCCTGCTTTTCCAGAAGGATCAGAAGCAGTATATGCTACGGGAAAGTGTCTAGAAGCAAATTTAAAGGAGCCCCCGGATTTAAAGTGGGTTTCTTGAACCATAATCACTTCTGCTTTGGATGATTTAAATTCTTTTAAAGCCTGCCACCGTTTGCCTATGAAATTTAATCCTTTTACATTACAAGAATAAACCTTGAGGGCCATATTTGGTCATACAAAAAAAGTGCTAATATAGTGTAAAAACTAAGAGCATATAAATGAGCATCCTTAAAAAAGAACATTTGAAAATAAACATATCTTGCAGTTGGTATATCAATATAAGTATAATACTGAAAAAACATATAAAGGTCAAAAAGAGAAAAAAAAGAAAAAAGACCTGCATATGAAAACTCCAAAGGAGGTAAAAAAACAGGAAATATATTGAATGGGGAGAGAAGAAACAATAAAAAATGAAAAAAGAAAAAATAATTTTTGAAAAGCCTGAGAAAAAATTTCAGGCTGCCCAGGCAAAAGCCTTGGGTCATGAGGGGGGACATGTTAGCCTGCAGGGACTAATAGAGGAGGGGAGGAGGTGGGTAGATCCTCGTCTCTGTTTTTGTAAAATGAAAAAAAACAAAAAACAGACAACAGACAAGAGGAGCACAGGTGTTTAGCATATTATTATGAACAGAAAAAAGGAGGTTAAGCGGGGAAAACGATCCCCAAAAAGGCATCTAACAAAGACATCAGTAAGAGGTGTGACCTCTCAACAAAGTGACCCGATCACAGTGAGGTCACCGGGGTGTCCATGGTAAGTATTATCCGGCTACGGGAAAAAGAGCAAAAAAATTGAGAAAAAAGAGAATCACAACAAAAAAAAAAATAAGTTACATCAGGTCGGATATCTGTGATTATTGGCTCGTTGTGGAGTGGAGAAGTTCTTCTGGGATCTTCGTTGAACTGGGGTCCAAATTTTGGCTGGTGTGGTGAGTGGTTTGGGGTTCGGAGCTTGGGGTAAAGAATCTTCTTCAGGCAGAGGCGGAAGGCCTAGACTACGGATAAAAGCTTCACTTTCGTAAAGATCTCTTAGGGAGTGTTGAACACCATCTTTGGAAACGGATAAGCGGAAGGGGAATCCCCAACGGTAAGGAACCTGATGATTCTGTAGATGAGTAGTGACAGGACGGAAACTGCGCCTTTTGGTTAAAGTGATTGGGGAAAGGTCGTTGAATATCTGGATCTTGTGTTGTTTATAGTCAATTCGTGACTTGTTACGCGTTGCAAGTGTGAGGGCTTCCTTGCTCTCGTAGAAGTGGAAGCGGACAATAATATCTCTGGGGTTGGCATTAGGAGGAGGTTTCGGGGCCAGAGATCTGTGCGCCCTGTCCATACGCCAATCTATGTCCGGGATGTGTGGGGCTAAAGTGACGAATAGGCCTAAAAGGTAGGGGCGTAGTTCCTTGTCGCTCACCGCTTCAGGGACTCCCCTGATCCTCAGGTTCTGGCGTCTTTCACGATTTTCCAGGTCTTCCTGTTGGAGCTGGAGTAGGGAGACTGTATGTTTCAGGTTGGAGTTGTCTTCTTCGAGAACGTGTACATATTGGGTCAGTTCATCAAATTTGTTCTCCAATGTGTTGGTGCGTTCACCTAGCTGGTCAATTTCACCCCGCAACTCATGCGCTATTTTGCCCACCTCTTTAGCGATGCTGCGGGTTAGATCATGTAGTAATGAGTTCAGCTTGGCATCTAGAACAGCTACCGTCACCACATCTACGGGGTGATCGGGTGGGAGAGAGTGCTGAGAAAGTTGGGATCTGTTATCATCTTGGGTCATACCTTCCGGCAGAATATGTGAGTCAGCAGTGTCCGAAGATCCCAGTTGTTCACCGGAGATCGGGGATCGTTGTTTATATAGGAAGCGCTCCATGGTATTAGGGGTCTGCGACTTTGGCGGTGGGATAAAGCCTCTATATATTGCCTTCTGGAAGCCAATCTTCCCCATGCAGTATTAGAAAGGATCAGATATCTTGTTATTTTATTGCTCCTGTGATTAATAAGGAACCGTTAGCTTTGTAGGAGCATCTATTAAAGAGACGGGGATCAGAGTTCTCCTCTTACATGTCTGCTTCCCTGCATGCCAGACTGGAGGTGATCACATCATATATCAGGGAGAGTTGAGGGGGTAGTTGTGAAGAATTGCAGATAAATTACGAATTTTGTGTATGTAGATGGTTGATAGTAGATTAGACTGAAAGGATTAGGTTACAGGGGTACTTGGAGTACCAAGATGGCCGCCGGCCTCCAGGACTAGGCCGAAGCCGCGGTCTTTCCTGGCGGCTGAGGCCGGTCGGGAGGGTACCTCTCTCCACAGGCCCGAACCGAAACTTTAGGGCCTAAGAACAGGGGCTCTGGGGGTCAGATGTTGAGGGGTAGTAGCGGCAGAAGAGTCGGGCGAGAGCCCTTTTACTCACAGAGTCCAGGATGGCAGGCCTGGGGATGACGGCAGGCCGTGAGGAGCTCCGGGATGAAGGGGGGAAGGTCCCGCTCGGCTCTCCTTCACACCGCGGGTGTCCGGGTCTCTTCGGTGGTGTCTCGGTTGTCCCGGATGGGAAGTCCCCAGCAAGGCCGTTACCCGTCCCCCGGATCGTAGCGTAGCAGAGCGGCAGGTTCCGGACAAGCTGTAGGCCCCAATATGGCGGCGATAGCTGCTAGTGCAGGACAGGCAGACCGCCCAAAGGAGCCCGGCTTCGCTGGATTTCAATTAAGATCCGGCCGGATCTGCAGCGGAGGGGATGTAGGTTGTTCCCAGAGCAAGAATATCTTCCCTCAGGGGAAAATAAGGCAGGGATGGCAATGGATAGAGTTTGCCAGGACGGAGCACAGCGTCCACACGTCCTCCCTGTATCTCGTCCGGCCACGCTCCGGACCAATGATACTTTACCATTGGTCCAAGACTCCAAGCTGCTTATTGAGCTCAGTGCCTCTGACAAGAAGTTAAGAGAGGCACTATGAGCTCATCTTCTCAGTCTGCTGTAAACAGAGTGTACCAGCTTGCATTTAAACTGACCACTCTGTATGTAGCTTCCGACAGGCTGCGCAAGGATCCCCATATCTCCGGAACTATAGGTCCTAGGAACCACAATTTTTTACCAGTGGTGAGGTAGAACTTATGCTGTGACCCCAGGTTGCCAAGCTATGACCCTGGAAGCTCGATTTTTATTTTTTATTTTATTTAATGTTCATGGCCCTGCCTCACCTGCCTCCCCTGACTGCATGTCCCTGCTTGAGATGAAGAGACCCCTCCCCAGAGTCTAGACATTGATGAATTCCACTTGTCAGTTTTTCATGCCAGGGATATGTGCAGCAGATAGTACCAGGACAGGATGTTCTATATCAGTGGTTCTCAACTCCAGGCCTCAGGACCCACCAACAGGCCAGGTTTGCAAGATAGCTGAAATACATCACAGGTGATATCACTTGCTGCTCAGTGATTGCAGTATTCTAGTCTGCAACTCCCCAAGGTAATACTTAAAATCTGGCCTGTTGGTGGGTCCCGAGGACTGGAGTTGAGAACCACTGTTCTATATAAACAATATATAAATCTAATTTGCTTGTCTCTGACACTGCAAGACTTCTGGTTCCTCCTTGATGGTTAATGTAAATACTGTTGTGGCATTACTTAACTGAATCCTGGTTGGTTGATCTCACAGAGAAGGAATTTCAGAATTGAAGGGATAATCAAATCACTATGAGCTTCAGAATATTAATCAGTAGACAAGCTTCCTCTGGTGACTAGGTCCCCTGAATCAAGAAAGAACCAAGAACTCCTGCTCAGCCCAAGAAGCTGGCATCGATTATGAGGGCCTTTTAGACCAGTAAGAGAAAGGATTTCCCTAACTTCAGTACTGGGCTTGTGATCCGCCAAGCTAGGGCATGCCTGGTTTTGTGAATCCTACAAATTGTCCCACATTGCCAAAAAATTTGAGTTGCAACAGTCTGGAATGAAATTGGGCATACAGGACTGCCTCATTAGAGGACACCATGAAGCCTAGAGCCTTCATGCAAAAAGGTATGGTTGTCTCCTGGATTGTAAAATCTGAGCATGAAAGTGGAGAATCTGGATTTTTTTCCATGGAAGGAAAAAATTGGACAGAGCTGTATTCATGACCAGGTCTAGATACTCCAATTGATGAGCGATGACATCTGGAGGTTTAATATCCAAATCCAAATCTTTGCAGTGTCTAAACAGTCCAAAGAATGTTGGCTAACACAGACTGGTCCCTCCAAAGAAGGTCCAGATATCCCACTATGGGGATGCCCTGAGTAAAGCAAAGCAAAAACAGGAGCTAATGCCTTGTTAAAAAAAAATAGATGTGCAGTGGACAGACCAAAGGGAAGAGCAATGAGTTGATAAGCACTGGTACTATTGGTGTGCCAGGAAGATAGGGACATGTAAGTAAGAGCCCTGAATGTCCACAGAAGCCTACAAGTCTTTTAGATTCCATACTGAAATACCACACCTGGAGAAAGGTGTTGAGAACCTTCAGATCTAGAATGGGATAAATGTCCACTCTCGCTTTGGGAAAAGTGAACAGGTTTGAGTAAAAAGTATACATAAAAGTATTTTTGCTGTAGAGAAGGTGAGAGAGATATGTACCAGTCTGCACACACTCTGAAAATTAAATGCACATGTGAACTGCGAGCATCAGGAAGGAGGCCATGTAGATTCAGTAGGTACACAAGGCAGAAGCCAGCATATAGGTGCAATTAAAAAAACAAAAAGGTATTGTGCTGAATTTTGAAAAACCTTTTGATTGGCGGAAACAAGATGGACGGCCGCACTCCAATATAACACCTTTATTTCATAAACATGGTCCATACACCAACAGAGGCACAGGTTACAGATGCAATAACTGACGCATTTCGCACCATTACAGGTGCTTATTCATAGCTATAGGACCACTGACCACAATCTTTTATTTATAGGTATAGACCCCTGGTCACATGATCAGACGTGTCTTCTCCAGACTGTGATCAGGTGTGGTCCATCACAAATTTCACATACATAGAAGGGAGTGGGTGTGGAGGTGACCAGTGCAACTAGTATCCTTGAATTAAACCCAAAAAACATGGGATAAACTTTTATTGGGTCCAAAGACTGCATATAGTCGCTTACCAACCAACTCCAAACTCCATTCGATGTACATGCACACCAATAGATTACATTTCAATATCCATTTTTCTAATATACACCCAATGAAAACATTTTATGCAATATACATATATATATACATACACAAATATCATATAAAATATATGAAAATGTCAAAAATGTAAATTAATATTCACCAAATAGTGTTCAGAAACTGACTACCCAGATGGCAAAAATCAAGAGACATGTATATAGACCCTTACATTTTAGGGAAGCTGTACAAAAATACAAAAAACTATGTAAAGTACAGAAAACCTGCCTCAACAAAGTACATATGTGCATTTATTGAATATACTATCAATCTACACTGTTAACACATATAGTTTAATTCAACTTAATTTATTTTAGGTTTTTTTCTATGATATAGTTCTAGTAACAATTATGATGACTCAAAAGTATAGACTAAATATGCACAATAAATATATAAAGGAGATCTAAAAATGACATCTAAAAGTGACAAGCTGGCAAAGAGAACCCGTAGATGAATGGAGGCTAGTGTCAATCATAGAAATGGGACACATCTCACTCAAAATTCATTCCCGCTGGCTTTCTAGTGTTGAGGTTAAATATCCAGAACACTTCTCGTTTACAGAGTGTTTTGAATTTGTCTCCTCCTCTAATGGGCATAGTAATTCGTTCAATTCCTTTTATGACCAAACACAAGACATCTCTATCATGTAGATCATTCCAGTGCCTGGCAATGTTGGTTGAGTGATTTTTTTCTAAGTCATACAAGTGATCGTGGAGACGGTCTCTCAACCTATGGGTTTTTCGTCCCACATATTGAATATTATGGTAAAGGATACCAAACCCTATTGGGATATAAACTCGTTAACAGAATATCTTGCTCTAAAACAGATCCCGCGGGGACTAAGAATAAAAAAGTTTCTGACATTTGATTTATTCAATGAAAATTATAAAAAGGAATGGACAGACACTTTGTCTTCCTGCTCTTTTAAATTGATGGAAATTATTATAGTTTCAAAGAAAAAAGAGCTTGAACAACTGCAAAGTGAAATGTCCACCATTCAGAAAGACCTCGCAGTTTTACAAGGACATAACCGTTTTTCTGAATTGGATAATTGTCTCAACAAAAGATTTGATAAGCTGGAAAAAACATTATTGCAAACAAGAAAGAAAAAATGACAAGAGACCGTATTGACTACAAAAGTGTTAATGTTTAATCTCGGAGAAAGCCCTCTTCTTTCTCTGGTCGACAACGAAAACCGTCCATTAAAAAGCTCTTTGTTAGCTTTTCTGACACAGAGAATGAGCAGTCAACGATACCCTGACTATTGCAGCCTCCGATTCATCCCCAGAACCCATCGGTATGCTAACAGGTGGAGATTATCCAGTGTATGGTCAAAACGCAAACACAAATAAAAACCCTTGCAAGTTCAACAAAAAAAAAGAAGAAAAAAACAGGAAAACGGGGCGAGGAGGAAGGAAACACAAGTGGTGTAAACAACAGCCGGTATTTGCTATGAAGTCAAGTGTAACACTAGAGACTAATGTCTTAAATTTATCACATAGATCTTTAAATGATTCTGAAAAATCTGTTTTGTGTAAAGGACTGAATTTTTGCACATCTAAACACTTTGACTTATTTGGAACTTTATTAGATGTCAATAAATCTGTACGTGCTTGGCGACCAGCCGCCACAGTTTTACTGCGGCAGAATGGCAGGGCTGGGCGAAACGACATTACCTTACGTTGCTTCGCCTTTTGGCCACTAGGGTGATGAATGCTGGGCATCGGCGATCGCTCGTGACAGATCGAGAACCGGGATCTGTGAGTGTAAACACACAAATCCTGGTTCTTTCAGGGGAGTAGAGACAGATTGTGTGTTTATACTAAGTATGAACACCGATCTCTTTCTCCTCCTAGACAGTCCCATCCCCCCTACAGTTAGAACACACCTAGGGAACACAGTTAACCCCTTGATCGCCCCTAGTGTTAACCCCTTCCCTGCCAGTGACATTTATACAGTAATCAGTGCATTTTTATAGGGGGGAAAAAAGGGGGGGAAGGGGAAAGGGAAAGAGGAAAAGGGGAAAAAAAAGGGGGGGGAAAGGGGGGGGGAGGGGAAAGGGGGGGGAGGGGAAGGGAGGGAGAGGGGAGAGGGAGGGGGGGAGAAGAGGGGGAGAAAGGGGGGAAGGGAGGGGGGGGGAAGAGGGGGGGAGGGGAGGGGGGAACAAGGGAGGGGAGGGGGGGGGAAGGGGGAGGGAGGGGGGAAAAAGGGGGGGAAAGAAGGGGGGGAAAAAGGGGGGGGGAGGGGGGGGGGAAGGGGGGGAAGGAAAACCGGGAAGGGGGAGGAAGAGGGAAGGAGGGGGGGAAAGAGGGGAGGGGAAAGGGGGAGGAGGGAAGGGGAAGAGGGGGGACAGTAAGATGGGTAAGAGGAAACCCCACGAGTGAGGTGTGTGGGAGGAAGGTGAAGAGGAGTTGCACACATAGATATAAAACTGGCACTCACCCCTAAAATGCATAGAAATGCGCATGAACTTGAATGAGGACCAAATGCAGATGATCGTATAGTGGATGGAATGAGGCCACTGGTTGTTATTGGGCAGTGAACAGGATCCCCCCAGGTAAGCTGGAGTGCTTGGTATGCACTCGAAGAAGTTATAATGACAGCTGTAACAAACATGGTAATAGGGTCATGTGAAGATTGACTCACCGGTCAGTGAAGCCAGGTAGCTAAGGTTCACGTCACAGGACAACAAATCAAAGTAGCAAGGTATGTAGTCAGTGCTGGGATAAACAGGGCATGCTGTAGGCACAGTATAAAAGGATAGCTAATCAGCACAAAATATAGGCTGGAAGGGGAACTGCCTGTAGGCAGGCAAGGAGGGAGGGGAAAGGGAAGAGGAAAAACGGCGGGGGGTGGGGGGCCGCAACACTTACCCAAAGCAGTGGTCCTCAGTTGATCAGCATCCAGGGGCTGTAGGCTCAAATAGCGGCCATGGCTGGCCGCTATAAGAGCACCCCAACCCGGAAGTCAGGGACGGCATCGAGGGCGGTCCCTGACGTCACCGGGTCTGCTCGCCCGCACTGCGCAGGTGCAGTGTCGGCTGCTACTGCGCAAGCGCGCGCTCCTGTCAAAGGGAATCGAGTTCCCAGGCATGGAGACGCAAGCAGCTGTGAGGCTGCCAGGGCGGGCATGTGTCCGCCGCAGAAAGAAGGCTCGGGGCAAGGCGAAGCCACAGGAACCTGACGGGGGGGAGAAAGAGCGCATCCTTGTACAGCAAACAAATCAACAAACAATTCAATGGGAGTAAACATACATATAAACAATTGAGCAAAATGTGATATACATCTAGACAATGGGCAGTCAATAACAACAGACCATAGGCATTCTCCTATAGTGAAAAGGCATCATAGGGCATGTTAGGACCCAAGTGCAAGGGGCAAGGGGTGGGGGAGGGGGGAGGAAGAGGGGGAGGAAGGGGGGAAGAAAGAAGGGGGGGAAAGGGGGGGAAGGGAAAGAAGGGGGGAGGGGGGGGGGGAAAATGGGGGGGAAAGGGGGGGGGAGAGAAGAAGGGGGAGGGGGGAAGAGGGAGAAAGAAGGGGGGGGAGGAAACCATAGGGGGGGAAGGGAGGGGGAGGGGAAGGAGGAGGGGGAGGGGAAAGAGGGGGGGGAAGGGGGGAGGAGAGAAGAGGTACTAAGACCATATAGGGACCTCATAGGAAGGCCCTATAGGACACCGATTCATTAAGGCCAGGGGGAATAGTGGCGTTGAGCCGCTCAATCCACAGGGATTCTCTCTGTAGTATTGAGCGATCCCAATCGCCACCCCTGGGATTGGGTTTGACCACCTCCAATACTAGGAATTTGACCACGGAATTGTCGAATCTATGATGAAGGCCGATATGTCGGCCGATGGTGGTTAATTTGCCATTTTCTGAGTCATACAAGTGGTCCCCAATTCTCTGCCTCAGTTCCCTAATTGTTTTGCCCACGTAGAAGGCTTTGCAGGCGCAGTTCATAAGGTAAACTACCCCTTTCGTACTGCAATCGGCGAAGGTCCGTGGGACCAGAATCTCGCCGTTAGGCAAGACCACAGTTCTACTTTCGAAGATCCAAGGGCACCTAGGACAATCTCCGCATTGGAAGTTGCCGTTGGGACCACCCCTAGTGGATCTAGTAGGATTATAATGACTGGCAGTTAGTTGGTCACGTAGTGACCGTGCTCTACGGAAAACCACTTCCGGTGTGTGTCTAATGTATTTGGTTAATACATGATGGTCGGTCAATAGGTGCCAGTGTTTCGTTAAGATATTCCGGAGTATACTGTGATGTACAGAGTAGGTCGTAATCAATTTAACAGTTTCTAAGGGGGAGGGAGGTTTGTTGTTTTTGAAAAGTAAAGAGGTCCGTGGACGTAATAGGGACTTGTTAAAGGCTTTACGTAGGTTGGTAGCAGAGTAACCCCGTCGTAAGAGACGTTCGCGTAATGCCTGAGCTTGGCGTAGAAAATCACTATGATGAGTACAATTTCTGCGTAACCGCAGGTATTGGGCATAAGGTATGCTCCGTACCAGGGACTTGGGGTGAGCACTGGTGGCAAACAGTAAGGTATTCCCAGCCGTGGGTTTCCTGTAGAGGTCGGTGCCCAATGTTCCATCAGATTGTTTAATGATCAGTAGGTCTAGGAAGGGGATTCGCTCGGTCTCGATTTTGAAGGTAAATTTAAGGTTTAGATCGTTCTTATCCAATAGATGTAAAAATTGTAGCAATTTAACTCTAGGGCCCGTCCAGACCATAAACAAATCATCAATAAAACGGTACCATAGGAGAATATAGTCCAGAAATTCTGTATATTGTTCATGGGCATGGATATATCGCTCCCAACCACCTAGGTATAGATTTGCATATGCTGGTGCACATGACGTCCCCATTGCAACACCTTGTATTTGTAAAAAAAGTTGGTCATTGAAAGTAAAGAAGTTTTTGGTCAATATAAAGTATAGTAATGTCAGTATAAACTGATTCAGGGGCCAGGTGGTAGTATCTTGTTCAGCCAAGAAGGAACCAGCCATCCGTACGCCCTGCTCGTGGGGGATACTCGAGTACAAGGCCTCGATATCAACTGCCACGAGCAGGGCGTCCGGAGGGACCTGAATTCCCTCGAGGTGTTGCAAAAGGTCGGTGGTGTCTCTGATGTAGGATGGAAGGCTACGAACATGAGGCATTAGGAAGGCGTCAACAAATTTGCTCGCATTATCTGTTAGGGAGCCTATCCCAGACACAATAGGTCTTCCTGGTGGGATCCGTGCCGCTTTATGGGTCTTGGGTAAGGAATAGAAAGTGGGGGTGCAGGGAAATTTGGGGACCAAGAACTCTAGGGTGTCTTTGTCAATGAGGCCCACCAAGTAGGCCTCAGTGCAAAGTGCCCGGAGTTCCTGTGCAAAGGAAGATGTGTGGGTAGGAGGAATGGGTCTGTACCATTGTTTGTTACTAAGGATAGCAAGGCACATAGATTCGTATTGGTGGTTGGTCATCAAAACAATATTCCCGCCCTTGTCCGATTGTTTAATAACAACATCAGAACGTTGCTGCAATGAGCGAAGAGCTCGGATCTGACTGGGGTCTAGGTTTGAGGGAAAGTCAGGCCATTTTTGTTTCTTAAGGTCACTTATGGTTGCTCGCAGGAAGGCCCAAATCTCAGGACAGGTATTAAGATCAGGGAATCTCCGAGATCGTAGCCGAAAGGGCTTGATTGAGGGAGTTGGTTTAGAAGTAACTAGATCATCACGTCTGTTTGATGCAGGGAAGGTAGAGGAAATTGTCCCTGCTGCGCACACACTTGAGGGGGTAATGTCGGGGGCCCCTGAGTCTTGTGAGGGCCCAGGGTCTCCGGTATCACCTTCATCATAGAGGAGCATCAGGTCGCGAAGCGCCCTGAACTCATCCATGGAGAAGCCTTTGGTGCGCTCCGCGAGCTCACGCTCCAGTCCTAGATTGACACGATCCTTGTCATAGATAAATCTAAATGTTAAATTTCGTGCAAAAAGATACAGGTCTTTAATTGTTTCGGTGACCTTAAGTGCGTCAAGAGGGCAGAAACCCAGACCTAGTTGTAACACGAGATTTCCTCACTACTGAAAGTGTGGGGAGTAAGGTTTATAACGTTACGATCGGTGTGGTCTGGGGAAGAGGGTTTTGTTGGGACAATGAGGGTTTCAGGACGTACGCATCTAGATTGCTCTGTTGTTTTTTCAGATCTAAAAAAATTGCGTCTTCATTGATTTTCGTGTATTTGTTTGTCAGGAGGGTGGAATTAAGAATTTTGGGAATGGTGCCATGCAGTGTAGAGTGGCCAGTGGCCCCTTCTGTGGGGGTATTTGTGTCATGTGGGGTTTGTGTAGCAGGTGTTTGAGTGGATCTCTGGCCTTTTGGGCCTTTTTTGTCTTTTTTAGGGTTCGTTGGTGGGGTGTTGCCCCCAAAACGAAGTCTCTTGCGTGATGAGTTAAGTGCAGATGAAGTATTAGGTTGGGTAGTGCTTAGGGAAGATACAGTGGAGGATAAAGAGGAGTCTGATTCGATATCAGTGGTAAAGTTGCTATTAGTATGGGGAGGGCCTCGTCTACCTCGACCTCTGCCTGGCCAGTGATAGGCCAGGCCCTCGGTGAAGGCAGCTTTGTCCTTCCCAAATTTGATCTGTTTTTTAAGGATAATGTCCTTATTCATGGTTTCTAAGCGTTCTCTAAGTTCTTTCCACTTGGTTTTGAAAATCGTATTGTCAGACAGATAAGAGTATTCGACATTGAGTCGTTCGATGTCGCCATCAAGTACGGTCATGTCAAGGGTATATTGGGAAATAAGTAGTCCAATTAATTCTAGACTATTTTTGGTTAGAATATCTTCCCAGGTTTTTTTTAAAGTCCACTGAGGGATCTTTAAGGGTGGGGAATATCTGACCCCTTAGGCCCAAGGGGCAGACTTTTTCGCTCATATATAATTTAAAGTATTCAATGTGCCAGTGTAAGTGCGACTTACGTTTGAGGAGTTTGGACATTCGTGTAAAGAATGTTGAAATATCATCATCAATTTTATGTTCATTCAAGCAAGCAGTTTTAATGTTAGACATAAAGCCTGACCAATCTGTGCCTAGAATATCCATAATGTACCTGTCCACCAACGGCGACCCCCAGAGTATGTTGTAATGACAGGATGTCAAAGCTAGAAATCACAAGAAGTAACAGTTAAACAAAATCGTATAACTACATATAAACGCTACTAGGAAGTGTGTCGAAGGGTGTTGCTGTTCACCCAGGGGCACAAAAATGTGGGTGTGTTATCCACCCTATGTATACTATAGGAGAGGGGAGCGTTTTGAATCAAAAAAACATATAAACAAGTACATGTACCATCATCCCAAATATCTTATACAAAGGCAAAAGGCATGAGGTAGGGAGAGGTCGCAGATAGCTGCCACTGTCGACCAGTATCTCAATACCTCATGCACTAAAGGCAATAACCCCTAAAGAGGGGGGGGGGGGGAAGCTGTATTTGTGGTAAAAAAATTTTGTTTGGGTACAGCGTCGCATGACCGCGCAATTTTTTTAGTTAAAGCGACGCAGTGCCGTATCGCAAAAAATGGCCTGGTCATTGAGCAGCCAAATCTTCCGGGGCTGAAGTGGTTAAAGAAACATTATTTTAATGAGTCCGGGAATATCTTGGAAGGTTCGTCAGATGTCTCTTTGATGGGTGAGTCTCCTCCCTCTCCCCAGTTATTTTCTGATGTGTGGTCTACAAGATCTAATCGATTTGGCTATTGAATCCAGTCCTCCTTCTGAGGATCCCGTAGATTGCAGTACTAAAATTTCTTTTAAATTGAGGTCAGATTTCTATCCTATTGCTTGACAGGGTAAAAATTTAGACCCTTTTCAGAAACTTGTGGAGAGGGATTTAACGTGTTTAGCCCATAATAACCGAAGTGGGCCCATGCCAGACAATCTTACTAGCCCAGAAAGAATTGCTCTCAAAAGTGATGATAACAGCATTATGATTCAAAACGCAGATAAAGGGGGCTCGGTGTTGGTCCTGGATTCTGAAATGTATTAAAATGAAGCCTTACGGCAATTGTCTGACAAGGAGACCTACTTTAAGTTTAGGGGAGATCCCATACAACACTTCAGGAAATAATTTTCCATTCTTTTAGATAGAGCTGTATTCACAGGTATTTTTTACACAAAAAGAAAGGGATTTGTTAATTCAAGAATGTCCAATTATGATGGTTTTTCACCATCTCCCCAAAGTTCATAAAGGGTTAGACCCCCTTTTAGGTAGACCCATTGTTGCCGGCATTAGGTCGTTGAATGAACGTCTAGGACAATGGGTGAATGATCAGTTGCAGTCCCTAATGAGCGATTTACCGGGGTTTCTTAGAGACACAAAACAGCTTCTAATAAAATTGAAGGATTTCACATGGAAACCCCATTGTAAATGGATTACCTGTGATGTCTCTAGCCTCTATTCATCTATCCCCCATTACCAGGGCATACAAGCAGTATCATTCTTCCTCAAAAGATTGTGTCAGCAAGTAATTTGCGCCCCTAACCCATGGACATTTAGCGATCTCTGAGTCCCTTCCACTCATGCAATATTAAAACCCCTTATGGTACATTTTAAGATGTACCACTCTTTCTCTTTGTTCTCCTTTCTTTCCCTTTCATCTCTCTCTATCCTAATTTCTTGTTTTTTCCCCATCCCTCTCTCTAGCCATCTTTCTTGTTCTTTCTCTTATTCTTTCTCACCCTTTTTCTTTGTTCCTCCCCCTCTTTTCCTCTCCCTTCCATGTATTCTCCATTTTTATTCCTTGTCTTACTCCTTGGTGGGGGGGAATGGGATGAGTGGCAGTGCTGGTGGGGGGTGGGATCAGTGGCAGTGCTGGGGAGAGTTCTGATCAGCCAACTTAGGTGCTCTTGATCAAGGTCATCTGCTGATCTGAGAACTGTAGTGGGGACTTTTAATGGCAACTCTAATTACAGGTAGTGTTACTCACTGTGTCTCCAACTTTCTGGTGTCTCGCAGCAGTGACACCTATGCCGAATCATGAGATAGGGTCTCCTCCAGCCCCTCCTACTTCACATTCCTCACCAGTCAGCTGACCTGTAGTCTCTGTGACGTGAACTTAATGGGCAGTTGCAAAGAGGCTGAGTGGATGGCTGCGGGCTCTAGGAACAGCCCAGCTGGGCGGCCACAGGCTCTAGGGACAGCCCTGCTGGGTACCCGTGAAAAGGCTAGGGAAGTGGTGCGGTATTCAGGAACAGCCCAGGATTCGGTGAACCCTGGCAAATTGTCATTCAACCCCCGAGGGGTCCTGACCCCCAGGTTGAGAACCCCCAGAGCCTTTAAAATTGCTGAAAGCACTCAGCGTAACAGGTTGATTATAGATAGGGATCTAAATACAGATAGATAGGTCCTTTTTAAATATTAGCACTCCTGTATTTTCCACCCCTTACAGTGTGGAATTCAATACAATTAAACACATTATTACTAAGTACCTTCCTGTGTTGCTCAACGATCTGCTGTATGCCCAGATTTTGACAGGTGGTATTAAAACGTTATTCCGTCAGGCCCCGACACTAGGAAGATATTTATCTCCCAGTATGTACCCTAGTACTAGTCCAAGTTCTCATTGGCTACAATTTAAATGTACTTTTAAGTGTGGGAGCAAGACGTGTGCTTACTGTTCTTTTATAGAGAGAGGCAATGTCATTTGTTCAGACATCACTGGCAAAACATTCAAGATTTCTTCATTAATTAACGGCAATACAAGATTTCTAGTTTATGTCATCACTTGCGAGTCTTGTAATATTCAATATGTGGGACGAACAACCCATAGGTTGAGAGACCGTCTCCAGGATCACTTGCATGACATTGAAAAAAATCACACAACCAACATTGTCAGGCACTGGAATGCTCTACATGATAAAGATGTCTCGTGTTTGCTCATACAAGGCATTTAAAGGATCACTATGCCCATTAGAGGAGGAGACAAATTCAGAACACTCTGTAAAAGAGAAGTGTTCTGGATATTTAACCTCAATACTAGAAAAAAAGAAAATCAGATTGGCGGGACTTTATATGAAACATGCACTCCAGGAGATAACGACTTAAAACCATGAATGTGGCAAGTAACCAATGTGACAGAACCAAAACACATTGTATGGAAGCATAACGTAACATCAATTGGCATTAAATGATTTATTGACATATAAATTGTAACCAAAGTAAAAATAATATTGACATGGTTCATAATAATAGTAAAAACCCTTATTCATAACGAGACAGGTCTTGAATTGTACATAAGGTATAGCAAAAATACAGTTAATGACATGGTTAGTTCATTTTGTACATATTGTAAACAGCAATTCCATAAAAGACAGGTCTCTAAAATAATTCATTATGAGCTGGGTAAGCGGGTAAAATCCAATTGATATGTAGAATAAATCAACAATGCAATATAAAATATATAGGGGCAACCATTGGCTCACACTTCCATAAGAGAACAACATGATTGTCTCATATTAATACAAATTGTAGATAGCCAGATTCACTGAGGTGTATCTCCATGATAAGTAATTATAACTAAAGTGTGTTGGTACAGTCCAGTTGGTAAAAATACAGTAATAGAATGATACTAATATAGTGTAGACACGGGGGCATCTATTGGCTCAACGCGTTTCGTGGCGATCGCCACTCTTCAGGAGCAGGTATGCAGTAGGTGTCTATAGATATTAAAAAGACATGTATATTAAAAGAACTTATATGGTAGATCTATGTAGAGGGGGAGGAAGGACGAGAAAAAAGGGGGGTATAGCCCGATTCTCAAAACTACTTATGGGTGATTACGGGTGGTAGTTTTGAGAATCGGGCTATACCCCCCCTTTTTTCTCGTCCTTCCTCCCCCTCTACATAGATCTACCATATAAGTTAATTTAATATACATGTCTTTTTAATATCTATAGACACCTACTGCATACCTGCTCCTGAAGAGTGGCGATCGCCACGAAACGCTTTGAGCCAATAGATGCCCCCGTGTCTACACTATATTAGTATCATTCTATTACTGTATTTTTACCAACTGGACTGTACCAACACATTCTAGTTATAATTACTTATCATGGAGATACACCTCAGCGAATCTGGCTATCTACAATTTGTATTAATATGAGCCAATCATGTTGTTCTCTTATGGAAGTGTGAGCCAATGGTTGCCCCTATATATTTTATATTGCATTGTTGATTTATTCTACATATCAATTGGATTTTACCCGCTTACCCAGCTCATAATGAATTATTTTAGAGACCTGTCTTTTATGGAATTGCTGTTTACAATATGTACAAAATGAACTAACCATGTCATTAACTGTATTTTTGCTATACCTTATGTACAATTCAAGACCTGTCTCGTTATGAATAAGGGTTTTTACTATTATTATGAACCATGTCAATATTATTTTTACTTTGGTTACAATTTATATGTCAATAAATCATTTAATGCCAATTGA
Source organism: Lithobates clamitans (assembly GCA_037952925.1). Lineage (NCBI taxonomy): Eukaryota > Metazoa > Chordata > Amphibia > Anura > Ranidae > Lithobates > Lithobates clamitans. The sequence goes on along the minus strand of JBBGZY010000017.1, from coordinate 2,759,663 downwards.
TGTTACGTTATGCTTCCATACAATGTGTTTTGGTTCTGTCACATTGGTTACTTGCCACATTCATGGTTTTAAAGGGGTTGTAAAGGTAAATTTTTTTTTTTTTAAAATAACAAACATGTTATACTTACCTTCACTGTGCAGCTCGTTCTGCACAGAGTGGCCCCGAACCTGGTTTTCTGGGGTCCCTCGGCGGCTGTTTCAGCTCCTCCCCGCAAGCATTAACCACCTTAATGCGAGCTCCCTAGCATGGTGGTTAGTGCTTGCGGGCGCGCTCCCGTGATACAGCCGGCGGCTATAGCCGCTCACTGTATCACTCGGCCCCGCCCCCCAGGGCGCCGCATCATTGGATGTGATTGACAGCAGCGCGAGCCAATGGCTGCACTGCTTCCAATCCATCCACTGTAGCCAATCAGCGGCCAGGGTGAGGGGAGGAATAGATGTCGGGAACGAGAAGCTGACTTTCGAGGCATCAGGTAAGTAAAACGGGGGGCTGGGGGCGGAGGTATTGTCAGAAGTTTTTTCACCTTAATGCATAGAATGCATTAAGGTGAAAAAATTTTTACCTTTACAACCCCTTTAAGTTGTTATCTCCTGGAGTGCATGTTTCATATAAAGTCCCGCCAATCTGCTTTTCTTTTGCTCAAATTATTGGGGATGGAGACGCTTGGTTCTACCCACCTGGCGTCTCATGCAAAGTCCCATTTTGTTGTTTTGTTTTCTCAATACTAGAAAGCCGGTGGGAATGAATTTTGAGTGGGATGTGTCCCATTTCTATGATTGACACAAGCATCCATTAATCTACGGGTTCTCTTTGCCAGCTTGTAATTTTTCGATGTCATTTTTAGATATCCTTTATATATATATTGTGCATATTTAGTCTATATTTCATAATTGGTACTAGAACTATATCAGAGAAAAAAAACTAAACTAAATTAAGTTGAATTAAACTATATGTGTTAACGGTGTAGATTGATAGGATATTCATTAAATGCACATATGTACTTTGTTGAGGCAGGTTTTTGTTCTTTACATAGATTTTGTAATTTTGTACAGCTTCTCTAAAATGGAAGGGTCTATATACATATACTCTATATAATCCAAAGACATGCTGGTAGGTTAATTGGATCCTGTCTAAATTGTCCCTAGTATGTATGAATGTGAGTTAGGGACCTTAGATTGTCCTTAGATTGTAAGCTCCTTGAGGGTAGGGACTGATGTGAATGTACAATGTATATGTAAAGCGCTGCATAAATTGACTGCGCTATATAAGTACCTGAAATAAATAAATAAATAAATAAAATAAAAATATACATGTCTCTTGATTTTTACCATCTGGGTGGTCGGTTTTTGAACACTATTTGGCGAATATTAATTTACATTTTTTAAATTTTCATATATTTTAAACAATATTTGTGTCCATGTGTATGTATTTATATGTAAAATCCATAAAATGTTTTTATTGGGTGTATATTAGATATATGGATATTGAAATGTGATTTCTTGGTGTAGATGTACAACAGATGATGTTTGGAGTCAGTTGGTAAGCGACTATGGCAAAAAATGGGGGGTAAAAGGTCCTTGAATCCACACTCACCAAAGTTGCAAACAGCAAATAGAGTACCAGCCGATTCGTCAATATGTGACGGGATACCTGCCCTAAAAGCAATGGCACTATATCAACAACAGAAAGAGGAGACAAGGGAGTCCCCAGAAAGCAAAAAAGGGGAATGGTCAACTACGGCTTATGGTACAAAAATGCAAAAAGGCTTTATTAAGGGTGGGGGGGGTTGTATTTACATATACAAAAAATTCCAAATATATGTAAGATAAACAATGTATCTAAATAACACAGTCCGTCTCACTACACTAAACCAAAATTTAAAACCATGCTGCAACATTGATGAATAAAACTGCAGAGCGTGCCTGCAGGCCAAAAACGCATGCAGTGTCCATTTGAATTCAAAGAAAAAAGTATAGCACCAAACATTACATGGAGTAAGCTACTGATGGGATATCAAGTCTTATGTGGTCTAGTATTAACTGTGCATCAGATTGAGCAGTACTGAAAAAAAAAAAAAAAAAACTACATATATCCACATAGACAAGACCTTACATAGCTGAATTAGGTGGGTTTTTTTAAAAAAAAAAACCTCTGTTAGAAGGAAATCCTCCACAAGCAGCTTCCAACCTCAGTGCACTAAATGTGTGTTTACACCAGTTGTTTTGGAAATGGAAAGACCAGCGTTCCTGTTACTAGGTATGTCCAGTGCACAAACACTATTTCCTCAATGCAGCATAAAAGGAGCAAAGGACAAACCACTCCAAAGAAAGGGCTTAGTCTCTTTTCCAATCTAGACCAGGATGATATTTTCACAGTTCATCAGTTTCAAGTGTGTCAATCCATGCAGGAGGGTGAATGGCAAACAGATGCAAAGACTATTGATAAGCAGATAAGGAGGGAAAGAGAAACTGCCCATTGGGCTCTCACCTCTTTCAATTACTGGGGATGTCCTCAGACTCTGCTGTCTTGCTGTTTGGCATGGAGCGGCTCACAGTCAGTTCAGAGCAACATTCAGTGTGTAGTCACAGCACACCATTCTCCTCAATAGTAGACACTGCAGACTGTGTGATCACATGACCGGTCACATGGTTAGGAAAAGACCAGGAACCAGGAACTTTGCATTCAATTGCTGATGCGGAATTAGCTTGTGAAGTATGGTGCTGTATGCAAATCACAGGGAAACCCTTTTACATTGCTGGAAAAGGAAGCATGTTGAAGGCCTGCTGACAAGCCCTGCAGGGGCTGCGTTAACGTTTCATACGCCTCCGCGTACTTCTTCAGAACAATTTGGCATTGAATTAAGGTTGATTTAAATAGGGAACACTGTCCAATCAGATCAAACCATGCCAAATAGCTATTTACTGCCATCTTGTGGTCACATCAGGTAATGCAGTGGAAAAAAGGTGCCAATCAGTTGCTCAAACGAAAAAGTACTTATTTGCAAGGGGGGAGAAAGAAATACAATCTCACATATCACCAGGCATCAAGTAAAGAGCGCAATAGACATTGTAATAAATTTCCTCATAGAGTGAAATGGCCCTCATGGTCAGAATTAAATTCTATCAAAAACAACCAAAACAAATACAAGAAAACCAAGAGATCAACCGGGGAGCCTTTATAAAACACTTCAATCCTAATGTTTATGGTTCAAGAAAGACACTCAGGCTTAGTTCGTGGTTCAAGCCATTAGGTTGAAGAGTACCAAGCCTGAATATCCATTTTTTCTCTTTGCGTAGGAGTACCCTGTCAAAGTCACCCCTACGGTCTGTCAGAGAAAAGGCATAAAAGCCCTTTACCCTCAGACCTGTGGTTTTGCCCTGATGAAAATCCAAAAAGTGTTGAGCCACTGAAGTTTCTTCCTTTAGCCTGATACTCTTCAGGTGTTCCCCGAATCTAACACGCAGCTGTCTCTTAGTTTTGCCTACATTCGTGGTCCCCTGGAGAGACTGGGGAAATATATAGATTCCTTAATCAAGGACATGGTCTTGTCTTTGACTTCGTACGTACGTGACACAGGGGACGTATTGAATAAGATTAGTGCATTAGAATTCCCGGAGGGTGCCCTACTCGTGGGGATCGATGTGGAGTCGCTTTACACATCTATTCCCTACGAGTGGGGCATTTTGGCGGTATATCACTTCCTAGAGAAACACTTTTTAATTTTGGTTTAGTGTAGTGAGACGGACTGTGTTATTTAGATACATTGTTTATCTTACATATATTTGGAATTTTTTGTATATGTAAATACCCCCCCCCCCTTAATAAAGCCTTTTTGCATTTTTGTACCATAAGCCGTAGTTGACCATTCCCCTCTTTTGCTTTCTGGGGACTCCCTTGTCTCCTCTTTCTGTTGTTGATAAAGCGACTATGTGCAGTCTTTGGACCCAAGAAAAGTTTATCCCATCTTTTTTGGGGTTAACTCAAGTATACTAGTTGCACTGATCGCCTCCACACCCACTCCCTTCTATGTATGTGAAATTTGTGATGGATCACACCTGATCAAAGTCTGGAGAAGATACGTCTGGTCATGTGACCTGGGCTCTATACCTACAAATGAAAGATTGTGGTCAGTTGTCCTATAGCTATGTTTATGCACCTGTAACGGTGCAAAGTGCATCAGCTATTGCATCTGTAACCTGTGCCTCTGTTGGTGTATGGAGCATGTTTATGAAATAAAGGTGTTATTTTGGCGTGCGGCCGTCCATCCTGTTTTCTTCCATTGATTGCTTATGCTGAGCCAGCACACTCTATCTCCTGAGAAGCAAGGACAGTGTGAATGTGGGATCATCACCTGGAGTGGTAATTTCTTTGAACCTTTTGATTGGCATCCTCCCCAGTGAGTCTTTAAAGACAAGTTCCCGCCAGATAATGTTGTCACCTGGACCTGTAAATCATCTGTAAAGCAGCTAACTCACACATTACATCAAGGACATTTAGGAAAGGCTGGCCATACATAATACAATTTTCTTGTGCTATTTTCTTTAGATTTACCAAAACCCTATATTATGAGGTCAAACCTAAACATTTTCAATTGGTATGCAATCAGGCAGGCCCTTGCACTACATAGTTAAAGGTAAATCTAAAGGAAATTCAAAAAGAATATTGTATAATGTAGGACTATACAATGATTAGCTGATCTGGAAAGCTTCAAAATAAGCCCCAATAGCTCTGCAGCAACTGAAGAATCTTGTTTGTAGAAAAATATTCTAATTAAAAAGGAAAAAAAGTATGAAATTATGTGATTTTCGGAGAGTAGAGAAATTGACTGTTCTCCCAAAGCTGATGTGCTAATATCGTGTGGAATTACTACCATTTTTATTCTCCAAGGCCACTGCTTTCAAAAAATATATACCTACCAATTGGGGGTTTTAACTAGTCTTCAAGCCTACTTATTTACACATTTACATAGTCAGGTTGAAAAAAGTCCATCTAGTTTAACCACAAAAAAATACAATCCCATATACACAATCCTTCACCCACAGTTGATCCAGATGAAAGACAAAAAACCCCAGCAAAACATGCTCCAATTTGTCACAGCAGGGGAAAAAATTCCTTGCTGATCCCCTGAGAGGCAATCGGATTTTCCCTGGATCAACTTTACTTATAAATATTAGTACCCAATTACATTTTTATAAAGCAATCTACTGAGCTTATATATATAGGAGGGAGTTGCGCAACCCTAAACCACATACAGTGTTAGTGATGTAAACCTATTGATATACATGTGAAATGACATTAATAATATTAGTCCATCAATCAGTGGGAATCAATAATAAATAAATATAAATAAATAAAATAATCAAATAAACCTGTTGCTTTGCTTAATTATTTAGAAGTCCCAAAGACAAAGCTTTAAATCAGGTAATGATAAATGTTCACATGAACTTTTGGTGTGGTGCCTTAGGTATCTGCAATATTGCTAATAGGTGCTTTATATTCCAGCGGAAAAAAATAAAGCCAGCTGGCCTCTTACCGGACAAGATGGACCCCAAATTATAGGGGTCAGGCATGCCTAATCTACACAGTGTTCCTGGGTTTTCAAGGAATTGATTGATACAGGCACATTTTCTTGATTCATCTGGTAAGTTCATTGCCACAGGGTTTTCACACGCAGTGTGGTGACGGGATTCAATTTGGACTCATACCCTATATGAACTTCATCGATTGACTTATGATTCGTTCATTTAAATTTAGACACTATTTTTCTAATTTTAAGTTTTAGTGCTGCTAATGTTATAGCTTCACTGTAGCATATATGAGATTATTTGTTTATATTTATAGTGGCTGCTTATGTATCAGTGTTAGGTAACATCAGTATTATTCTATGAGCACTGGGAGGGAGGGACAATTTACTTTTGTTTTTGATTACTTCTCACATTTTTGAGTATCTAATGTACATGAATAATGTACATGAAAAGTTATTGAACTGTAAAAATGTGATATATACAGTATGGTGCAAAAGTTTTAGGCAGGTGTAAAAAAAATGCTGTAAATAAGGAATCATGAATTTCATAAATAGAAGTGTTTAGTTTATTTTTATTAATAAACAAAACATAAAGCAAATAAACAGAAGATATATTCAAATCAAATCAATATTTGGTGTGTTCTTCCTTTAGCTTCAAAACAGCATCCAATTCTTCAATTCTTGTAGGTACACTTGCACACAGTTTTTGGAGGAATTCAGCAGGTAGGCTGTTCCAAACATCTTGGGGAACTAACCACAGATCTTCTGTGGATGTAGGCTGCCTCAAATCCTCCTGTTACCTTATGTAATCCCAGACAGACTCAAGGATGCCCATGTAGGATTGACTACAAACATACTAGATGAAAGGCTTGTTGTACAAGTTGAAGGAGGGTCTTTAATAAAAGAAACAGTAAACCTGTGCAGTACTACGAGATAAAAAGAGAGAGACAGCCAAGATCAAGAGCTTATTTTCTACATGCACTTAAATGCCCAAAGTCCTGTTCAATAAGTAAATTGTGGACCAGCTATAATATAATTGAAGTGTGGTTTTTTTATATTTAATCTTTATTTAGTTTTCCATTACATATAATTAAAAAAAGAGCAATACCAATAAAAAAGAGAGTCAAGAGAGATACATTCCATATCCATCGAGCACCCACCATATCCCTGCCTATTCTCTCTCTCCCCTTCTTCCTCTCTTCCCCTCCTTCCCCTCTCTCCTCCCTCCCGCCCCTCCCCCCTGATCTGCCCTCTGCCGTCTCTCTTATTTCAGTTACCGCTGACCTCCTCCTTCATCCCCTTCCACAAATTTCCCAGACAACTTAAAAGCCAACCATCTTTCCCAGATCTCGCTATATCTTTCGACCTGCCCCTCGTCTCTGCTTCTTAGGTATTCCATCTTACAAGTATAATCTACTCTTTCCAACCACTCTTTTAAACTTGGTTTTCCTACATTTAACCAACCATTTTTTTGGTATTAGTCCCTTTGTGGTGTTCGATAGAAATGAAAGTAACGTTTTCTTGTATTTTTTTTTGTATCATTAGTACCATGAAACAGACAGGTCCAGGGGTTATTTAAGATCTTCCCTCTGTTATCTCTATCTATTCTTGAAATTCCTGCCAATATTCTTTTATTTTTGGGCAATCCCACCAGATATGTATCATTGTGCTGATTTGTTTACATTCCCTCCAGCACTGGGGGTGATTTATCTTGTTGATATTTATGGATCCTCTCTGGTGTTTTCTAATGGATTTAACTCATTTCCGTCCCTGATTGGTTGCGGTAGTGTACTTACAAAATGTTTTAGCTGTAAATATTCCCACTCGCTGATCTTCTGCCACCCATTTATAACCTTTAGTTCCTGGCGTATCCTTATTCTGCCCTGTGTGATAACATCTTTTAATTGTACGTTTCCCATTTGACTACCAAAAAGTGTCCCTTTCCAGGGTAAAAAAATTTGTGCCTGTGAGTGAGATTAAGGGGGAATTATATTTCCATTTTCCTTGGTGATATATTGTGTCCCATATTTTAGATACATTCCTAATCAGTTCATGTGATTCTGTGTTCTAAATTTCCGTGGTATCCAAATATTGTTTTGCAATACAGTAAATGGACGTGACCTGACACACACTATATGAAACACATGGCGGTCTCCATCCCTGATTTAGTGGATAAAAAGGAGGAATTTGGTGGGACTTTAAATGAGGGTACGCCATGTTGAGAGAAAGTGACAACATAAAAATGAAAGTACAGTACATGATTTATTTATTACAATCTAGAATACATATAAGATATTTTGTATCAAATAGATAGGTAGTCACCAGACCTACACTAAATATGCTGCTCATAGCATGCAGTACAAATGAAAAGTAGACATGGCAAATATACATGGTATAATAAATCGATTGAAAGACAAATGTAATAAAAACAAGTAACTGTTGGCATCTAGTGGCACTCTATGGGTTTCCTTGTGTTACAGCCATTCATCAGGAGTGTTATGAAGTAATATACTAGGAAAGAACAGAGGATTAATGACATTACCCTTAGAATAAGGGGGGCAGGGGAATTATGTCCCAACAAGGTTGAGATAGATTGGGATACTTACTAATAACCTCAAGGCCAAGTCCGGTATCCACCAAGGAAGACGGGGGCACGAGGCATGATGTCTCCCCTGGGGAAATGGGGGAACCCTCCAAGGATGGAGAATAGCGCCCAGACACTATTTTTTTGCAATAGTGTCGTGCTTAAAGCATCTTCCATCTTCACCCACCTCTTTTCACTGTATACGTTTGCCCATTCCACCAAACGTGCTATTATAACTGCTTTGTGGTATCTTTTTACTTCATGTGCTGCTAAAACCCCATATTTTTTATTTCTACTAAGTAGTGCAAAATTTACTCTGGGTTTTTTGTTTTGCCATATATATTTTAACATCATTGTTTTGATTATTCTAAAAAAACTATTGTCAGCTTTTGGAACTTGTATATTATCTTTGGTAGGATCACCATTTTTAGCATATTTATCCTACCTATCCAGAACAAAGGTCTCATCGAAATTTTCTTAATCTCTGTTTTAATTTCATTGAGTAAAGGGATGTAGTGCATCTGATATAACTTCTCTAAAGTGGGTGTCAATTTGATTCCTAAGTATGTTAGTTCTTTTCTTACCCACATAAATAGGAATTCCCTGTGTAGTGCTTTTTCTTTTTTATCTACTCCTATGTTTAATATTTCTGTTTTTATTGGGTTAATCTTGAAGTTCGTGAGTTCCACATATTTTTTTTGTTCTCTCATTACTTTGGGCGGTGTCAACCTAGGTTCGGTTACATATAATAATATGTCATCTGCGTATGCTGCCACCTTATGTTCCTCTTCGCCCAATCTCACCCCTCCTATACCCACACTATTCCGTAATATCGCCAAAAGTGGTTCCAGTGATAACGCATATAGGAGTGTTGAGAGCGGGCATCCCTGTCTTGTTCCATTGAACATTTCAAAAGGTGGCAACATACTTCCATTTACCTTTACCATAGCCATAGGATGGTTATATAAGTTTTTAATCCAGCGCATGATTCTTGGACCCATGCCCAGGTATTGGCGTGTGTTCATTATGAATCCCCAGTCTACCCTGTCAAATGCTTTTTCCGCATCGAGTGACAGGAGTAGCGCTGGGGACCCCCTATCCTTTCCTTTTCGTAGCATTAACATTGTTCTTATGCTATTATCTCTGCCCTCTCTTCCCGGTATGAATCCTGTTTGGTCTACCTTTATCAATTCTGGCATCAGATTTTTTAATCTTTTCACCAGAATTTTTGCATATAGCTTTGTATCTGCGTTTAACAAAGCTATGTTCTATCCTTTCCCTCCTTAGGTATTATTGTAATATGAGCCAGCAGAGATTCTCTTCTTATTTCTTCATTCTCCCCTATTTTATTCAAGTAATAAAGCAGATTTTATAACAGATAACAGATTTTTGGCACTAATTGTTCTTTACATTTTTTATAGTATTTAATCATAAATCCATCTGGGCCTAGACTTTTCCTTGGTGGTGTTTCCTTTAAAGCAGTGGTCATCAACCCTGTCCTCAGGGCCCACTAACAGGCCAGGTTTTATGTATTACCTTGGGGAGATGCAGACTAGAATACTGCAATCACTGAGCAGCAAATAATTTCACCTGTGTAGTGTTTCAGTTATCTTGCAAACCTGGCCTGTTAGTGGGCCCTGAGGACAGGGTTGATGAGCACTGCTTAAAAAGCCTTTCTGATTTCCTCCTGTGTGATTGGTTCATCTAGGGCCTCTGACGTTTCTGCTGTAATTTTCGGTAAATTGGCATCCGCCAGATATTCCTGTATTTTTAGTTTTCTTATTTTGTCCTCCTTTCGTGTCACTTTATTTCTAACTGCATATAATGCACTGTAATATGTTTGAAAGGCATTTGCAATATCAGTTGTTTTTTGTATCATCTCTCCTTTCTCATCTTTTTTATATATAATTTAAAGTTTTTTGTTTCTTATGCCGCGTACACACGAGCAGAATTTCCGACAGAAAGAATCCGATGGGAGCTTTTCATCGTATATTGCGACTGTGTGTATGCCCCATCGGACTTTTTCTGTCAAAAATTCAGATGGACTTAAATAGAGAACATGGAACAAATTACTATCGGAAAAACCGCTCGACTGTATGCTGTTCCGACGTACCAAAAACAATGCATGCTCTGAAGCAAGTACGAGACGGAAGCTATTGGCTACTGGCTATTGAACTTCCTGTTTTCTAGCCCCGTCGTACGTGTTGTACATCACCGCGTTCTGGACTGTTGGAATTTGGTGTGACCATGTGTATGAAAGACAGCTTGAGCGAAATTTCGTCGGAACTCTGTCGTAAAAACCTTCAGAGTTTATTCCGATTGCAAAACTGGCCGTGTGTACAGGGCATTAACTTTTTTGCCAGATATTTCCCAGGCTTGTTTCCCCATTTATATCTTTCCTTGCAACCCTATTAAATACTTTTCTTGTTTCCTGTTCCATTAAATACTTTAGTTGGTCTCTTTTCATAATTAGTGCCTAATGGACTGCGGTGTCTAATTGCGTTTTATGTCTTTGTTCTAGTTCATATAATTACTTTATTATGTTTTTCATATTTGTATTGCTCTCTCCTTCTTTTTTCCTGCCCCAATAGAGATCATTTTCCCCCGATATATACCTTGTGGGCTTCCCAAATTGTTGCCTATGTTAGTTCTGACGTCTCATTGGTCATAAAATATTGTTCAATTTGGCTTATTATTATCTTTCCTACTTTCGTGTCTTCTATGAGGTCTTCATTTAACCTCCATGAACCCTTCCTATATTTTGTCTCATTAAACCACATCTTCATCATTACTTTGCATGATCTAAAATCAATGTTATTCCAATTGAGGTTTCTACTACATATTTCAATACTCCAGGGTCCACCAGGGGCGGATCCAGGGGGGGGGGCAACAGGGCAATTGCCCCCTCCGAGAAATGCGGGTGACAGAGAGCAGGGTGTGAGAGAGAGCCCGCCGGCGGGCGGCTCCGTAAGTGAGAGAGCCACCAGGCGGCTCCGTGAGTGAGTGACAGAGCCACTGGGCAGCTCCGTGAGTGAGAGAGCCGCCGGGAGGCTCCGTGAATGAAAGAGGAGCCGGGAGGCTCCGTGAATGAAAGAGGAGCCGGGCAGCTCCGTGACTGAGAGAGCCGCTGGGCGGCTCCATGAATGAGGGAGCCGCTGGGCGGCTCCGTGAGTGAGAGAGCCGCTGCTGACATGTGCCGCTCAATGTGGGCGGGCTGCTGCCTGCTGGCCAATCAGGGAGCCGGCGGGCGGGGGAGCAGAGAGATGACATCATCTCTCACCGCCGGCGCCCGCCCTGCATCCCTGCAGTTCAACTTCCCCCCTTACATGCAGGCAACTGCGGCAGCAGAGAGATTACATCATCTCTCTGCTGCCTGTCTCTGGGACACAAGAGACCACCTTAGCAGGTGGCAAGTGACAGGCGACGTGGCAAGTGACAATCCGCAACATGTGGCAGGCGACGTGGCAAGTGACAATCCGCAACATGTGGCAGGCGACGTGGCAAGTGACAATCTTCATCTGGTGGCAGGCAACGTGGCAAGTGACAATCTGCATCTGGTGACAGGCGACGTGGCAAGTGACAATCCACAATATGTGGCAGGCGACGTGGCAAGTGACAATCTGCATCTGGTGACAGGTGACGTGGCAAGTGACAATCCGCAACATGTGGCAGGCGACGTGGCAAGAGACATGGCAAGTGACAATCCGCAACGTGGCAGGCGACGTGGCAAGTGACATGGCAAGTGACAATCCGCAACATGGCAGGCGACGTGGCAAGTGACAATCTGCATCTGGTGACAGGTGACATGGCAAGTGACAATCCGCAACATGTGGCAGGCCACGTGGCAAGTGACAATCTGCATCTGATGACAGGTGACATGGCAAGTGACACACTCGGGGCTCCCACTGATTCTGCATTATGGTGAGTTAAACTATTTAATTTTTTATAACAATGTAATTATAGTAATGCGCTTCAATCATCCTGACACCATAACAACCATGGTGCCGTCATGATTGAAGCGCCAACACCAGCCATTTCCCCGATAGATGTACCCCAAAAAAATATATTTTCTGGCAGTGTCCCTCCCGAGACTAGGCTCTGGATCCGCCCCTGGGGTCCACAAGTATATAATCCAACCTGGAATACGTGGCGTGCACTGACAAATGATATGTATAATCTTTTGTGCTTGGATATTGTATTCTCCAAACATCAACCAGCTGGTGATTGTGTATTTTTTTCTTAACCAATTTTAATTGTTTATTTTCCCTGTTCAGTGCACCAGACCTACTATCCAGTTTGTTGTCCATTGAGAAATTTAGATCCCCAGCCAGAATTAGGTAACCTTGTTTGAAATCCATTAAGGCATTCAGGATCCTGTTTAGATTTTTTTTTTGAGTGTTTGTTAGGGCAGTATATATTTGCCAATACTTCTTCCCCTGTAGGACCCCCCTCAAAAAAAGAAAACAGCCCTCTGGGTCTACCTTGCTCTCCTCCAGAATAAAACTAGCCTTTTTTTCTATTCCAATGGCTACTCCTTTTGCCCTTTTATTTGGAGAATCTCCATAAAACCATGTTGGAATGGCCCTCGAATATAGTTTAGTATTTGTATCCTGTGATATATGTGTCTCTTGCATAAATATTATTTCTGCAAAGTATCTTTCCAGTTCCCTTAAAACCATGTCTTTTTTCTGGGGAATTCAAGCCTCCTACATTATATGTTACAAAATATATACCATTCATAGTTTTTTTCTTCCTTCCTTTCTTTTCTTTCATTCTTCTTCTCCTGCCCCTCCCCCACAAAAAGAGTGGTGTGTGGGCCCCCATAACAGGGGCGGGAGAGGGGAGCCCCTCCCAAGCAGTACCTGAAAGACGACCAAAATATGAAAATTCACAGATCGTATCTCCCCCCCATTTCCCCACCCCCCATCCCCCACTCCTCTGCTATTGGTATTTTTACCTCGTGGTCTTTGAGCAGAGTTCTAATTTCTTTCTTAAGGGACTCCCTTGTCCCTCTGCTTTTTCAGGCCCAAGGTGGAATTCTATCTGGCACTGTTGAATCAACCTCCCCTACTGTCGGAGAGGTGGTTCCAGGGCCCGCCGAGTATCCGAATCTCCATTCCCTCGATGAATATAATTTCCTACTTTCTTCTATCCTCCCTCCCCCGCCTCCCGCCTGTCCCCCCCTCCCCCAGTCCAGTCCTCACCATATTTTATTGAGCATTGAGTTCAGTTCGTTGTTCTCGCTCTGATTTTGTTTTTCTCGGGGATCGACTGCCACTGCTCCTCTCCCTGTATGGTTCTTACTTGTCTTAGAGTTGTCTCCCTTAGACTGTTCGGTATTGGGATCTCCAGTTTTTTTTAAAAAGTCGGCAGTTTTCTCGATGAACCTAAGTTTTGCAGAACGACCATTTTTCCTGCCAATCAAACATAAGGGGAAGCCCCAATTATATTGGATTTCATGTTTCTGTAGTACCATTAGTAGGGGTTTTAAAGCCCTCCTTCTTCTTAAAGTTTCTTGTGAGAGATCTTGAAAGATTTGTATAGTATTTTCCTCAAATTTAATTTGTGACTTGCCCCTCATGTTTCCCCAAAGTCGGTACCAATTATCGAATCTAACTATGACATCTCTTGGACTTTTCCCTCCGGTCTTCTTAGTCTGTTGGCTCTTTCGATTTTTATTGGATTTGTTTCCTCTTTACCAAGTAATGAGTTAAATATCTTCTTTATTATCTCTGTTAAATCTTCTGTCTGGGTAGATTCGGGAAGGCCTCTTATTCTTAGATTCTTCCTTCTATCACTGTTCTCTTGGTCTTCTAACCCATAAGTCTGTTCCTGTCGTTCTCTTTTTAAAGATTTTATTTCTCACTTTAGTTCTTTTATTGTGATTGTGTGACGATCCGTTTTTTTATCCACTTCCTCTACTCTTGCAAGCATATGTCCCAGGTCTTTGTGAATTATCGCCATTTCTAATTTTAAAGAATTTTCCAAGGCCGCGAGCATGGTTTCCACATATATTTTTGGTGGCAGTTGAGCTTCCCTCTGATGTTCCTCATCTTTCCCTGCCTCCTGCTCTATGTCAGAGTCTTGTTCTATTCTAGATTCTGAAAGTGTACTTGTTTCTGAGGGTATTTTATTCTGTTTTTTTTTTTCTCTTTTTTTTTTTTCTTAATCTCAGTTTGGCGGCCTTTGGTGCTGTGTAGTTTCTCTGTTGTTTGCTTATGGGTTACAAATTTATCCATAGGGCCTGGGCTGGGGCTTAGGCTAGGACGGGGTTATTTTGGAACTGTCCCTCCCCTCGCCACCTTCCCCCTCATATTTTTCCCAGAATATTTATTTTCTTTTTTTTTCCTTTTAGGAGCCTTTACAGATTGTCCAATAATATGGCAATATGAGGACCGGCACGCAATACGATGGTGGGGTGGTGAGTATTGTGGTCTATTTTTTTACCAAGAAATCACCATAGACCTTTGGTCTTTAGAGTCTTAGTCCTGTTCCTCCCAGGGGTCAGTTTACATTGGCTACTAGGCCCAAAAAACACACAGTGCTTTCAGGGCTCGTCAGGCACGCAGGAGAGTACAAATTGTTATCCGAGCAGGGATATTTCAAGCAATACAACTTCTTCAAGACACACCATGTAAACCTTGGTATGCTGTGTGTATAGAACCAACAGTCTTTTCAAAAAAGTGCCTCCATATGCCTCTGTGTGTCATATATGCCATTAGGGATGAGCCGAACACCCCCCGGTTCGGTTCGCACCAGAACCTGCGAATGGACCGAAAGTTCGCACGAACGTTAGAACCCCATTGATGTCTATGGGACTCGAACGTTCAAAATCAAAAGTGCTCATTTTGAAGGCTAATTTGTCCTAAAAAGGGTTTGGGGACCCGGGTCCTACCCCAGGGGACATGTATCAATGCAAAAAAAACTTTTAAAAACGGCCGTTTTTTCGGGAGCAGTGATTTTAATGATGCTTAAAGTAAAAAAAAAAAAAAGGTGAAATATTCCTTTAAATATCGTACCTGGGGGGTGTCTATAGTATGCCTGTAAAGTGACGCATGTTTCCCGTGTTTAGAACAGTCCCTGCACCAAATGTCATTTTTAAAGGAAAAAATCTAATTTAAAACTGCTTGCCGGTTTAATGTAATGTCGGGTCCTGGCAATATGGATGAAAATCAGTGAGACAAATGGCATGGGTACCCCCCAGTCCATTACCAGGCCCTTTGGGTCTTGTATGGATATTAAGGGGAACCCCGCACCCAAATTAAAATAAGGAAAGGTGTGGGGCCACCAGGCCCTATATACTCTGAACAGCAGTATACAGGTGGTGCAAACAAGACAGGGACTGTAGGTTTGTTGTTAAGTAGAAACTCTTTGTAATTTTGAACGGGTACATTTTTAACGTGTTTAGCTCCAGCCAAAAAATCTTTTTTAAGCTTTTTGGAAAACATAGGGAAGGGTTATCACCCCTGTGACATTTGTTTTGCTGTCTTTCCTCCTCTTCAGAAGATTTCACCTCACTTTTTGTCCCAATGAAAAATGTTTTTTGAAAATTTGGGTTTTTTTGTGGAACAAGGATTGGAAAGCATCAGTGGAAAGGAGAAATGTTTTTCCCAAATTAACTCTTACAGGAGAGAATTTCCCTTCCTAGGGGTAGATTTCATCTCACTTCCTGTTGTCTCCTTCCGTTTGCAAGTAGGAGTCGTTTGTAAGTTAGATTTTTGAAAGTAGGGTCCTGCCCTATATACTCAGCAGAAATTTGGGCCTTAGGTGTTGCTGTGGCCACAACACTGTAAGCCCTCACAGGGCCCTGCTGTGAAATATTAGATCAAGAATTGTAATTACATGCCCCTGTTGAACAGGAGCTGAAAAATTAGGCCTTAGGCACTGGTGCTGGTGCCACAACACTGCAACCCCTCACAGACACTCTAGTTGGAAGGCAGGAACGAGTTCTGCTGCAAAATATTGCATCAAAAATTGTAATTACACGCCCCTGTTAAACAAGGGCTGAAAAATTGGGCCTTAGGCACTGGTGCTGGTGCCACAACACTGCAACCCCTCACAGACACTCTATTTGGAACACAGGAACGAGCCCTGCTGCAAAGTATTGCATCAAAAATTGTAATTACACGCCCCTGTTAGACAGGGGCAGAAAAATTGGGCCTTAGGCACTGGTGCTGGTGCCACAACACTGCAACCCCTCACAGACACTCTAGTTGGAACGCAGGAACGAGCCCTGCTGCAAAGTATTGCATCAAAAATTGTAATTACACGCCCCTGTTAAACAGGGGCAGAAAAAATGGGCCTTAGGCACTGGTGCTGGTGTCACAACACTGCAACCCCTCACAGACACTCTAGTTGGAACGCAGGAATGAGCCCTGCTGCAAAGTATTGCATCAAAAATTGTAATTACACGCCCCTGTTAAACAGGGGCAGAAAAAATGGGCCTTAGGCACTGGTGCTGGTGCCACAACACTGCAACCCCTCACAGACACTCTAGTTGGAATGCAGGAACAAGCCCTGCTGCAAAGTATTACATCAAAAATTGTAATTACACGCCCCTGTTAAACAGGGGCTGAAAAATTGTGATGATTGAGGAGGAAGAGGATAATTAATCAGGGATAGTCACTCAGCATCAGCATCAGGTGCTTGGTAGCTGGTGGTGATCCAAGACTGATTCATTTTTATGAAGGTCAGTCGATCGACTGAGTCGGTGGACAGACGCACCCTGTGATCGGTTACCACGCCTCCAGCAGCACTGAATGTGCGTTCATAAAGAACGCTGGATGCAGGACAGGCCAGTAGCTCAATTGCATACTGTGCAAGCTCTGGCCGGTGATCCATCCTCAAGACCCAGTAACCCAGAGGATTTTCGGTGGGAAAGGTGTCCAAGTCTGATCTTGCCCCTAGGTATTCCTGCACCATGTAAAACAGACGCTGGCGATGGTTGCTGGAACCGATCATACCTTGGGGCTGCAGACCAAAAAATTGTCTGAACGCATCGGTCAGACGACCACCTTCTCCACCGCTCCTTCTTTGACTGACCGAAGCCTCAGCGACACGTTGTCCAGAAACAGGAGTTTGTAACCTCCCAGTCTCTGGGAACGCGTTGCACAGACCTTTCTGCAAGGCCTCCCGAAGATGTTTCATCCTCTGCTCCCTCTGCGATGGCAAGATAAGGTCCGCAACCTTACCCTTGTAACGTGGATCAAGGAGGGTTGCCAGCCAGTATTGGTCCTTCTCCTTGATACCACGAATACGAGGATCCTTACGCAGGCTTTGCAGGATCAGGGAGGCCATGCAGCGTAGGTTTGCTGAGGCATTCGGTCCGGAGTCCTCTGGGTCACTAAGGACAACATGGTCCGCAGCCACCTCCTCCCAGCCACGTACAAGTCCATGTGTTTCTTGGGACTGATCCCTTAAAGACTGCTGCTGATGCTGAGTGCCAGGCTCCACCTCCATACTGACACAATCTTCCTCCTCCTCCTCCTCCTCCTCCTCGTCCTCTTCCTGTGTGATCGGCGGGCACGCAGGAACACTATCTGGATAAAGGGGGCCTTGAGAGCTAAGGAAGTCCTCCTCTTCCTGCCTTTGTTCTGCCTCAAGTGCCCTGTCCATTATTCCACGCAGCGTGTGCTCCAACAGGTGGACAAGGGGGACAGTGTCACTGATGCATGCACTGTCACTGCTCACCATCCTCGTGGCCTCCTCAAATGGTGACAGGACAGTGCATGCATCCCTGATCATGGCCCACTGGCATGGGGAAAAAAAACCAAGCTCCCCTGACCCTGTCCTGGTGCCATAGTCACACAGGTACTCATTGATGGCCCTCTGCTGCATGTGCAGCCGCTGCAGCATGGCCAACGTTGAGTTCCACCTGGTGGGCATGTCACAGATTAGGCGGTTCTTGGGCAGGTTAAACTCCTTTTGGAGGACCGTCAGCCGAGCACTGGCATTATGTGACCGGTGGAAATGCACACAGACTTTCCTGGCCTGCCTCAGGACATCCTGTAAGCCCGGGTACCTGCCCAAGAACCGCTGCACCACCAAGTTAAGGACGTGAGCCAAACAGGGCACATGGGTCATTTGTCCCTGTCGGAGGGCAGAGAGAAGGTTGGTGCCATTGTCGCAAACCACCATTCCTGCCTTAAGTTGGCGTGGTGTCAACCACCTCTGAACCTGCCCCTGCAGAGCTGACAGAACCTCTGCCCCAGTGTGGCTCCTGTCCCCCAAGCACACCAGCTCAAGTACCGCATGGCATCTTTTGGCCTGCGTACTTGCGTAGCCCCTTGAACGACTACGGAGCACCGCTGGTTCCGAGGAAGAGGCCATGGAGGAAGAAGAAGAGGAGGGGGTGGAGGAGAGAGGTGTGTCACAATCATTAGCATTTTGGAGGCGTGGTGGCGGAACAACCTCCAACACTACTGCACCTTGTCCTGCATCCTTCCCAGCTGCCAGCAGAGTCACCCAATGCGCCGTGAAACTTAGGTAACGTCCCTGTCCATGCCTGCTGGACCATGAGTCAGCAGTAATATGCACCTTACCGCTGACCGCCCTGTCCAGCGAGGCATGGACATTGCTTTCCACATGCCGGTAGAGAGCCGGAATCGCCTTCCGTGAGAAAAAGTGGCGTTTGGGTACCTGCCACTGAGGAACCGCACATTCCACAAACTCACGGAAGGGGGCAGAGTCTACCAACTGAAAAGGCAGCAGTTGAAGTGCTAGCAATTTTGCCAAGCTAGCATTCAACCGCTGGGCATGTGGATGGCTGGGAGAAAACTTCTTTCGGCGGTGCAGCAGCTGGGGCAGGGAAATTTGCCTGGTACAATCTGACGTTGGTGTACCAAAAGCAGATTGCCCACAAGTACTTGGCTGTGACACACCTAATTCTACACCTTCATTCCTCTCAGTGCAGGTCTCAGAGAGGACTGAAGGTCTAGTGGGGTTGGAGATCTCAGCTGATGAGGAGCAAGGAGAGGTCCTCTTTGTTCTTTGGTATAGGTCTTTTAGATACGCTTGCCAACGAACTGCATGGCAGGTCAACATATGTCTGGTCAAGCATGTGGTACCCAAGCGGGAGATGTTTTGGCCACGTGAGATACGCTTGAGACATATGTTGCAAATAGCAGTGGTGCGATCTGATGCACTCGTCTCAAAAAAGGCCCACACCAAAGAACTTTTTGAATAACGCGCAGAGACTGCAGCGCCCTGCACATGTGGAGCTTTGGGGTGTGATGCAGTCAATGTGCTGCCCTTAGGCTGGCCCCTGGAGGGCATCCTGCCTCGTTGGTGATGTGCCGCCTCCTCCTCCTCTTCCTCCTCCTCCTCTCTCCTGACAGGCACCCACGTTGAGTCAGTGACCTCATCATCCCCTCCCTCCTCATCACTGGAGCAAACCTGGCAGTATGCTGCAGCAGGGGGAGCATGACTGCCAGATTGCTGTCCTTCTTGGGCACCCACTCTGTCCGTGCTCATGTTACTGCCTTCATCGAGCTCAGTATCATCATCAGAGCCTTCCAAACGCTGGGCATCCTCCTGGAGCATGTACCTAACACTGTGGTCAAACAGTTCGAGGGACTCCTCAGGAGGACATGGTGGGGCTAGGGAAGGAGTCACTGATGACATTGAGCCGAGGGAAGAGGCCGCTGCTTTGCCAAAGTACCCTGGGCATGGGTGAGAGAGGATGAGGAGGATGAGGACGGCTTGGTCATCCACTCGACCAAGTCTTCCGCATGTTGCGGCTCAACATGGCCAGCTGCCGAAAAAAAGGCCAAGCGTGTCCCATGGACACGTGCTGATGAGGATGCACCGTCTCCATGACCAGCACTAGACACAGAGCCTGCTTGCCCTCTCTTATTGGCTTGTGACTGTCTGCCTCTCCTTCTTGGCCTTCCAGACATAATAATGGCCTGTAGCTGCACTAAGCTGGGATATATATATATGTACTATATGTACTGTATATATATATATATATATATGTATATATATATATGTACGGATCTAGCTGAACACTGTGAGCAGGACGCACCCCACTAACTTGTAGGTTTAGCAGAACACTGTGAGCAGGACGTACTGCACTAACTGTAATTAGTCTAGCTGCCTGACTGTGGTACTAATAGGATCAAAAGAACACCAGCAATTTTCTTCAGGTAGCTTTATATACTGTAACAAGACAAGCCTGCCTGTCAGTAGGAAGATAACAGGAACGGATCTAGCTGAACACTGTGAGCAGGACGCACTGCACTAAATGTAAGTAGTCTAGCTGCCTGACTGTGGTACTAATAGGATCAAAAGAACACCAACAATTTTCTTCAGGTAGCTGTATTTGTTGTAACAAGACAAGCCTGCCTGTCAGTAAGAAGATAACAGAAACGAATCTAGCTGAACACTGTGAGCAGGACGCACCCCACTAGCTTGTAGGTTTAGCTGAACACTGTGAGCAGGACGCATCCCACTAACTTGTAGGTTTAGCAGAACACTGTGAGCAGGACGCACTGCACTAACTGTAAATAGTCTAGCTGCCTGACTGTGGTACTAATAGGATCAAAAGAACACCAGTAATTTTCTTCAAAATACTGTAACAAGACAAGCCTGCCTGTCAGTAAGAAGATAACAGGAACGGATCTAGCTGAACACTGTGAGCAGGACGCACTGCACTAACTGTAAATAGTCTAGCTGCCTGACTGTGGTACTAATAGGATCAAAAGAACACCAGCAATTTTCTTCAGGTAGCTGTATTTATTGTAACCAGACAAGCCTGCCTATCAGTAAGAAGATAACAGAAACGGATCTAGCTGAACACTGTGAGCAGGATGCACCCCACTAGCTTGTAGGTTTAGCTGAACACTGTGAGCAGGACGCACCCCACTAACTTGTAGGTTTAGCTGAACACTGTGAGCAGGACGCACCCCACTAACTTGTAGGTTTAGCTGAACACTGTGAGCAGGACGCACCCCACTAACTTGTAGGTTTAGCAGAACACTGTGAGCAGGACGCACTGCACTAACTGTAAATAGTCTAGCTGCCTGACTGTGGTACTAATAGGATCAAAAGAACACCAGCAATTTTCTTCAGGTAGCTTTATATACTGTAACAAGACAAGCCTGCCTGTCAGTAAGAAGATAACAGGAACGGATCTAGCTGAACACTGTTAGCAGGACGCACTGCACTAACTGTAAATAGTCTAGCTGCCTGACTTTGGTACTAATAGGATCAAAAGAACACCAGTAATTTTCTTCAGGTAGCTGTAAATACTGTAACAAGACAAGCCTGCCTGTCAGTAAGAAGATAACAGGAACGGATCTAGCTGAACACTGTGAGCAGGACGCACTGCACTAAATGTAAATAGTCTAGCTGCCTGACTGTGGTACTAATAGCATCAAAAGAACACCAGTAATTTTCTTCAGGTAGCTTTATATACTGTAACAAGACAAGCCTGCCTGTCAGTAGGAAGATAACAGGAACGGATCTAGCTGAACACTGTGAGCAGGACGCACTGCACTAAATGTAAATAGTCTAGCTGCCTGACTGTGGTACTAATAGGATCAAAAGAACACCAGTAATTTTCTTCAAAATACTGTAACAAGACAAGCCTGCCTGTCAGTAGGAAGATAACAGGAACGGATCTAGCTGAACACTGTGAGCATGACGCACTGCACTAAATGTAAATAGTCTAGAAGATAACAGGAACTGATCTAGCAAAACTGAATACAGTGTATATATATATATGTATATATATATATATATATATATATATATATATATATATATGCAACACCTGGGATGCATATATATACACAATACACTTTAAGTGCAGCTAACTGACTGGCTGTCCTGCCTAATCTAGCTAACTCAAATGAAATGACACTATCTCTCTCTCTCTCTCTCTCTCTATTTCTCAGTACAACGGAACACACTGCACAGGGCCGCCGTGCAGGCGGCCTTATATAGTGTGGGGCGTGTACTAAATCCCCTGAGCCATAATTGGCCAAAGCCTCCTTGGCTTTGGCCAATTACGGCTCTCTGTTAAGGCGGCGCTGTGATTGGCCAAGCATGCGGGTCATAGTGCATGCTTGACCAATCATCAGCAAGCAATGCACTGCGATGCCGCAGTGAATTATGGGCCGTGACGCGCTACACGAATTTGGCCCGAACGGCCCATATCGTTCGCAATTCGGCGAACGACCGAACAGCCGATGTTCGAGTCGAACATGGGTTCGACTTGAACACGAAGCTCATCCCTACATGCCATATATGCTATATGTGTAAGATGTAAATGTACAGGTTGTACTCAGCACTCCCACTTTCTACTGTATAGTCTTCATTCCTTCTATGTTTGGTTATTGTTCTGTTGCCTCTGCTGCTACTCAAATTCCTCCATGCTTTTAACAGTGGAAAAGCCAGAAAAAGAGGGGGGCATGTCATGTTTGGCTCTGTTCGGCTATCTCCACTCTGCTCCTGACTACCGCCGGCTTTCTCCAAACAGCCGTGTGTCTGACAGCCTCCGCCTACACTCACTCCCTCCAATCAACTCCAGACACCTCCGAGTCCTGTCGACTATCTGCTCCAGCATCGCTCACAGTGCTTCAGCCAAAGAAGGGGGGAGGAGGGGGGAGCACCTCCACTTCACCTCTCAACACTCTCCCCGCGTGCTTTCTCTGTCTTGCTTCATCACCACGCCATGGCTCACGTCTCCGCAGGAGGGGAATAGACTATCCGAATGGGGCTAATGGAAAGGGGTCACCTCCTCCGTCCGTAACCCGAGCTCCACACTAGCTCACTTTAGGTCTGCAAAGAAAGTGCAAAGTAGGCACAGGGTTTTTTGGGTCCGGTCCGGGATGGGACGGGGCAAGGCCTGGGCAGTCCAAGGCTATACCATTTAGAGGGGATGAGAGACTGAATGCTCCCACAGCATGCTCTGAGCCAGCGCCATTACTAGACTCCTCCCTCTTGTCCTGTCTGAAGTATGTTTTAGTGTACTTCCATTTGCATGTAGACTATTGTTTTATGCTAGGAAAGGGTAGTTGTGCATATGTATGAATATTTATAGTACTCTGTATGCCTTGTAATGGTTGCTTTGTAAACCACAAGTTTGTATATGCAGTACTCTTGTTTAGTAAAATTATTTCGCTGTACTATTGGGATTTTCTCTTTGAGTTACTGCAATGAAATACACAGTTATCCAAAAAAAGATAAGAACTAAAAAAAAGTTCAACAAAAAAGTTTCATCCATACTGTAAAGTCTATCTCCTTCCCTCATTTTCTTTTAGCCCACTCTTTTTACTGCATTATTACCTTCTGTAAGTCAGTCAGATATATATTTCCTTTTGTTTCCCCCTACTGAAAATCTGACTGGATACTGTTAGGCAACGGTTAAAATTGATCTAGCAGGTATATGCTTGCATGTTAAAGTAAACCTGTGGTCAAATCATGGCCACAAAATTATTACACATTCTTAATAAGCAGTAAAAGCAGTTTTATACAAGAATGTATTCATTGTTTATCTATAAGCATTGTGGAATTGTTCAAAACATAGACACTATGGGGTTGATTTACTAAAGCCAAACAGACTGTGCACTTTGCAAAGTGCAATTTCACTCTGCAAGTGCAGTTGCTCCAGAATTTAGTAAATGAGGTAAAGCTTCGCTTTGCAAATAATACCCAATCACGTGCCAGGAAAATAAACAAATAAAAAATTTTCTTGCACGGGATTGACAGGATGACATCATATTGTGACGAAACGCATGTTGTGAGGAGTGGCATGCTGACGTCATCATGTTATGATCCCGAGAGGAGGGTGTTTGCTAGCCGGTTGGCTTTTAACTTTGATGCTCTATTATTCACTTCCTGGTTAATTGGCTGGTGTCCTGCCCATATCATACTAAGCATCTGTCTGTGAGCTGTCATCTCAACACTTCCTGGATAATGGCCCTGGCTGGGTTGATAGCCGCAAGCTTATGATAGCTTGCCTTCCGGTAAGCATGCACTTTATGTGGTGGAGGTCACGAGTCTGTAAGGGTGTTTGAGAGCTGTTTCAAGATTTTGAATGACTATGCACATTCACTTGTGGTTTATGGACTTATTTATACACCAATTTAATCAGTTATATTATTCATATAATAATTTTTCACTATTAGAATTTGTATAGCGCGGCTTTCTTTTAATATTTTTCAATTTTGTGTGTATCTCACTTTGCGCTGCTGCTTATCTATGTAACTTATATAATCACATTTTTTTTAAAATTTTTTTAGTACAACAGATGTAAGGCTGGAAACCTAAGCTTTGCAAAATTTTTTCTTTTTTTTTATTGTGAAAAAAAATGCACTGTAATGTTTATTTCTAGATTTAAAAAGGGATGTTCAAATTTAGGCCTAGTACAGGTGATTTCAAGCGTATCAAAACCCAAAAGCAAAAATATAATATATTGCAGCTTACCAATCACCAAATGTGGAGGCTGCATTAGTTTTCTTTTTTAGGTATTTTTCCATTAATTTCACCTGGTGATCTGGCTAATCTGTCTATTTTTTTTTAAACTTCCTTTAACAGACCAAGCTGTCAAGCAAAAGTGGCAGAGAGACATATTTAGTGCTGATAGGGGTGCTAACAATGGTTAGCTCTTTATTTATTTATTTATGAAAACTCTTTATCCCAAAAGGAAACATTAAAAAAACTGTTACTGTAACTGCTTAGAAACTGTTAAATGGAGCTCAGCTTCAATTTGTTATTGAAGTCCATCTAAATTTGATAGAGCACCTAACACTACCCTCTCTTCACCTAGCTAGCATGCACATTTAACTTTCATTTAAGTGCAAATTAAAAGCTTCCTGGCATCTGGTAAATGTCCTACAAAAGCTGCGCACATAGTGTGAAATGTAAAGTAAACCTTATGTAGCGCCCACCTACTTAGGGGTGTGCTAACTAGTTAGTGAAGGTTAGTATTAAAATGGTAAAAAATGGTAAAATGGTAAAGTGGTAAAAATTCCAGTGCATTACCCTGTTGGTTTAAGCCTGGTTGGGTTTATTTTGGTTGGGAGAAATGACAGAGTAGAATTGGGGGTGTGACCACCTGCATTCTGTTGAGAGTGATGCCTTGTTCGTCCAGTGAGAGGTGCTGGAGGGAAGGTAAATTGGAAACAGGATACAGTTAGTTGTATTGGCTACCCTGAATCAATCATTAATTTGAGTGGGCAGGGGCTATCAAGCTCATATAAACTGTGGGTCACATGCTCAAAGGAGTCTGGCTGATGGGAAAAGATTTGCAGAAGAAGACATCATGTAGAAGTTGGTGCAGCCTGGGGTTCTTTCCCCTCAGGGGGAGAGGAGTGTGCCATGGGGGGGGAAGAGTGTGCCATGGAGGAGAGGAGTGTGCCATGGAGGAGAGGAGTGTGGCATATGGGAAAGGAGGTGGCTAAAGACATTTAAGGAATCTCCAGGAGTTATGGATCAGACATTACCGTATGGGATGGTTCTGAACATGTGGAGCAGGAAGTGACTGTCAAGAGGATGCGGTAGATCAGGGCTATCTCGGACTTTTCCTTAACCAACCAGGGAGGATTGCGGAAATCAAGATGGACAGGTGAGGCCTAACACTTCTTAAAAATCTGAGAACCAAGGTGTTTTTCAGAGGGGCGCTGTCGGTTCATAAAGGGAAAAGGTTATAACTACCATTACAGGAACCAAGTTTATAAAGGCAGCTTATACTTCCTGAAGATACAGAAGGTACATATCGCACATTCTTTTCAGCTATGCACCAATGGAAAAGAATAAAGTTTCATGTTTATCTGTTTAAGACTGTCTGCTGTATCATCAGTTCAAGGAAGGGGAGTAATAGAACTACACTAGCGAATAGGAACGGGGGTAGTGCGCTACACTTATATTTAAAAAAGGATGTTAGGGGTCATGTTACAATTGGGGTTTAGGTGGAAATAAATTAATACTGGGAATATAAGCACAACAGTCTTTAGGGATCTTTTTTCTGGGAAAAATTACACTTGTGATCTGGGAATAGGTATCAGGTACAAAGCTCCCTGGGGTGAGCACACTTTCAGGCACAGATACCAGTCCAGTGAAGAAGTGACAAACAGTGCCGTGTCTATTTACAGGTGCTGTACAGTGTTCCACAAAATAAACAAAGGCAAAGGCTTCAAAACAAAATCCTAGCAATGTCCTGGCACTAACTACACAAATCCAAATCCTAACTATAAGGCTGATCAAGCCTAATGCTTGTCAGTCTACACATAAAATTTTACAGCTTCCACCAACCTTGCAGCTCTCACAGACACCACTTTGCTGTTCCTCAGGCTCAGGAGCACTGACTGATTTCCAAGTGAGCCTAAATTGCCAAACGAGAGAGGTGCAAAACAGAACTGGATTAGAGTCATAAGTCCCTAAAAGTATAGCTACCTGAAAAGCTATTTCCTGTCGCATCATGGCAGCATTTATTTGGGTTGTGACTCTGCCCCCACAACCTGATAGGACTAAATAGCTATAAATTGTAAGAGAGGACCCACCGTAACATTCTCCTTTTTTTCCTTACCTGGTCAAGACTGATGGTCAGCTCAGTACCCCTTACCGCTCTCGCCCCAGCCAGGTTGGATGGAAGTCCTTGCCTGCTCAGTCTCTAAACGAGCTAGATGGATGGAACCCCACTCTGGTGGTCTCAGGGGTATGTTGCCTGGCACTTTACAAGCCTTAAACAGGCTTAAATTATACGCATTGGTCTCCATTTTCCCTTCTCTTGCACTCGCAGGGTTTCTCTGGTCTCTGTAGTCCCACACAGCCAGTATGCCATTCCTAAGATGGTGCCCGAGTGTCCGATCGCTTCTGCGCATGCATGAGCAGAAGTGACGCAGTCGGGAGTCCGTATTTCCAGTTTCTAATATGGCAATTGGCTCCTCGGCACGCAAATGCGCATGCGCGAATGTGTCATCACTTCCACTGTGGCAGCAGCAATTTTAAAAAGCCTCCAGCACTTCCCTTTTCTACTGCAGGACACTTGGGTTTTCTCCTGGACTTGTCTCCTGCTAACTCTGCTTGCTAACTTCTTTATTCCTGCTCCTTCACCAAGGTTAGAGTAATCTCTATCTCTACTATGGGTGCCTGAACCTGTTATCTCCTATGCACTCTTATCTCACTGTATACTCTAGGTGGAAGCTTCTGTTCACTCCTCATAGAGACCACTGGCCAAGCAGACTATCCACAGCCTAATAGGTAAGGGGATGAATTGGTAAGTAATGAAGATTGAGAAAAAGAGAGGCTTGCCACTAATGCTGTCTCATTGGACAGCCCTATCAGGTCCATCATCAAAATCAAGATGCAGAAGAAGCAGCTCAGGTCACCGAAGAAGTCGCTCAGATCACCAAAGGAGCTGCTCAGGTCACAGAAGAAGTCGCTCAAAGTCACCCTCACAAAACCGTCACTAATACCATAGAAGGTCTTCCTCACACAGAACTTTATCGGCCAGCCATCGTTCCTGCCCGACCGCAAACGCTTGCTGGGTCTGTGGCGCCATAGCTCTCCCAGACAAATTGGCCTGTCATTCATGCTTTGACAAAGCTACTAGAGAAAAAGAGACAGATGCCAGGGAAGTGACTGACATCAATAGAGGATCAGTCAGAGAATCAATCCAGCAAATATCAACACCTAAATCAGATAACCCTGCTCAGAGTTCCTCAGCGGTTACACCCGGCACATCAAAAACAGCGCATAACTCATCTGACAGTGAAGAATTGGAGGTCTCAACAGGATTCGACTTTACCCTGACAGAACCGTTTGTTAAGTCAGTGAAGGAAGCAATTGGATGGGAGGAGCCTAAAGAAGATCCATGGAAAACAAAAAATATTTTCCAAATTTGAAAAATGACCCGGAATCCTTCCCATTCATTGATGAATTGGATGAGCTGATTAAAGAAGAGTGGCAAAAACCGGAGAAGAAAACCAGTCTCAACAACAGACTGACAAAACTCCACCCACTAAAAGAACCTAACGTAAATCCGTTAGTGTCAGCTCCAGTGGTAGACACATCACTAATTCGTTTGGCCAGGCATGTCACACTACCTCTCAAGGATGCGGTGACATTCAGAGATGTGTTTGATCGGAAAATCGATCTCGATTAAAAAGAGCCTATTCGGCAGCAGGCGGTGCTTGTAGGCCAGCCATTGCCTTAGCGGCTGTAGGAGGAACCATCTCCAGCTGGACATCTAACATTGAGAAGCTGATTTTGGAAGGGGCAGAACAGGAGAGAGTGATCACAGCTCTTCAGGAACTTAGTCTCGCAGGAGATTTTGTTGCAGAATCTTCGGTGGACACAATCTAATCCCCCTCAAGGGCAATCCTGGCTTCTGTGATCGACAGAAGAGGCGTATCACTTAAACCTGGGACAGCAGATGCCGCTACAAAGACTAACTGGTGTAAGATTCCTTACGATGGAACAAGCCTTTTCGGAGAAAAGCTAGACACAGCCATATCTAAAGTTACCAGGGGTAAATTGGGTCTTATTCCCTCAGACAGGAGACCAAAGCAACAGAAACCACCACAATTCAGACGTAATCTCCCAGAAAAGTATAGAGAGAGAGGCCAAATCATACAGACCTGGAAAAGAATATAGGAGAAACTGAAGGAATCCCCAGACCTTCTTCCTAAAATTCCAATAAACAAAACCTTCCACTACAGAAGACCAGCAAAAGTCTTTTTGATGGTGCGTTGTCCAGCCTGCTGTGGTAGGAGCAGGAAGTTCATGAAGGCTTGGGCGGAGAACATAAGAAATCCTTGGGCGGTGGCCACTGTTCAGTTTGGTCAAAGGTGGAAATTCAAAACCTCTGATAGCGAGGTTCCTGCTCTGACTCAAAAAATCAGCATCAACAGTGATAGCAGTGATTCCTTTCCGGCCGAGAAGGCCATGGTTCACAACGCTCATACAGCTAAATAGGGATGAGCTTTATGTTCGGGTCGAACATTAGTTATTCACCCATTCGCCGAATAGCGAACAATTTGGGGTGTTCGCAGCAAATTTGAAAGCCGCGGAACACCTTTTAAAAGTCTATGTGAGAAATCAAAAGTGCTAATTTTAAAGGTTAATATGCAAGTTATTGTCATAAAAAGTGTTTGGGGACCTGGGTCCTGCCCTAGAGGACATGTATCAATGCAAAAAAGTTTAAAAAACAGACGTTTTTTCGGGAGCAGTGATTTTAATAATGCTTAAAGTGAAACAATAAAAGTGAAATATTCCTTTAAATTTCGTACCGGGGGGTGTCTATAGTATGCCTGTAAATAGCGCATGTTTCCCGTGTTTAGAACAGTCCCTGCACAAAATGACATTTCTGAAGGAAAAAAAGTCATTTAAAACTACTTGCGGCTATAATGAATTGTCGGGTCTCAGCAATACCCATAAAAGTAATTAAAAAAAACAGCACGGGATTCCCCCACAGTCCATTACCAGGCCCTTTGGGTCTGGTATGAATATTAGGGGGAACCCCAAACCAAAATTTAAAAAAAATTGCGTGGAGGTCCCCCTCAAAATCCATACCAGACCCTTCAGGTAGGAGGGGAGCACTCTCTCATCCCCCCTCTTTCCTGTGACCTGCCAGGTTGCGTGCTCAGATAAGGGTCTGGTATGGATTTTGAGGGGAACCCCCATGCCATTTTTTTTTTAATTTTTACCACGGGGTTCCCCTTAATATCCATACCAGACCTAAAGGGTCTGGTATGGAATTTGGGGGGACCCCCAAGCAATTTTTTGTTAAATTTTGGTTTGGGGTTCCCCTTAATATTCATACCAGACCCAAAGGGCCTGGTAATGGACTGTGGGGAAATTCCATGCTGTTTTTTTCAATTACTTGTATCTGTATTGCCACGGCCCGACAATTCATTATACCTCAATTGCTTGTTAAATAAACTTATTTTTTTTCTTGTACCCACCCATTTGGCGAGTTATTTCCCAAATGTATGCTGCCATGATGCAACATGAAAAATTGTATACTCGCCTTTCTGTAAATTTCTTTTCTGTCGCATATTCATGGCAGCATACAGATACCCACCCTTCTAAGGTGATAGATACGGAGAATACTACGGTGGGTCCTCTCTTACAATTTATAGCTATTCAGTCCTATCAGGTTGTGGGGCCCAACACAAATGTATGCTGAAGATGAGACAGGAAAGGAAAATTATGTAAGGGTGAGTATACAATTTCCCGTTTTCTAGTTACAATAATGAATCAGAATGGGTTGTTGCTGCTACCATATTAAAGCCAAGCAATAGCATAAAAGTAAAAAACAATTACACATGCAAATTACTTTATGTCGTGCCAACATGCGCTGGCCATAACGCTATCCATGGAAACCGTATTGTTTTCCAGTGTAACCCTTTTTCGAGGCAGAAAGGTACTTTTTAAGAAAAAAGCATGCATTGGTACATGACCCCCAGAGCAGTGCCTACCTCCCCATGCCTTTTGTTTGACAATCCTCTACCAATTGGATTTAAAAATAGGAGAAATTTATTTTTAGGATTCATCCCTGCCATTGACTTTATTAAGGGTTCTTATTAAAGTTCACAATTTCTGGAACTTACAATGGGTTCAACAAATGGCTAACAAATACAGGAACATTCACTAATCACTAGCCATGTGCATGTAGACAGAAGGAAGCTGGAGTGGATCAGCAGCACTGAGATGCAAAATGGGATTTAAAAAAGACAATTGTCTATTATACACAATATTTTGGGAAACAAAATATTACAGTCAGGGTTCAGCTCTAATTTAAAGTGGTAGTAAATTCCTAAATAAAATTTGTACCTGAAGGTAAGCTCTGATACCAGGGTGCCTTGACGAGGCTCTGTGGCTTACGCATGCATTTGCAAATGTGTGCAGACTAAACCCCTGCTGTTAACGCATACTGTTAGACAGATTATTTGGTTATCTGCGGACTGGTGGTAAGTTATGCTTGGTTTTTCCCTTGGATTTATCCTTGGCCTTGTTTGTACCTGTTGTTAGCCTTCCAATGCTTCTTACTACGATAGTCAGCTATAGATGGGAGCAAGTGGCATCTTTTTTGTATCATTATTATAATAAATCTTACCTGTAAATACTGTAAATATCTCCTAGACTTGCACCGGTTAGGAGATATTTACATGGCTCCAACCTATGATGTCACACTGCATGCACAATCCTTTCATTTACCAGCTTGGGAGATGCCTTTAAGTAGTGTTACAGCAGAGTACGATTTTAATGGCAGCAATACCATATTCTGGCATCACATGTTTGGGATGTATAATTATTTTTTTTAATTGTGACCTTGGTACTAGATTATGAATGTTGCTCAACCTGGGGAAGCCAAACACCCACAGTCACCAGGGAGAAAGGTACAGGCTGCCAAAGGTGCTCATCTGAAGAGATGTATGTACAAAAATCAAAGAAGTGCTGTCATATACCAGATAAGACCAAAACTGTGTAGACTGCAAAAGAGTGAACCAGACATAAATAGGTGAAAGTAAGTTTATTAAGGTAAATGCATATACATGTGAACACACCTCCAATACAAAACAGAGTGAACAAACCAAACAGTGATAATAAACCCACCAGCATATGTAGCAAGAGGGAGTACCAGAATCGTAGTCAAGCCAGGCCGGGGTCATAAACAGGAGATCAGCAGCTGGGAAGGGGAATAAACAGGACAAGAAGAGGAAGGATGGATCACAGGAGGAATGGGTCAGGTACGAGGCTCAGGGTCCAGGGTTCAGGTAACAGACAGGGAACAGGATCAACAGGCTCCAGGAATCAGGTTTCAGGTTCAGAGTAACAGGATGCAGGCTGCAGGTCAGGGCTCAAGGAAAATAGGAGGGCAAGATGAGTGTGCACTTGCCGGGTATTTATACTGCAGCTGCTAATTAAGGTCAGGTGACACCTGTCTGCAGAGGGGAATACCTGCTCCATACAGACAAAATTCCTCCGCTGGTGGACGCCAGTACTGCAGGCCAAAGGTGACAGAATACCAGCAGGAAAAAGCTCTTCTGACAGCTCCAAACTGCCAGGAGACACCTGCTGGTGGACCTCAGTACTTCACTCCAAATGATCGATATTACCAGTGGAGGGGACCTTTCCTGACAAGTGCTGCACTCCCATCCAGCCAACCTGCTGTAGACTTGAAAATTACCTCAGTTCATGGGTCTCTGCTACAACCAGACCCCCTGACATGTTTCACTCTGCCCAAAGGAGCTTAATCATAAAGTAGTTTTTTCATTATTACATTTAGCTTGGTGTAAATGCAACATCAGCACACCACTCTATCAATTTTAACAATTTTCAAATCCTTTTTTTAAAAGAGTAATAGACCTGAATTGGCAGGTGGAAGTAGCAGTCACAACAGATCTAAAAGCTATAGATATATTTATTCTTAAAAAAAATAAACCTAAAACTCTCAACTTTGTACAAATTGGCCAGTAGGACAACAGTTTAAAAGTACAGTTTATGAGGTTCTTTTTTGCAGGGCCATGCTGCATTGTCTTTAAGGTTAAATAACATTTCAACACAGAGTGCACCTAAACATTTCAAAACCATAACCCCACATTCCTCAAACTCGCTCACATACATGTATCCTCAATTATACCACACATTTTTGAAAGTATATACATTGTTTGGGAGAAATTGGTACACTGTATGGTAGAAATTGGCCAGTGTTCGTACAAACTGCAAGCAACTAAATAGGTAGCAAATAGAAGGAGACAAAGTTGTTTTTTTTATCTTGCAAAAACATTTGAGTGTATTATTTGAGAGACAAAAGCCACATAAATTGTTTAGTGGCTAGATAGTATGTAAGCAGCTTGCTAAAGCTGTACAATGTAGGAGGGAGACACAAGGCACATTTTATATTATCAAATGGCATGACAAGTCACTCCAGTGTGAATGGGGGTTAACTGTCCTATTATAGCAGTGACAACAAACCTGGCAATACATTTCTGCATCCATTTATGGCATGCATTGATAAATCAGTAAACCTTCAAACAGGAAATCCCTCTCCTGCTAGAGCTCTTTGAATTTCTCATTCCAGATCCCAAACTGGCCAACTGGAAGAAGCTTAGAATTAAAAATTATTTTGATTTGTTTAAAAATTACAGTATCTGTCATGAAACCCCTATCAGAACTTGCATTTTAAAGGAAAGGGCTATGAAATTTCCTCATAGATGTTCATCCAATAATAGCACATATCCTAATAGCTGTAAAACCTATTATTACCAGTCAATGGAAAAATCCATTAGCACCAAATCTAAGTGTTCTGTTGTAGAGATTAGACATGCAGTTCATGTATGAAAAAAATATTAGCTCAAAAAAATATTGATATAGTCTAATTTCAAAACAATTGGGAAGCATGGATACAGTATAGGAAAGTCTTTCCCTAAATTACCAGTGTATGTAATCAGAACTATGTTACCTTGGAAACTACTAAGTAAACCTAATTGCAGAGATATAGTATTATATCTATGACCTGAAAGCTCAAATCTTTTTGTTCTTCTATTTTATACTATTGATTTTTCTATACAGTAATTACTTACACCTTATTATTATTATTTTTTCTGCTCTAAAAAAATGGAAAACCATTGTCCATAATGCAGTATATAAGTGTTTATATGTTTTTGTTAAGGGTAATGAAAAAAAAAACTTTATATACAAATTGCCTTTAATGGTATGATAAGACTGTGACAAAGGAGTATTATGAGCATATTCTTGAGCTTATTTCCCATAGACACATGCAAATGATCCATTCAAAAAAATATGGGGGTAGATTATAGGTACCGTATATACTCGAGTATAAGTCGTTCCGAGTATAAGTCGAGGCCCTAATTTACCACAAAAAAATGTGAAAAACTTATTGACCCGAGTATAAGACGAGGGTGAGAAATGCACAGCTACTGTAAGTGGAAAAGAGGGTCAACAATGCCCATTTGCAGCATCACTGTGCCCATTTGCAGCCATAGGTCCCCTGAACTTCAAACTCGGTAGTTAAGGGTCCCTAGATGCCCCCTAGCTGCAGCCAAAATTTGGGGTCTCTGAACCCAAAGGGTCCCGAAATGACATTGCTGCAGATGGACACAGTTGACCGAATTTAGGGCCCTGTATCTCAGGGCCACTTAGTGCTAAGAACCACAAATTTGATGTGCAAACCCAGTGGAACTAACACCATAAAATTTCCAAAGCTGGGGTTTCTAGCACCAAGTGGCCCCGAGATACAGGGCCCCAAAAATCAGTTCAGAAAATGTCAAGCACTTTTCTGCAGCAGAGAATGACATTTTCTGAACCGGTTTTGGGGCCCCGTATCTCAGGGCCACTTAGTGCTAGGAACTTCAGCTTTGGATATGTTGTGGTACCAGTTTCTCTGGGTTTGCACTCCAAATTTGGGGTTCCTAGCATCAAGTGGCCCTGAGATATGAGGCCGCAAAATCGGTTCAGAAAATGTCAAGCACTTTTCTGCAGCAGAGAATGACATTTTCCGAACCGATTTTGGGGCCCAGTATCTCGGGGCCACTTAGTGCTAGGAACTTCAGCTTTGGATATGTTGTGGTACCAGGTCCCCTGGGTTTGCACACCAAATTTGGAGTTCCTAGCACTAAGTGGCCCTGAGATACGGGGCCCCAAAATCGGTTCGGAAAAATGAAATTTTTTGCTGCAGAAAAGTGCTTGACTCCAGTATAAGTCGAGGGGGGCACTTTCAGCACTAAAAAATGTGCTGAAAAATTCGACTTATACTCGAGTATATACGGTATTTGTCCAAATACGAAGGGTATATCAGAATAAAGAATGTTAATCAGTCAAATAAGAGCATCATTAGACAGCTTAAAGATAGTTGTGTATTTAGCTGTGTAGGCTAAGGACATAACACTGCATAAAACCATGTACTTTTTAGAGGTCAGGTAGCTGGTATGGTATATTTGGGTTGTGTGTGTGTGAGCCACACTGCAATACAGCAACAGAAGTACTAATGTTTTCAAGCCCAGCTGAACCCTCTGTAGTTATTACTGTTATATAAAGATGAAGTTCTGGTTTGGTGCCATTATTAATTTGAGACAAATTCTGAATTTTCAAGGTGTGCAATCCCAGCAAATTAATGGTGAATTTTGCTGTGCCAAATTCTTTGAAACTATAATGTACTGGCCTTTGAACTTAGGTCAGCTGCCTTAAAAGGACCAATATTGGAGATTTTACTATGTGCTAACCCCTTCAATATAAATCTGAGTTCCCAGCAGTCAGCATGTGTTGGGGTAGTTTAAGGAGAGCTAACTGTCTAGGGAGAGTTAGTTTATATACTCATCACTACACACTGTGCTATACCACCTAGACTTTCTATCTCTCCTTTTACTGAGTAGGGATGAGCATAAAGTTTGAACTGAAGACAAGTTCGACAATGCAACTCCCGAGTCCCAAACATTTACCACTTTAGAGGGAGCTGAAAGTCAGATATAAGAGCAGTATTATATTTGACATCTTCCCATTGAGTCCTTACCAACCAGTGACATCACTAGCCATGTAAGCAATTAAGCTGGGGTTTTAAAAATTTTGTTAAAAGATTATACATTTTAAGGGGGCACCTCAAATATAAGCCGAAAATGTTATGAGGTTCTTTCCAAATTCTATACCAGACTCTGACATATGTTGTAAATGCAACCAGGTTTCATTCCACACCTTTACCAGGACTGAATCGTTGGCATGACTTGCCAGTCTCCACATTTAACACATTTCTGGTGACCCTGATCTCTTCTATTACACCTGTGGCATCTGACATTTCTACCAATTTGCACCAGATATTTTTAACCCTTTCTTTTGTTTACTTTTCCTTAAATGGCACTTCTGTCTCATGAGGCATATCTGCCACTGCAGCAAGTGCACACTCAACTATGAGGCTTCAGCAACCCCTGTAAACTATAGAGCAGTGTTTCTCAACTCCAGTCCTCAAGGCACACCAACAGGTCATGTTTTCAGGATTTCCACTATTTTGCACAGGTGATTTGATCAGTTTCACTGCCTTAGTAATTACCATAGCTGTTTCATCTGAGGGAGATCCTGAAAACATGACCTGTTGGTGCGCCTTGAGGACTGGAGTTGAGAAACACTGCATAGTATAGAGCAAAAATATTTTTGTCCCAGAGTTATACAAAGAGACCTTTTCAGCTCTGCTAATAAACTTTATGCAAACCTTCCAAATCTATCTCATCTGTGGTCCAATCATAGATACCAGCAGTACCAGCCCATTCTTCAGGGGAGACACATAAGAACACGGTGGCTGTACATTAGACAACCTTACATAATTTTGACCTCATGTTTGTCATAAAAGTGAACTCCAAATCTATACTCAATATCCTCTTGGTCATCTTCATATTGCTGAGCATGTGTTAAACTCAAGTAGAGTTTAACAAAAGAAGTTCAGATGGTAATCCTGACCCCGATTGAAATCAATGGGAGCCAAATCTGTCAAATTAAAAATGCCCATTTTCTGGATTAATAGCTAGGGGTGTACAAAAATAACATGGGGAGGGGTGATGGACACTGTCTTAGGAACATATATTATTTCAGAAAAAAAAGTTTAGAGAAGAATTCCATTTGGCCAAGAGCAGTGATTTAAAAAAAATGTTTGCCGATTATATAACTTAGATATACAGCGGCAAAGTGGCACAGCTGTGCTGATCGGTGGGTACCGTGGACTCAAAGCCTGCCAGCACCCGCCGATCCTTTCATACAGGGGGAAAATAGGGGTCTGCTTATGTAAACAAGGCAGATTGCCGTTCTGTCAGTACAGAATTCATGGATGCTGTGTTCCTGAAAAGCAAGGACATGACTCATGCCTTTCCCTAGTACAAGCACCTCCCCCACAGTAAGAAAACACCAGCCAGGCACACACTTAACCCTTTGACCATCCTTGATGTTAACCCCTTCCCAGCCAGTGTCATTAGTACAGTGACAGTGCATATTTTTTAGCACTGATCACTGTATAAGTGTCACTGTTTCCCAAAAAGTGTCAAAAGTGTAGTCTTGCTATAAGTCACTGATCGCCACCATAACTAGTAATAAAAATAAATAAATAGAAATATCCCATAGTTTGTAGACACTATAACTTTTGCGCAAGCCAATCAATATACACTTATTGGGTTTAGTTTACCAAAAATATGTATTAAAATACATATTGGCTTAAATTGATGAAGACATTTGATTTTTAATTTTTTATTATTGGATGCATTTTATAGCAGAAAGTAAAAAAATATATATTTTTTTTTTTTCATAATTGATAGTCTTTTTTTGTTTATAGCGCAAAAATTAAAAACCGCAGAGGTGATCAAATACCACTGAAAGAAGCTCTATATTTGGGAAAAAAAGGACATCAATTTTTTTTTTTGGGTACAGCACCGTATGTCTGCGCAATTGTCAGTTAAGCAGAATACCACAAAAAATGGCCTGGTCATGAAGGGGGGTAAAACTTCCGGATGACAAGTGGTAACATGAAATTTTAAATTACTTGCCTGGGGTATGTCCAATCCTGCTTGTAAATAGGACACACCTTACTGGTGTACAGAATTTGCTGCAGTGACACTGATATTTACAAAGAAAAAAAGTGTTTACAGTTGATTACAAATTAAAGAAATGAATGTCAGTTGCTGACAAATTAAAGTGTATTAGTTTTTTTCTTTGTAAATGTCATTTTTGCTGTAGCACATCCTACAGCAAGAATACAAAAAAAATGCATAAAGTCGCTCCCAAAATGCATACCGGACCCTATGCAAACGCAAAAAAAAAGCATGAGGTGCCCCAGGTAATTCATATCAAATCTTGCAGTGTTGCCATGGATTTTAAGGGGACTCCATGTGAAAAAAAAAAAAGTGTGAAGTCCCCCTAGGAAGATGAGCGTGCACCCCCCTCATGAACCAAACTATACCACATGCTCTCAGCATGTGGGTATATTAGGAAATAATTCCGGACGGCTGCACTTCCAAAAATCCTTTTTGTTGAAGCTTCATATGACAAGTGGTTGACAGATGGAGCAGGGTACAAAGACGTAGACGCGTTTCACGCAAATCTTAGTGCTTAGTCATTACCTATTGGAGCTAGTCACCACAGTCACCTATATACTGCTCTAATGTGTCATCATTAGGTTACAGGTGAACTAACCAATTAAAATTAGTACTCAGCTGGTGTTACAAAGAAAACCCGGCTAGAATACACGGTACTTAAACCGTTCAGTCCAAAACCACTGCCAGAAAAAAACTGATACACCAATTGAACTCGGAGCAAACTCGACACATCAGTCAAAATCATAGCCACTATCCGAGCACGCAACCTGGCAGGCCGCAGGAAAAGGGGGGATGAGAGAACGCCCCCCTCCTGAACCCCCCCAAAAAAACACCTTGTCCCCATGTTGATGGGGACAAGGGCCTCTTCCCCACAACCATTGCCCGGTGGTTCTGGGGGTCTGGGGGCGGGGGGCTTATCGGAATCTGGAAGACCCCTTTAACAAGGGGGCCTCCAGATCCCGGCTCCCCCATGTAAATGGGTATCGGGTACATTGTACTCCTACCTATTAATCAAAAAAGTGTAAAAAAATCTGTCATTGTGAAGAGGCTGCAGACGGCGGGATGCCTCCCATGGAGGCAGAGTATTTCTGTTTTTTTTGTCTTTTTTGGGTCGTCAGTGCTGCGATTGAAGATGGATTTACATCACAGGACACTTTTTTTTTTATAAAGCAATTGCCAATGTACCCGATACCCATTCACATAGGGGGGGCTGGGGGCCCCCTTGTTAAAGGGGGCTTCCAGATTCAGATAAGCCCCCTACCCGGAGACCCCCACAAACACCGGGCAAGTGGTGGGGGACAATCGGGTGCATTTCTTTGAGGACCCTGAATCAGCGTTTGCCTGGCTGGAGCACCGCGACAACGCCAACTGACCTCCATCCTGATCACTTTACCTGACTGCCCCACCTGCTCCGCGACCCCTAGTAGGCTACCATGTTTCCCTCCTTCCCCCTTCTATTTGAAACTGCCTCCTAACCTGGAACCTTCACACCTCTCCTCGCATACTCCTGGCTGCAAACTGGAACACTTCCCCTCACATGCTATCTATCCGCCCCCTTCCTGCTTATTTCATGCCGGTTGAAGCCTCTGGTGACATTATCGTGGATCAACAATGACCCGTGGGCCGATTCCTGTGACCTTGGGCGGGGTGTGCTCCATGGCATGCCCGCACACCTTGGCTGGGCTCTATGCATCGTGGCAGGCTTTTCAGTGACTGTTTTCTCCCCTCAGCACTGCCTCAGTGCTGGAAATTTGTTTTCTTATCATTTTGTTTGGATCGTATCCACAGTTCAAGATGTGTTTCCCTGGCCAGCGGACACCTCCCCGCTGTACTTCAGTGCTCCGGGTGGTGTGTACTGTGGGCTGGACCAGAGCCTGTAGTCTACTGTATACCGGGACCATTGTTCCACCCCCTCTTTTTTTCTCCTTACCTTTTTTTCCCCCATGCCCTTTTTTATATTGCATTATGCAGTTATTATTGTTCTTTGTGCAATGTGTATTCAATAGAAATGTCATAGAGAAATTGTTCTCATACCTCAGTATTCTGGTTCACTATTGTGGGTTCCCCATTCTTACAATAAGGCGAGCGCTATGCAATATGGTTGTGTTGTGTAGGGCTATTCACATCCTATGCTGTCCTGTGGCCATCATGGCCCAGTACTCGGTTGCACCGGATAGTCCCCCGCTCTGTACTGCCTGCCCTGGGCTCTGCCGGTATCCACTCTCCATCTCCAAATATGGCACCTACCAAATTTGTGACATGGAATGTTAGGGGAATGCGTGCTAGACCCAAATGCACCGCAATCCTCTCCCACCTAAAAGCCATGCAAGCAAGTGTATGTTCTATTGGAAATGCACCTCACTGGCCTTCTACAACTCACTCTCAAGAAACCCTGGTTAGGCTGGGTGTAGCAAGCTCCACATACCCCACACTTCCGTGATGTCGCAATCCTTATCTCAAAGCACACTTTCAACTTATAACACTGCAGACGGACCCTCAGGGCAGGTATATATTTTTGCATGCTATGTTTGGAAGGTTTGAGGTGCTAATTCTTGCATACTATGTCCCCCCTCTTTTTCAATTTGCAGTCATACAGGACGGTCTTACATTTATGGCACAATATTCCACCGTTCCAGCCGTCTGGCTGGGTGACTTTAATATGGTCATCGACCCCTTAAAGGACAGACTGGACTCAGGGGCTCCTGAACCACGCCCCCATGCCATAACGAAGTTTGGCCGCTTGATGGGTGAATTTTCTCTGGTTGATACTTGGCGCCACAAATTCCCCACTCTCCCTGGCTACTCCTGCTTCTCCGCCTCCCACTCCACCATGTCGCAGATAGACTACATCTTTATATCCTCCTCCCTGCTTCCGTGGCTGGTGGATGCGGGATACGGCACCGTATTCTCTCTGACCACGCCCCTTACTGGACCGTACTCGACTTGCAGACTCCCCCCTCGTCTCCGACGTGGCGACTTAATCCCTTTTGGTTATCCGTCCTCCCTGACATAGAAACTATACAGGGTGAACTGACCTTCTTTTTTAACACCAATAGAGAATAGTCCCCTTGCGGAACGGTATGGGAGTCCTTTAAACTGCATGTCAAGATGCTGCTATCGACTCGTATCTCCAGATACAAGTCGTCCTCTAAATCAGCCCTACGACAAGCCGAAGCCCACTTAGAATCACTAGAGCAGGTATTCCAGTTAAACCCTTCTTCAGACGCTGCCTCGTCCGTGAAGGTACAATCTCATCTAGTCAATACCCTCCACTTTTGAGAAAGCCAAACAAAAAATCTTCTGCAAACAAAGGATTTTCGAACATGGAGGGCAGGTGAGCAGGTTGCCAGCCTATCTTGCGCACTAAGACCATAGGCCTCCGGTGGTGGTATCCATTGTTGACCCCACAGGTCAACGGATTATTGATCCTGACCTAGTGGCTGTTGAGTTCCATGCCTTCTTCTCCACCCAGTACTCCTCCATTGCCCAGTACACTCACAATGAGCTAGAATCTTTCCTACAATCTGTAAACTTTCTTTCGTTGTCCCATACTCAAGTTACCCAGCTGGAAGCCCCTATCACTACCTGAAGATATTGGTGAGGCCATCTCGTGCTTGACCACGGCTAAAGCCCCTGGTACAGATGGCCTCCCGCTAGAATTCTATTCCCAGTTTAGAGAGGTCTTGGCGCCCAAACTTCAGGAGCTATTCCAACACATTTTAGATTCCTCCACCCTCCCACAATCAATGCGAGAAGCCCTGATAGTCTTGATACCTAAACCTGGAAAGGACCCCTCCCTCCCAGAATCCTATCTCCCCATCTCATTGCTCCAAGTTGATATCAAAATCCTGGCTAAAATCCTTTTTCTTCGTTTAAACAAGGTTATCCTCAACTTAGTCCATCCTGATTAAATAGGTTTCATGCCCAACAAAAACAAGGCTATCAGCTTAAGATGCCTGTTTTTTAATCTACAGGCCACCCATGACTCGGTAGGCTCCCACATGATTGTCAGTCTTGATGCCGTCAAGGCGTTTGATTCAGTTGAATGGGACTACCAATGATAGTGCCTCAGATTTGGCCCCAATTTCATCACATGGATCAAATTGCTGTATCAGTCCCCCATAGCCAGGGTCCAGGTGAATGGTAAGATCTCCGATCCCTTCCCATTGAATAGAGGTACGCGTGAGGGGTGTCCACTGTCTCCATTGCTGTACACTCTGATGTTGGAAGCCCAGGTGATAGCCATTAGGGAACATCCAGACATAAGAGGCCTCTGGGCGGGACCCCTAGTTGAAACCATTAGCCTTTACGCCAATGACATGCTGCTGTACTTGGAGGATGCGGGCCCCTCTCTATCAGCCGCCCTAAATCTCATTGAACGTTTTAGGGAATTCTACGGTCAATTGGGACAAATCACAGAACCTCCCCCTAGACCTAGGTCCTCCAAACTTAGACCAAGCCCACCTCCCTCTCATAAGGACTAGCCAAATTAAGTACCTGGAGATTCAAGTTACACGCTTCCCAGAAGAATACGCTAAACTGAATGTAGAACCCCTGTATGCATTAATTAAAACTAAAACCCAAAATTGGGTGCGTCTTCCCCTTGGAGTCATGGGCCGCATAAACCTGCTCAAGATGATCTTGCTGCCCAAACTCCTATACATTTTTTGGCACTTTCCAACTTACCTGCCGCTCCGGATATTTAACATTATGGACTCTATCCTTAACTCATTTGTCTGGGGCAACTCTTGGCATAAGGTATCGTGGCCTAAAAAAACCCACAGAGCTGGGTGGTACTGCACTGCCCGACCTTCACGCTTACTACCTTGCCTCTCAACTATCCCATTTCTTTCACTTCGACAAGGAAGATAAACTTAGGTACCTGAGCCTGGCATGCTCTACAGCGGATACCCAAGTTGCACACCCCTTCCAGATCATATTCAGTGACACACGTAATTCAACTAGACTGGGGGGCCGTAGGGGACTGACATACCACCACTGCAGGATCTGGACGCTGGCACTGCGCTGGTTGAGGGCTTCCCCCACTCATACCCACATGCCACTTTGGGACAATTTTAACCTTTCCGAGCTACTCACCCTGCCAGATGTAGATCTCTGGATCAACCGGAGGGTGATATATCTCCATCAGGTAATGGACAATGCGGGAGTTAAATCATCTCAGGATCTTAAACTCACCTTCGACCTGCCTAATTCTATGTTCTTTCGCTTTCTCCAGCTTCGCCACGCACTGCAGTCCCAGTTTGGAAATTTTACACCTGACCTCACCTCTATATACATAGTAGACATTCTACTTGGTGAGGACCCAAAAAAACTAACCTCCGTTTGCTATTCCAGCCTTACCTTGCCCGCAGCGGCAGAATTGTCCAGCGAGTTAAAGGGCAGCTGGGTGGCGGATGTGGGGGAGCTGGAGGAGGATGAGTGGACAGTTGCCTTAGCGGCTGGTAAATTGGTCTCTCCTCGACTAGCTGATAGACTCACTCATCTATACATACTCCACAGATCCTACCTGACCCCAGCCCATATAGCGAGATACAACCCTCAATGTTGTATCCCTCAATGTTTGCATCTTGTGCCCCAGATGCAAAGACCACAATAGCTCCTTTTTCCACTTGATCTGGTCTTGCCCGGCCATACAATCCTACTGGGAACAACTGGTCAAGTTCCTACACAATGACATGAGCTCTCCCCTAACATTATGCCCCAAACAATGTCTATTGGGAATACTCCCTGAACATGAACAGAACAGACCTCTTCACATTTTTATGCAAGAAACATTATTTGTAGCCAGGATTCTGATAGCTAGAAGATGGCTGTGGGCTGATACACCAACACTTCAGGAATGGATGGCCACTGTCAACCAATCCCTACCCTACAAAAACATTATATATAAGCACAGAAACTGCCCAGCGAACTACCACAAAATTTGGGATCGTTGGCAGGAATCGGCATCCACATCTACAGTACTAGATTTCGTAGCTGATTGACCGCTGCTATCATTAATAGGTAGAGGGCCTCTACTGCAACACACACGCATCCCTCTAGTATATGTCTACGCTTGCTGGTGACTGCCATATGCCTGACTTAGCCATGGCATAATGCCCTACGCACTCACTTGTGAACCACTGAGGTACGCCGTAATGTATTCAACATGAACGTTTATTTTCTCTGTTGTAAAGCTGAACTTTGCTCACTATAAAGCTTATGTTGTACTCCAAAATTATATGTACACATTGTCCTACTTCTGTTATCCTTATTTACCAAAAATAAAAGTTTGTTGGATTTAAAAAAAAAAAAAATGGCACTGGATTCCCCTTTATATCCATACCAGACCTGAAGAGCCTGGTATGGATTTTAGGGGGGACCCACAGGTCATTTTAAAAAAAAATGTTGGCACAGGGTTTCCCTTAATATTCATACCAGACCCATAGGGCCCGGTAATGGACTCGAGCGGGGGGAACCCATGCTGTTTTTTTCAATGATTTTTATCTATATTGCCAATACATTACAGCCGCAAGCAGTTTTAAATTACATTTTTTCCTTTAGAAATGTCATTTTCCTGCAGTACTGTTATGAACATTGGAAAGATGCGCTACTTTATAGGCAGACTAAGGAGATCCCCTTGGCACGATATTTAAAGGAATATTTCATTTTTATTGTTTGACTTTAAGCATTATTAAAATCACTGTTCTTTAAAAAAAGTAAATTTTTAAAACTTTTTTTTGCATTGATACATGTCCCCTAGGGCAGGACCCGGGCCCCCAAACACTTTTTATGGTAATAACTTGCATATAAGCCTTTAAAAGGAGCACTTTTGATTTTTTATGTTCATGTCCCATAGACTTTAACGGTGTTCGCGTGTTCACACAAATTTTTTGCCGGTTCGCATGTTGTGCTGCTACCGAACCGGGGGGAGGGGGGGGTTCGGCTCATCCCTACTTGGCAACCCTCCGACCCTATATGATTGGATTTTTTACATTAATAACTGTGTTTCTTATGAGAGAC
The DNA here is from genome assembly GCA_037952925.1 of Lithobates clamitans. Classification (NCBI taxonomy): domain Eukaryota; kingdom Metazoa; phylum Chordata; class Amphibia; order Anura; family Ranidae; genus Lithobates; species Lithobates clamitans. The sequence continues at coordinate 2,714,994 of JBBGZY010000017.1, read as the reverse complement.
ACACTTATTTTCTTAGAAACTCTTTAAATAGGTTTGATGCAATTTGGTCATCTTGGCTATCAGATCTGTATTAAATTAGGTTTTAGGCTCTTGTAGGTTCAGCTGCATGGTTTATTTTATTAAAATTGGAGCCCATACGTATAGCTGGTTGGTATTATGTTACTTACTCATTTACTGTTATGATGGCTTTTAGGTATGCTCTATTTGTTTGTAGGGTTTTTGTATTTGAACTTTTTGTTTTGTGGTGCAATATGTTTTATTTGTTTATGTGTTTAAAACTTTTTCAAATCAAATAAAATCTGATAAAAAAAAAAAAAAACAAAGGCTCAGGGGCACACAGCATGACTCCATCTGCAGCCATCCGGACTTCAGGTGAGCTGACTGACCCTCCCTGTGCTCTATCCAGCCCTGCCAGATCTCCTTCACAGGCTCCTCTGTCATCTCCAAGCCATGCTTCCCACACTTCCTCTGCCCTTGATAGGGACATGGCTGACATCTTCCTCAGCCAGACCAGTGACCAGGACGCAGACATTGACAATATGCAGCCCAGTAGCCAGGATGCAGACCCTGGTAGTCCTGAAGGACCCCTAGCTCCTTTACCTGCACCACCGCCATATTCTCCAGACAGTATTCTGCTTGCACGTTTTGCAGATATGCTGCAAAAAGAGTTGGAAAAAGCTACCACTAAACTGGCCCGCTGACTTAAAGCAAGATTTCCAGGAGCTGGGATGTCACCTAGACAGCATTGAATCCAAATTTGATGACACTGTACATAGAGTAGCACAAAATTCTACCATGATTACTGAACGTCATGAGCGCCTGGAAGAAGCTTACACTAAAATTGATGATCTTGAAAATCGCGCCATGTGATACAACTTCCGTGTCCGTGGTTTACCGGAAACGGTTAAAGATCTCTCCTCTATCACCTATTCTTTAATGCAATCTGCTATCCCAGATATTGATGAAATCCATCTGGAAATTGACCGTATTCACAGGGCCCTAGTCCCTCTGAAACCTGATGGGCCTCCCAGAGATGTGATCGTGAAACCTCACTTCTTCAGGGTCAAGGAATCGGTCATGCGGTATGCCAGGGAACACCCGGACCTGGAAACTGAAGGCTACAAAATTCAGATCTTTGCAGACATCTCGCAAGCTACCATTCAAAAACAGAGAGCGTTTAAACGTTTTCTTTCATCTTTGGTTCAATGTGACATTCGCTACCGATGGAACTATCCTTTCCATTTACAATTTACCTACAAAAATAGATCATATTCTTTTTCCACATTTGCGGAAGGTGAGAAAATCCTGCTGAAATTGGGATTTATCTCCCATGATCCCTCGTCTCAGAACCAACCAAGATCCAGTGGTCCTCCGCCTTCACCTCTCTGGTCTTCCCCATCATCAGGGAAATCTGCGACTTCACGCCGAGTTAACTGAGAACTCTGATTGACACTGTAATGGATGTGTCTATGAGTGTTATGGTGAAATGCCTATTTCCAATATAACCATATAGATATAAATGCTTACTTCAGCCTCTGCTATCAGCCTTAACCATATTCAATTAGATGTCTGCCAGCTTACCCTCCCCTTTCATGTGGAACAGAACTGCAAGAGTTAAGAACAAGTTAAAGAAGATTGCGCCTGTTTTCAAGAACTGGAAACAAGACACCTTATTTAGCTATGATAGTTTGCTATTCCCTTATATAGACATTACCCAGCTAAAAGCTTATACTTTGTCACAATAATGAATATGCATATCTTGCGGTCCGCATACGCTTGTCTTATTTGATATTTGATTTGATAACAAAATATCCGGCTCACGGCATATTAGCCGGAGTCCAGGAAGTAATAAAGGAGAAGTATCAATCTACTGAACTCATGTATGTCTCAGTAATTTACTTCAAGTGTGCACACTTTTACATTGAAGGTTGATTTGGCCAGAGGGACAGAAACAAAAGTACAGAACAGTTCTGGTTCGGTCCAAAACATTCCAATAAGACACTTAATGAGCAGACATGAAACACCAGCAGTTGATATTTAACGAACCACTTCAAATGTTATTTACATGTTCCAACTCAAAGCCCAAACTTTCTAATAACAGTAAATGTAGCAAATGTGCTATATTTATGCAAATGGTTTTAATTGTGTTTAAGCTGTATTAGCAACAATTGGGGAGTTTAAAATGTTCAATTTCAATAATTGACAGTATTATAAATAAAGAGGAAGTTTATGTATTCTGGGCGTTATTCCAGAAGAACGAAAGAGGAAGTGCTTTCCTTGCTTAAATCTATGTGCTAGATTTAGGCCCCATTCACATCTGAGCGTTTTGTATTCTGAAAAGAAAAAAAAATTATTCTGTACGGAGATGGTTCACATCTCCACTCTAAAACGCCTGAAGCCAATATGTGTACAAGAAGTTTACTGATTTGGGTTTTAGCTTGCTGAACAGAGCGCTTAGGCACATGTTAGCTGCCGCATTTATTTCAGGTCTTAAAGAGTCAATCCGAAAAGGTCTGAGTATAGAGAACCCACAACCTTGGAGCTTGAGACATTGTTATTAGTAGTTATTAGGTCCAGAATTCTCACAGAGCAGTAGAGAGTAGCTCCTCTCATTATGGCCCCTGACACACCCTATCTGCACCCACCGGTACCAACTCCACGTGTCTGGTACAACTGCGGAAGACCCGGCCACTCCAGAAGGGAATACCGAAGCCCATGGAAATTCACTCACAGTCAACCAAGCCCCAACCATGGTCCACATGAAAGCGCCCAGTACCAGGGACATGACACCCCACCTCGCCCACCTCTCTGGATCACATGGACCTTCTCCGCAAGGATTCAGACAAGCCTGTGTCACCTGCCAGCTACACCTGGACTGTTATGCCACAAGGTGCCCAGAACTCACCCTCCCAATTCGCCAAGGCAATGGCCCTCATTCTGGACACCTGGATGAAGTTACACCCAGACATTGTACTCCTTCAGTATGTAGATGATTTCCTGCTTGTGATTGCCTCAATCTTCTCTGAAATCCTCCTCCTCTACCTGGTTGAGCAAGGTTGCAAGGCCTTAAAGCAAAAAGTCCAGAAAGAAGGTGATTTTCCTAGGCCCCTGCATCTCCCAAGGCACCTGACATCTAACTGAAGAAAGAGTTGCTGCAATCAAGGGCATCCCTTTTCCTCAAGGTCAAAAGTCCCTTCACGCCTTTCTAGGATTAATCTCCTACTGCCGTTCTTGGATCCCAGTTCCAGAAGCCTCCCTTTCTATGCAATCCCTTTATGATACCCTGAAACCCGACCCTTTCCTGCCTTCACCAGAAGCTGTGGACAATTTTGAAACTCTGAAGAAGATCCTCTCAACAGGCCTTTGGGCCTCCCAGACTAAAAAACTTTCAAACTGTCTCAGAGAGTACCAAGTACAGCCCTGTCCCCAGCAAGACACCTCCTCAGACTACAGTGTGCCTTGCTTCTCCCCGATAACATCACCGTCCTCCCATGTGATACCCTTAACCCATCCACTCTGCTTCCCCAAAGAGGGGGAACCTCTTTGGAGAATAATCCTCATCTCACTGCTCATAACTGCTTTGAAGTGATGACAGCCCTTAAGAATCCTGACTTGACAATTTTTGTGGATGGTTCCAGGTATGCAGGCAGTACTGGACAGTACCATACAGGATACGCAGTCACCACCGAAGATGCAGTTCTTCAAGCTTCAGCATTACCCTCCTCCATGTCTGCCCAGGAAGCAGAACTCCAGGCCCTGACATTCTGGGATCATCTGGAAAACCAGAGGGTACCTGACAGTATACTAAAACACAGTGCAGCTATCAAGGACTTAATGGATGCCCTACTCCTCCCAGCATAAGTGGCTATACTTAAGGTAAAGACGCACGGCAAGCTGGTTTGCCAAGAAGCATGAGGCAATCACCTGGCAGATACTGCTGTGAAACAAGCTGCAGAAGGAACGAGAAGTGATCAGCAGAGTGAATGCACCTACCCTAGATGATACTGTAGAAACCACTATGATTCTACAAAACCCTCCTGTAAACAGGACCCACCTCAGGGAGCAACAAGAGACAGCTGACAAAGAAGGAAAAGAAGTGTGGATCAAAAAAGGAGCCACAGAAGTTGAAGGAATCATGGAATTAAACAAGAGACTGTGTCTGCCACGTAGGCCGGAAGCCTATCCCGTTACCAACATGACGGCAAAGACCACAGCTAAAAGACTTTTAACAGAAATAGTGTGCAGATGTGGTGTCCCAGAGGTCATAGAGAGTGACCAGAGGCCGGCTTTCACAACCTCAATAACCAAAGAGATATGGACAGCCTTAGTGGTCACACTAGCTTTCCACACCCCATACCATCCTCAGAGCAGTGGGAAAGTGGAAAGATTAAATGGCACAATAAAGTCTAGAATGCTGAAAATGTCTCAGGAAACAGGAATGAGTTGGCCAGATAGCCTGCCTATTGCCTTGTTCAGTGTTAGGTACACTCCAAGGGGAAATCATGGTTTGTCACCCTATGAGATATTGTTTGGTTCAGCCCCCAGACTGGGTTGTTATTTTCCGCAACTTCAATCTGATGTATTAACCGATTATGTGACTGCTTTATCTCGAGAATTAACCCGTATCCATTTGCAAGTGTTTTTTTCCATTCCAGATCCTGAGTTAGATATAGGATCGCACAAGTTGGTCCCTGGAGACTGGGTACTGGTAAAGAAGTTTGTAAGGAAACACACCCTTGAACCCAGATATGATGGTCCTTTCAAAGTCTTTCTGACAACTACCACATCAGTAAAAGTGGCCGGAAGGAACTCGTGGATACACGCCTCCCACTGCAAGAAAGTCCCTGTACCCGAAGAAGAGGCTGAGGAGACCAAGCCATGATCCTGTTTATCCTTTTTGTTGTGATTTTTGCTCAGGCCCAGGAGGTGGCCATCAAACAGAAACATGGTATAACTCAATTCTGGTATAACTCATCCAATACACATGTTGCCACTTTCATATCCTCTTATAATAAGATACTTCCAGGTACCGATTTCAGTGTCCGGTTCAATGAGAGAGCAAAAGGTCCCATGACTGTGTATGTATGTTTCATTGACACCTACTGGGGTTTCCAGAGCCCATAATCGGTATTCACATATTGATCATGTGTTTCTCCCCTCTGGTCTACTGCCCAAATTGATCTCGGCTAAGATAATTTCGATGCCCTGGTCTGACCACAACCTCGTAGTATTGATGTTCACTAATTTATCTATCAGATTGGCTCAGTCCCACTGGAGAATGAATGAATCTATACTTAGTAATGAATCTTACTGTTTAGATATCCTTACCCACCTGAAAACTTATTTTGATATTAATAAGGCAGAGGATACCACTCCCGCCATCAAATGGACGGCCCATAAGGCCTCTGTATGGGGCTTTTGATCCAGTTGGCGTCTAAACTTAAAAAAGCTTGTGATGAAGTGCTCCGTGCCAGGATTAGGGAATACATTCCCCACACCCTGATTTGTTGACTAAACTTGAACAGGCACGTACAGAACTTAATATTAGTCTCACCACAAAGGCAGAGAAACATTTATGCTGGACTAATCATACGTTTTTCATGTGGCGGGACCGACCTGGTTCTTTGTTGGCATGAAAGCTTAAGCCTAAACATTCACACGTAGCTCTTCCAAAAATCAGACTCTCAAATGGCAATCTCTCCCAACATCCCCAAAAGATTCTTTAGGAATTTCAAGATTTTTACACTAAATTATACAACCCATCCCAGGGCCACATTCCAGTTTCCATTAATAGTTTTTTGCATACCTTATCTCTGCCATCTCTCACGGAATCCCATAGAGAATTTATGGACCAACCCATTACCTGTGAGGAAATACATACCACTATTAAGATATTGTTGTTACATAAATCACCGGGCCCTGATGGCCTCCCTAATATTTACTATAAGAAATTTTCTGAACAGTTAGCTCCTCACATGGATCTACTTTAATTTCTTGCGAGATGGCGGAAAAGTCCCTTTAGATAAAAATAGGGCATACATCAGTGTCATTCCCAAACCACACAAAGACTCCACAGACATCATTAATTATGGTCCTATCTCATTGATTAATTGCGATCTCAAAATCCTAACAAAACTTTTAGCTTTACATCTTGGTACTTTTTTGGTGCAATACATTCACAAAGATCAATCTGGTTTTATATCCGAACGCCAAATGTTGGATCAGATTCATCGTTCCATAGCGTTGACCTCTGCGGTACATTCTAAACGGGATGCCCCTGTATCGAGGGAACTATTACTTCTTACATTGGACCTTCATAAGGTCTTTGATTGCTTAAATTGGGACTACTTATTTACTATCCTGGAGGATTTGGCTCTGCCTTTATCTTATTGCTCAAACAACTTTATACTAACCCGTCGGCCAAGGTTTCCATTCGGGGTTATAGATCAGCATTGTTTCCTATCCAATGCAGAACGAGACAGGGTTGCTGGCTTTCCCCATTGTTAATCACCCTAGAATTTTAACCCCTAGCTGTAGCAATTCGATCTCATCTCAATATGCATGGCATATGTTGTGGGCAACGGGAGCATAAATGTTCCCTGTTTGCCAACGACATCCTCATGTATGTCACAAATCCTCAATTAACCTTACCTAATCTTTTGACCTTGTTCCACCAATTTTCCCAGATTTCAGGGCTCTTTTTAAACACCCAAAAGCTGACGGCCCTTAATATTTCTTTACCCCCCTCGATGGTCTCGACCTTATGAAAAACCTATAATTTCCAATGGGCACAAAACTTCCTCCCATATTTAAGCATCCAACTGACACCCTCGATCGATACTCTCTATCGGGCTAATTATGCCCCACTTTTACGTCATCTCCGGGAGGATCTTCAACGATGGGCAGACTGTCCCTTGTCCTGGTTTGGTAGAATCAGTTCTATTAAGATGACTTTTCTACCTAGGTTACTTCATTATTTTAGGACTTTACCAATTGTGGTTCCGAGGGGAGATATACAGCGTCTACAATCGGACGTCCTCCGTTTTATTTGGAACAATAAGAAATCGCGAATGAATAAATTGACACTGTACGTCTCAAAACAGTCGGGTAGGCTTGGCCTCCCTAATCTACAAGCTTATTATCAAATAACCCAGCTTTCTTATACAACGGCCAAAGGATATACACCCCTTTGGGTCTCTATTGAGGCCCTCTCGTGCCACCCTTTCCCTATAGGTTCTCTAATGTGGCTCCCTAGCCGTCTTCACCCTCCTATCTTGTGCCCTACCCTGTCTCATTCACTAGGGGTCTGGGACAGAGTACGACACCGTAAGCCTCTGTCCTCCCCACATACTCCACTAGCTCCCATATTCTTTAACCCTGAATTCTCTCCCGGAATTACTCCAATGCTATTCCTGTGGTGGCTCAACAAAGGGCTTCTTAGGATAGGAGACTACCTTAGTGGGGATCAACTGCACTCGTTGCAACATCTTAAAGACACATTTCAGATGCCTTCCAGCGAACTATTTCGATATAATCAGATTATTTCTTTTGTACGATCAAAACTTAACCGGTTGGATGGACCCCTTGTACTTACAAATTTTGAATTATCTTGCCAAACGAAGGTCCTTTTACGGGGAAGGATATCTACAATATACACTATCCTTACTGACCCGAATGCTAAGCTCCCTTACATGAATCAATGGGAACAGAACTTGAATACCACATTGGAATTATCGGATTGGCAAGATATTGCCTATGCTTTATCCAAAATATCAATCAATACAACATTAATTGAAGCAAATTATAAAACACTTCTATGTTGGTATTTGGTCCCGACCAGAGGCGCAAAGATGCACCCGTCTGCGTCGTCCACCTGCTTCAGACGTTGTGGCCAGATGAGTACAATGTTTCATGTTTGGTGGCAGTGCCCTGTGGTCACTAGATTTTGGATTTGTATATTTAACCTAGTATATTCTGCGACGTGAGTTAATATACGTAGATCCCCGGAACCAGCGCTTTTTCAAAAGTTATCTGATGAGGTCCCCAAAAAATCGACAAAACTAATCACATTTATGTTTTTGGCAGCTAGAATCACTATTGCTAAATGCTGGAAACAGTCGATGGTTCCCCTTGATTACGTGAAGAATAAACTTAACTGGATCATGGTTAATGACAGACTTACCTGTGTCCTTCACAATTCTACTAAGAAATTAGATGCAACACGGGATCCATGGATACGCTATCTATCTACACCTTAAACCGTTTCTAGCTGACCCTCTTCTCTCCTCTCTCTTCTTTCCTCTCTCTTTTTTCTTCTGTCTTTTTTCTTTCTTTCGATTTATTTCCTTTTCTCTTTCTGTTTTCTTTTTTTTCTTAAAATTTATGTTGATCTGGTTATTTTTGCTAACTATAAGATGCTCTGACAGAACATATATCTCTATGCTGACATGATACTAGTAGATATGTATACAGGGGTTCCCTTTTTCCCTCCCCCTCCCTACCCTTCCCAATTCCCACCCCCCCCTTTTTTTCTCTGTTCCTTACAACATACATCTTTCTCCCTGTACAAGTCATTCCTAATGCTATAAGTTAAAGTAGCTTGATGGGACAACCTGCCACCGGTCCCTAGTTGATTAGAGAAGTATTTTTTGACTCTACAGTGAATGACTTAACAAAAAAAAAAATTGTTATTATGTTATATGGCTATGTTAATTGGCACTCCCGCCAAATGCTTTTACTGTACGTTGAGTTTGCTCTGTTTCTTATCCAAAGGTTCTACGTTTATGATTATTTGAAAGAATAGCACTACCTGAGGGTGCTTGATTTTCACTTCTGTTTTTGTCACTTGTGCCTTATACAACATTGTTACTTCAATAAACATATTGAAATATATATAAAAAAAAAACAATATTTATAGCAGAATGACAGGTCCATGAGCTGTTGGGTTGGGGATGGCAGTGACATCATTGAGCAAATATGACCATGGCCATATTTAATTAATGTCATTGCCCAAATATGGCCAGTGGCTACATTTCGACAGTGATGTCACTGCTATCCCTGCCCCTCTCCTTAAGTGGCTGGGATTCATGGTGACATCTGTGGTTCCTAGGGAGATGGCAGGCGCATACACACGTTGCTTCTTTTAGAACCAGTAGGAGTATGAAGCTGTCATATATGGAATCAGTAGAAATACCGCTTCTACATATTATTTTCATAATAAATCAAACAGTAGTTGCTCTAAGTGTCATAAATGAACACAACATGTATAAAAATATCAGTGACAGCTGCACTCACCAAGTATCCACATAAAAATGTTAGTGAACAGTAAAAACAGAATGTGTTGCACTATCCAACAATTAAAGTGCAAATGCATAAATATAAAATAAGAAAATGTATCAAATGAAAATATCAAGATATAAATATACAAATGCATAAAGTGCTCAAACATATACATTATATAATATCATGTGTGTGCCCACAAAAGCATCCCAGATATATCCCTATAATTAGAAAAGGGCTCAGTGCAAAGTCCATAAAAAAGTTCATATGTTGTCAGGTTCCGGTGATCCAGCAAAAGTGAAAGTCACTTTTCACCCAAGTGTACACCCCCACTCACAAGCTGCTTACCAGATAATAAGACCCCAAAGGCAGAGGTCTGGTTGCGCTTTGGGATAAAAGCCCACAGGGATGGATGGATAATGACATTGAGGTCTCAGAATGTATCCAACCAGCCATATTGATCCACATAAAGAAATTAAGTATAAGGCAAGGGCAAGAAAGTGTCTCATAGTGTAGTAGTTATTACAAATTCAGCGTTTAATGAGGTTTCAACTCCTTAGAAAACACAGGCAGACAAATTGCATTAGGACACAGGTAATCTCAATCAATGCCTCGGCGGGTGTGATGACATCCCCGATGTAGCTTCCAGTGATGGTTTTCATTCTATAGGACGTCGTCATTTGGGCAATGGAGTATAGCGGTGATAAAGAACATACACATTAAATAGCAGCAATACCTAGAGAATCAAGAGTCAGCGACCATATTGCCTGGGCACTCAGAAATAGATCAGATACTAAATTAAAAAAATGGAAAATTAGATTGAATATAAAATTCATATGCATCTGAGTATATAATTTGTTAAAACGTATATTGGATGCTGGCACCAAAAAATCAAATAGATAAAAAGAAGAAATTAATACTGATGCTTGTGTAGAAAGCAGCGCCATTTAGATTTGCATGCCTCCTGAACCATACCAGGCCCCATGTCCTCAACATGGGGGAGTTCTTTGATGGGGGGGTGCCACCTGGCAAAGCACCTTTTCTCTCCTGAACCATACTAGGTCACATGTCCTTAACATGTGCAGGGGGTGCTTTGCCAGAGTGTGACCCCGGGCAAAGTATCTTTTCCCCATGTTGATTAGCGAGGAGGGATTCTTTCCCAGAACCCTGGACCAGTGGTTGTGGGGGTTTGGGGATGATTTATCAGAATCTGGAAGCCCCCATCAGTGGGGGACCCCACGTGAAGTGTGGATGCATGGAGACTACTACAGATAAAGTTGTATTGGTGGTTCTTATGTAATGGTGATTTTGGTGGACCCCTACATTGGCACAAGTGGATATAACTTCTTGTGAACATATTAAACCCTGCTTATGACCCCTGTGGTGCATAAATTGGGATTTGTATTGGTCCAAATGGATTTACTATGATGGGGTACTTGCAATGCTTATAAGTAGAGATGGTCCCGATGTTCGAGTCGAATGTAAGTTTGACTCGAACATCGGGTGTTCGCCTGTTCGCCAAATAGCAAATAATTTGGGGTGTTCACGGCAAATTCGAAAGCCGCGGAACACCCTTTAAAAGTCTATGGGAGAAATCAAAAGTGCTAATTTTAAAGGCTTATATGCATGGTATTGTCATAAAAAGTGTTTGAGGACCTGGGTCCTGCCCCAGGGGACATGTATCAATGCAAAAAAAAGTTTTAAAGACGTCTGTTTTTTCGGGAGCAGTGATTTTAATAATGCTTAAAGTGAAAAAATAAAAGTGTAATATTCCAGCGCCAAAATTAAAAAAAAAATGGTGTGGGGTCCCCCAAAAATCCATACCAGATCCTTATCTGAGCACGCAACCTGGCAGGACGCAGGAAAAGAGGGGGGATGAGAGTTCCACCCCTCCTGAACCGTACCAGGCCCTCAACATTGGGAGGGTGCTTTGGGGTAGCCAAAGTACCTTGTCCCCATGTTGATAGGGAGAAGGGCCTCATCCCCACAATTCTTGCCCGGTGGTTGTGGGGGTCTGCGGAAGGGGGGCTTATTGAAATCTGGAAACCCCCTTTAACAAGGGGACCCCCAGATCCTGGCCCCCCCGTTTGATATGGTAACGGGGTACAAATGTACCCCTACCATTTCACAAAAAATGTGTGAAAATGGTAAAAAAAAAACACAATACACGCCTTGGGACAAGTCCTTTATTTAAAAAAATAAAAAAATAAAACTGTCCCACGGAGTCCTCTTCTTCTAACGCTCTGACGGACCGAAAAAAAAAAAAGCCGCACGTCGCCTACGATCTGCCTCCATGGGAGGCACCGCCATAATGACCAGCCGCTCTTAGGTGACATCTCTTTTATAACTGAGGGCGGGGACCCCCACGCCATTTTTTAAATGTTATTTTGGCGCAGGGTTCCCCTTAATATCCATACCAGACCTGAAGGCCCTGGTATGGAATTTGGGGGACCCCACGCATTTTTTTTTTAATCTTGGTTCGGGGTTCCCCTGTGGGGGAATCCCATGCCGTTTTTATCAATGAACGTGTATTGCCGGGACCGACAATTCATTAACTACTTTTAAATGACTTTTTTTCCTTTAGAAATGTAATTTTGCTCTCGGACTGTTGTAAACACGGGAAACATGCGCCACTTTACAGATATACTATAGACACCCCCCAGGTACGAAATTTAAAGGAATATTACACTTGTATTGTTTCACTTTAAGAGCTATTAAAATCACTGCTCCCGCAAAAACGGCCATTTTTATTTTTTATTTATTTCAGTTACTTATATAGCGCCATCAATGTATGCAGTGCTTTACATATACATTGTACATTCACATCAGTCCCTAACCCTCAATGAGCTTACAATCTAAGGTCCCTAACTCACATCCATACATACTAGGGACAATTTAGACAGGATCCAATTAACCTACCAGCATGTCTTTGAAGTGTGGGAGGAAACCAGAGTACCTGGAGGAAACCCACGCAGGCACAGGGAGAACATGCAAACTCCAGGCAGGTAGTGTCATGGTTGAGATTCAAACCAGTGACCCTTCTTACTGCTAGGCAAAAGTGCTATCCACTACACCACTGTGCCACCCCAACTTTTTTTTGCATTTATACATGTCCCCTGGGGCAGGGCCCAGGTCCCTAAACACTTTTTAAGACAATACCATGCATATAAACCTTTAAAATTAGCACTTTTGATTTTTCATGTTCGTGTCCCATAGACTTTAATGGTGTTTGCGTGTTCGAACAAATTTTTTGCCTGTTCGCATGTTCTGGTGCGAACCGAACCGGGGGGATGTTCGGCCCATCCAGAATTATAAGTGGATATAATAACATACCCATCTAATGCTTGTTGTTATGCAGGGTTCCAGTGTTTGTTTACTACTCTTCTTGTGACATACCACTATCCTCTAGCCAAAGCTGTTTGTAGCATTCCTACCTTATGCTCCTGAAGAAAAAGAACTATGCAAAACATGTCCAGCTTCATGTGAATGGGTGGTGGCACCCTTGGTATCCATACTACACAGGATTATTTATGACCTTTTGCCTTCAATAATTACACTGTTATATATAATCAGGGCTATAATCCCAATCTACATTGCAAGATGGTGCCTTATCTTGTATTTTAAATAGTTTTATGATTTTAACTGTGCATCAATAAGGTTGGTATTTTTATAAATGAGAAGTTGTTTTGGTGCCCATAAAGTTCATTGACTGTGGTCCAAAAAACTTTGCTTATATTTACTGAGTTAATATTGGGGAACTTTTGTATTGTGTTATGTTAACAAGTACCCACATCGCTTGTGGCTTATCATTCTAAATTTCTTTCTCTCATCAGCATGGGGACAAGGTGTTTTGCTGCATGCAAAAACATGCAGTAAATGCAGCAAACGTTTATTTTGTGAATTGCATGCACCTGAGTTGAATATCGCATGAGTAATTTTAATGCAAATACTCATATGGTATTTAACACTTAGTGAAGTGGTTGATGTGTAGGGAACACAGTTTTAGAACAGGTTTTTAGGAAAAGTGAGTGGTAAGTTTAGCTGAACATGAGCCTATTTTCTTGATAGTACAAGCTGTTGCTCCTTTATAAGGTCACATTCTCCACCATTTTAAAAATCTGTGTTTACCATTTGAGTCTGTGCCCTCTCATTATATCTGCCTGGCGTTTTAAGTATACTAGCCTATGACGTCTAATTAAACATAGTATTTCTTCTTTCTTGGACTAGCTACTGCCCCAATATTGTGGAACAGTATTCTGAGTATTTTTTCATGCTTCTATATTACATAATTACATAGTTAGTCAGGTTGAAAAAAGACACAAGTCCATCTAGTTCAACCATAAAAATAAGTAATTAAATAAATAAATAAAATAAAATATACCATACAATCCCATATACCCAATCCTATACCCACAGTTGATCCAGAGGAAGGCGAAAAAACACGTTCTACGTTCTAGTAGATTAAAATCTAGTTCTATGTTTTCCTACCCTCTAAAAATATTGCAATAAAAACAACAACAATAATAACAGCAACAATTTACTTCAGTTATTTAAAATTAAAAATATACTAGGAAAATAGTTAATCAAAAGCAGAAACGTTACATTTAAAATGTCTCTCAGATTTTTAATATAATGAAAAGTGGATAACCAACAATTCTACACCTATAAAATATGCCACCGCATACACTAGCAAGAATGGAATGCTGGAATTTGTAGTTCAGGAAGCATTAATAAAACACTGGCTATAGCCCATTTTTGCCATAAAGTTAATTTTGTTATTTTTGCGCATACCTAACTTACTGTAAATGGTTATTTACTTTGTTTAAAAAATATGAAAATGTGTTATTTTCTTCATGTTGTTGTGGTTGTAAATGAAAGTGTGCTCTTACCATTTTTTCTGTGTGAAAAATAATTAGTATTGAGCAGAGTGCATAACGCTTGTTAAAAATCCTGACAATGGAATGTCTCCTGAACTATATTGCAACCATTTCCACCACCCAATGCTTTTTGCATCTCATTGGCATTTTAGAACATTAATTGACTCATTATTCTAATTCATATTCAGGACAGGAAGTTGATTAAGGAAGGCAGATGCAGAATCTCTAGACACATTTGTATCTGCGTTGTTTGTCCCGGCAGTTTACTCGAGTTATTAGAATACTTAGTAAGCATTACTGCAGAGAAAACGGAAAATGTGTTTTACTAAATAGTTTTCTCACAGGATTTATTTTTTTTCACATTTTTGAGCTTAATATTGATCACTGAAGATTCACCATCACCACGGTTGTTTTATAATTCCTGATACCCTTGCAAGCCACCAATCACAATTTCAGATTCTTTTTTTTAAGGAATTAAACTGTAAATGTCAGTTTTTGCAAAATATGTTTCTATTTAAATTAACAAAATGTTCTAATAGTAAATCTATTTACATTGTCTTAAATCATATGGATAAAGCCAATTGAACCATTATGATTTATTACTGTAATGTGGACATGCTGCATATATACATCAATACATCTTCTGTTCTTTTACTTTCTTTCAAATATATGCTGCAATTTTAAAATGCCCTTTGCTGGCAGCATGTATTGGAGATCACAGCTCTCTCACAGAAAGAAGGCAAAAAAAAAAAGAAGGCAGCCTAGCTCTCCAGTGGTCCAACATGCTCACCCTGAACATTTCTCTAATCATCAGCACTACTCAGTGAGTGAGAGCATTGTTGATTAGAGCAGTGTTTGCTGTGGCGCAGATGCAGCAAGAAGGCAGCTAATGAAACATACATCACCACCATGAATGTGCACCACGTGTAAAATTAAGTGCTTTCATGCTTTCCTGCTCACAATTAGAAAGAAATGAAGAATAGGTACTCCTTCAAAGAGGAAAGGGAAAAATGATAGCCACAAATAGCAGGTCTATTTTCACATTCTAAATGGTCAATTTTTTTCTCTCTTGTGTTCTGCAAGTTGGCATCTTGAGCAGAAAGAGTGGCCTAACATTGTCACCATCCTGTGCTTAGGGAACATCACACATTACTTGGATTTCTGGTGCCTGGATTTTGATGGTCACTTGATGACACTCCAAACTTCAGTCTCCCAAGGGTGACAACAATCAAGAACTGATTAGTGTGAGGATGGAGAGGTGCGCCAGCCCATATAGTTAGGGGCTGCACACTACCTCCCAGTAGTGACTGACAAGCCATGACATTAAATAGGGATCAAAGGGGCGTAGAAGACTATGGAATCCACAAGGAACAGCAGGAAAAGGATCCATGCCCCTAGACATAAGCGATATATAATATAGTATGAATATAATAAAAAGTGCTCAGTAACCATCTAATTAAGCTGGAAATAGTTGATAGTATATAAAGGAAGCAAGATAGTAAACTGGTTTTTTTAAGGTGTTTATTTTCATTTTTAAACTACAAAAGAAGGACAAAACAAAAGAAAAGTACAGACTGTTGGTACATATATGTATAGTGCAATCAGCAACTTAGTTCGGATAATGAATAAATGACCGATTATGACGTCTGGAGAAAACATTTATACCCAAGAAAAAATAGAACTAAATCATTCACACACACACTCATTCACACTCACAGCACACACGACCCCAATACCACAGTATATTTCCAAAAACCCACAGGCAGTACAGTTTTAAAAGCATACAGGAATCTCTATCCACCTGTAGACATATGTCAAATATTGTTCACAAAATCACATCATACCACTCACTGAGATAGCCGTGAAGAGAGGATATCCCCCCAGAAGTTCCCTGAGATGTCCAGCCATGGCTGCCATATTTTGGTGAACTTCTTAGGGCATGCTTTCTTTTATATATCAATTTAAATTTGGGGAGGCTCTCATGAACAATGCGGAAGAAAGCGTGGGCCAAAAGGGGGGCAGTTTCTTTCCAATGTAGTAAAATTGTTTTACATGCATAAAATAACAATATACATATCAAAGTTCAATCATGAGTGCAAGGAACATGGTCATTCAAGACTCCCAAAAGTCCAACCTCCAGGGTATGAGGCAATGGTAGATGCAGTATGCAGTTGAAAAAAGCAAACAAATCCTTCCAGAAGGTTGCAAATCCAGAGCATGTTCAGAACATGTGACAGAAGTCGGCAGCACTCGTGTTACATTTAGCACATGCAATATCTCGACCCAGACCCATTTTAACCAACCTAGCAGGTGTATAATGTAAGTGATGTATAAACTTAAACTGTATCAGGATATCAGCCGTACTAATGATATCCTAAAAACATATTTCCGTTGCTTCTTCTCAATCCTCTTCAGAAAGCTCAGGCATAAACATCTGCCATTTACGTTGAGGATTCTGAAAGGGATCCGCTCCCATCACCTGAAGTCATCCATAAAAGGTCGTCACTAGTTTGTTAATTTCTGGGAATGACAGAAGGTCCTCAATAGAAGATTCTGTGACCTCTATGGCCAATGAGCCAAATTGTGCCTGAAGGGCATGTCGTAATAAAAGATACTTGAAAAATTTTTTATTGTCGAGGCCATATTTAAGTCTAAGAGATTTAAAAGACAGTAGGGTATTCTCCTCAAATATATGAAAAAGGTGTGTAATTCCAAAACGGGCCCACCAGGTCGAGACCGGGTGGCCAAAGAGCTCAGGAATATTTTGATGTCGCCACAGGGGAGCCCGTGGCGAAATATCCACTAGGGACCGTGTCAGTGTTTTCCCCCCTCTCTCCAAGCCATAAAGCAAACCTCAACGGGGAGAATCTGGAGCTACCAGACCTCCTCGATCTATGCAATTCCTCCCTCAAAGAGGTAGGAGGTTCAAATAGGATAAAAAGAAAGGCAGTGGCAGGAGTTTGGGGATTAGAGTGCAGCCAGTCATGGATATAGGTGAGCTGCGAGGTGAGGAAATCAAATTTTGAACATTATCTCTATGCATTCTCTTCCTTGCCTAGATGCTGACATGCTGTGTAAAAAAATTTTAAATCACCGTAATTACCTTTTTTTTCTAATCTTCTTAGCACTTCCTGGTTTTCCTCCCATGGGAGTAGGCGTGTTTCTAGCCTCTCCCAGACCTCCCACAGTCCCCTGGGAGCTAGTCTCAGGCTTCCCAGCATGCATTGTGCAACAGCGTCATCACAACATCTCGGTGAATGCTGGGAGCACAGCATTCACCGCATCCAGGAAATACATGCTTGTGGGCTTCAAATGCCCACAATGAAGATGGAAACCGCCTTCAGTGAATTTTATGTTATTCTTTACAACGAAATCAGACACAGGCGGACTTATTACACAGAACATGTGAGTAGATAATCATGAGAAGAAAAGTTTGTGAATGAACTCCAAAAAAAAAAAAAAACGATAGATAGGTGGACCCCCGCTTTAAATTCGGGCAAGCCAATCTGCCTACGGCCTTAGCTGCTTGTGGGCAGGATTTGGCTATATGAGGTTGGCAACCATTCCAAATAAAAATGAAAAGAGCAGAGTCAAGTTTTGCAAAGAATTTTTTGGTGAAGAAAACCGGGGAAGCCCTAAGGCAATAGAGAAATTTCGGTAAAAAAATCATTTTAAATATATTTATGCGACCAATTAGATTGAGGGGCAACGATGACCAGGTACGAAATTTATCCGTCATCTGATGGACTATAGGGGCGACATTGATTTCTTCATATCTAGACAGGTCAGCATGTATCTGAATACCTAGGTACTTAAAGGAGGGTGTTAGTTGGATACGTGACCTCTGTATATATTCATAAGGAGAAGGGGGACCAATAGCAAAGGCCTGGGATTTTTCCCAGCCCACCCAGAGCCCAGAGACCGCACCAAACTCCTCCACAACTTGTAGTAATTTAGTAAAAGAGCTCTCCCTACCATTTAAATATACCAGGGCATCATCTGCGTAAAGAGAGATCTTCTCTTCCAGCGGGCCGGAACGGATACCCCCAATCTCAGACGTCTGCTGCACCGCAAGAGCCAGTAGCTCAATGGCCACTGTGAACAGCAGTGGAGAGAGAGGGCATCCCTGCCGAGTACCCCGCTTCAAAGAAAATGGTGCAGAGATATCCTTATTTGTGCGGACTCTAGCCCTTGGGTCAGCATATAGTAATAGAATCCATTGGATAAAGTATGGGCCAATACCTATCCATGCCATAGTTTCCCAAAGGAAAGGCCAACTCACAGTATCAAAGGCTTTAGATATGTCCAGGGACAGGACTAAACCAGAGCGTTTCACACATGCTGCATCATGGACATGCAGGAATAATCTACAGATATTATCAAATGTACTCCTGCCAGGCATAAAACCGGATTGGTCCAGCGGTATGAGGGATAGGATGACCATCTGAAGTCTAAGGGTGAGTATCTTTGCTAGAATTTTTGCGTCATTGTTCAGGAGCGAGATAGGCCGCTAGGATCCCCATTGTTGTCTATCCTTACCAGGCTTAGGTATAACAACAATGAGTGCCTCATTCATAGGATCAGGAAGCTTCCCCAACTTAAGGGAGTCTTGAAACGTTTTAAGGAGCCTGGGAGCCAGCTTCTCTACATATGTCTGATACCACTCCGAGGGAAGTCCATCCAGGCCTGGAGTTTTATTAGAGGGTAGGATGCGTATTGCCTTAGTGACCTCCTCCAGTGTAATGGGTTTATCTAGAAGGGATTGCTGAGAGTTACTAAGTGCCGGGAGGTCAAGGGATTCGAAAAAGCCCATAAAATCTGTTTCTGAAGGGATACCCATACCCTTGTACAATGTGGCATAGAAATCTGCAAAAGTTTGGTAATAGTCAGTGCGTCAGATGTAGTCGACCCATCCGGTAGTTGAATTGTAGCAATTGAGGCATCCTGACAGTCCACATGTGCAAGATATGCAAGGAGCCTGCCATTTTTCCCTACATGCTCGTGAATGCGAGCCACGAGATACAACTGTTGTTTCCTAGTCAAGTCTATCATGTGCAGCTGCAGAGCCCTATCGGCATCCGTCAGCATGCCCCGAGTCTCAGAGGAGGGAGTACCAGAATGATGGGTGCGGGCCTCCTCCAATGCTTTTCGGAGAGCCTTCTGTATCACCTGCCTGGCAGACCTGTAGTACTTAATTCTAGAGATGAAGGAACCCCTGACCACAGTCTTAAAGGCATCCCAGACAGGGCCCACAGCAGCAGAGTCTGTGTTGAGGGACCAGTAATTGGTCATGTCAGTTAGGATGACCTCAGAGAGCTCCGGCGTGGACATCCAGAGAGGGCTGAGTCTCCAGGTTCGGAACGCTGGTCCGTGGCCCACAGTCAAACCCACCTGTATCATAGAATGATCAGATTCTGTCTGGGGCAGATATGCTATGGACCGAACATTAGGTAAAAAGTCCTTTGTGGCCAGGGCATAGTCAATTCTGGAAAGAGCTACATAGGACCTAGACTGGCAGGAGTGCACCCTGGCACTGGGGAATTTCTAGCGCCACAGATCCACATATCCATAAGTATTGCACCACGCACTAAACAACTTGGACTCGGATTGTAGAGGTTTTAGTCTAAATCAAGTTGCAAGACTGAATTGAAATCCCCAAGGATAAGCATAGGACACTTAGGCAGGGTGGCAAAATGGATATCGGGATCAGAGAACATTGCACCTGTGACCGGGGGGGGGGGGGGGGGAGATTGACCGTGACCAGAATTAGGGATGTTCCATGTACTGACATATGTAAAATGACATACTGCCCCTTAGGATCTAGGATAACTTGATGACACACAAAAGGTAACCCTTTACGAATTAGGATTAACCCCCCCGGGCATAATTTGAGTAGGTAGATTGATAGTGATTGGCCACCCAGTGTTGTGCCATCACTTTGGACCCCATTAGATGAGTTTCCTGGAGGCACAGGATATGTTTACTATGTTTCAGGGCCTCAAAGATAGATGCTCTTTTAAATTTAGAGTTCAGCCCACGGACATTCCATGAACAAACGTTTATGTCAGACATGGGACTGGTATATAAATGCTGGGTCAGGGGGAAAGGGGGCAGGAGGGCTCCCCATGATTGGTCACAGCTCCATAGGAAAATAAGGGCCGGAGTGCTGAACATACGACCATCCAAACATACACCATACACACAAAAAAAAAACTACGTGCATTAGCATATTCATTACCCAACAAGGGCGATAAATTCCCTGCCAAGCTCCAAAAAAGGGGAGTGGGCCAATACCCCAAACTTTTACCATGCATGGGGCGCATGGCCTGTAACAGGAAGCAAGAAAAAAGGCAGAAAAACAAAATAGTCAGTGTTCGACAACAAAATTCCAAAAGAAATGGGGGACTAAACCCCTAGGCAGCTCAGGCTCAGTTAAGGACCGAGATTAGGTACTCTCCCTCCAGAGACACGTATGATCATCCAAGGTCAGCACATATTTGAGCAACAAAAGAAACTCCCAATGATGAATAACAAAAAATAATTCAAAAAAGAGAACCAAGAGGAGGGAGGAAACTTCAGTTCCAGCAATGAAACCAGCAGGATGTGGGGATTTGCATCAGGCAGGAGGCTTAGGAGGCGGGGAAGTGATTCCCACCAGGACATGGCATCTTGTGGGGACTGAAAGAAATTTGCTTTGGGACTGAAAGAAATGGGCTTTCCCTTTGGTATGTGACCCGGAGGGTAGCAGGGAACAACATGGAATATTGTATATCCTGCTCCCGAAGCTTCTGCTTGACACGCTGGTAACTGGCTCTACAGTTGCAGAGTAGTCCTGAAAGAGGGACACCACAGCATTATTAATGCGAAGACTTCCTTTCCTCCTGGCAGCCCCTAAAATGGAATCACGGTTTCTGTAGTTGAGGAGACGGATCACCCCCATACGCGGGGGGGTGACCTTCAGGAAGGGGGCGTCCCGAGACTCGGTGGGCCCTCTCAATCACAAAACAGGGGGATAACTGCTCACGGCCTATTTCTTGCTTGAGCCAGCTCTATAGGAAGGCTACAGGGTCAGACCCCTCCACCCCCCCCCGGGAGCCCGACCAGGCGCAGGTTATTTCTGCATAGGCGATTTTTGAGGTTATCGACCTTATCCTCCAGAGATGCAATCTTTCCCCCATGTGTATTGAGTTTAGGCAGGATGGGAGTGACAGTGTCCTCCAAATCACTAATACGTTGCTCAGTCTCAGTAACCCGGCCACGTAGTTTGTGCATATCCTGCTGCATAATAGTTACATCAGTCTTTAGCCCATCCACCTTACCCACAAGGTCCGCATGGTTTACCTTGATAATAGTGAGGACCTCCGCCAGAGTGGGTTCCTTCCCACCATCCACGACCGCCGAGCCCAGGGTCGCTAGCAGGGGCACGGCTTCAGGGTCCGGAATCACAGGGGAGGGTGGTGGGGACACGTCCTGGCTGTTTTCAAAGAGATCCAGAGTGGAGGCTGGTGATGCCCTGGGCCCATCATTATTATTATATGCGATTTATATAGCGCCAACAGTTTACACAGTGCTTTACAATGTTTAGGGGGGACAACACAATTACAGTACAATACAAAAGGTACAGGAGGGCCCTGCTCATAGAGCTTACATTCTAAAGGGAGGGGGTGGTGGTACAAAAGGAAATAGCTGCAGAGAATGATTTGATGGGGGTGGACGATGTTGCGGCGGCCATCTTGGCTCATCTTTCCGGGGGGATGTTTCTTCCCTCACCGCTTTCCCATCCACCAAAATGCCCCCCGCAGATGCAGGAGACACACCGGAAGGGGTTAGGCAAAAAAAGAATTGGCTACTGGCAAAGGTTGATTAGGATAGAGCAGGATTGCATAGGGAGGGACCGGAGCTACACAGGAACACGTCCGATCACATCCTGAGCTAGGCCACGCCCCCATAGTAAACTGGTTAGCCAAAGGCCATAAGGTGGAAAGTGATATTGGTATATATCAGGTGACTAATGGAAAAAGCCGCTGATGCACCGTGAGAGCAAGATGGCAGGCTACTCAGAATGGGACACTATAATAAAAAGTAATACTGGCATTAAAGGCAGCAAATATGTAGATGTGTCTCCAATCCTGAGAGTAAAATTGCCAGATAACTTTCCACGGTGTGAGTAGCTAACTGCAAAAGCATGGTAATAATACTAAAATGCCATAGGATAAACTAGCATATTAAACACTTACTTTCTTGGGCAAACAAAAGGAGACTTTGCTGTACCTAATGTGGAGTCTGGACATGCAGCAGACAAGTTATGCTGCTGACAAGCTTAAATAACAGCTGATGTGGGGAAGGAAACACCTGAGAAGGTGGGTATAACTGCTAGCTAGTCCAATGGGCTGGGGTCCGGATCAAGAGTAATGATGCCCATCCCTACAGCTGATGAAAGTGTCAGCAGAGAGGTGAGCGTCACTGAATGCCGTTTCCTCTGTGGGGCGGCATTCGGTGTCACCACGTCACCGCGTCAAAGACGCGATGACGTCAGACGTCAGAGTGCCACTGACACAGGGAGAAGGGCCAAGAAGAATCCGAAAGATAGAACGGCCAGATCGTGCATGCGCGAAGGACAGCCAGAGCAGGAAAGACAAGGCCCATAGGGATGCCCCGAGCCAATAGAGTGACACGGGGCCTCCCCGTGCCAGGGGACAACCAAAGTCAGAGATGCCCATCAACCAGATCCCCAGTATGTGTAGCCTGCAGTCAAAATGCAGCATAATACAGTGATTACCACAAAGTAAAAATAAGTAAATGAATGATGAAAGTAGAAGAGGATGAAAAAGGGGGGAGGGAAAACAGGAGGGGGGAGCAAAAAAGGGGGGACAGGGGAGTAGGGGAAGGGAAAGGAGGGGGGGGAGGGGGGAGACCAAAGAGTGGAATGAACCTGAAAAACAGGAGGGGTCATGTTAAGGTTAAATTAGATCAATTGTTGATCAAATCAATGATCTTTAGATTGTACAATATGAACAACATTGACAAAATATGCAGTGTATAACAATCATTGAGATAAATAAATACAGAGCAAAACAATATATGCAAAGCAGAGGAAAAGCAGAACAACGAACAATGATGAATACAAATGGAGATGGATTGTTAATTATCATTATAGACACCCTTCATAACCTCCTGATGTAAAACCTTGTAAGAAGGGTTTAAAACTCAATACTTCGTTTAAACCTGGAGGTGAAGTAGCGTTAAGGTTTGAGATCCACCTCATTTCCCGTTGGAGGAGAATCATTATTATTATTATTATTATTATTATTATACAGTATTTATATAGCGCCAACAGTTTACGTAGCACTTTACAACTTGAGGGTAAACAGTACAAATACAATACAATTTGATACACTAGGAATCAGAGGGCCCTGCTCCTTAGAGCTTACAATCTAAGAGGGAAGGTCAAGAGATACAAGAGGTAATAACTATGGGTGATGTGCTGATTGAGAAGATAAATGTACAGTTGTTAGGTGGGGGCCAGATAGGCTTCTCTGAAGAGATGAGTTTTCAGGGATCGTCTGAAAGTGGATAAAGTAGGAGAAAATGGGACGGATTGGGGTAGAGCATTCCAGAGGATGGGGGAGGCTCTGGAGAAGTCCTGAAGGCGAGCATGGGATGAGGTGACAAGGGAGTTTGAGAGCAGGAGGTCTTGGGAGGAGCGAAGAGAACGATTAGGTTGGTATTTTGTGACTAGGTTAGAGATGTAGCTGGGGGCCAGGTTGTGGACGGCTTTGTAAGTTATAGTTAGTATCTTGAATTTAATTCGGTGACTGAGTGGCAGCCAATGGAGAGATTGGCAGAGGGGTGTGGCAGACGCTGAGCGGTTTGTGTGGTGAATGAGCCTGGCAGCAGCGTTCATGATGGACTGAAGTGGGGATAGCCTATTTAGAGGTAAACCAATGAGGAGGGAGTTGCAGTAATCGAGGCGGGAGATGACCAGGGAGTGGATTAGAAGCTTTGTGGTGTCATTGGTTAGGAAGGGGCGTATCTTGGAGATGTTGCGAAGACTGAGGCGGCAAGCTTTGGATAGTGATAGAATGTGGGGTCAAAAGGTTAGTTCAGAGTCCAGGATTACACCTAGGAACTTGGCATGGGGAGATGGGTTGATAGTTGAGCCGTTGATCTTGACAGGGAAGTCAGGGGAAATGGCACCTGAGGGAGGAAATATCATGAGCTCAGTTTTGGATAGGTTGAGTTTGAGGAAGTGATGTGACATCCAGGCTGATATGTCTGCTAGTAAGTTGGTAATGCGTGAGGAGACAGATGGAGAGAGCTGGGGGGTGGAGAGATAGATTTGGGTGTCATCAGCGTAGAGATGATATTTAAAGCCGTGGGAGGCAATCAACTGACCCAAGGAGGTGGTGTAGATTGAGAAAAGGAGAGGTCCAAGAACAGAACCTTGGGGGACCCCAACGGAGAATGGAAGAGGAGAGGAGGAAGTAGAGTTGTAAGTGACACTGAAGGAGCGGTGGGATAGGTAGGATGAGAACCAGCAAAGAGTACAGTCACGGAGACCGAAGGAGTGGAGTTTTTTGAGGAGGAGGGAGTGGTCCACTTTGTCAAAGGCAGCAGAGAGATCCAGGAGAATTAGTACAGAATAGCGTCCATTGGCTTTAGCCATTAGTAGATCATTTGAGAGTTTAAGGAGAGCAGTTTCCGTGGAGTGTTGAGGGCGAAAACCGGACTGAAGGGGATCAAGAAGTTTATTCATGGTCAGATGGTCGCTTAGTCGGTTGTAGACCAGTCTTTCAAGAAGTTTGGAGGAGAAGAGAGTAAGGAGATGGGACGTAAGTTGTTGAGATTGGTGGGATCCAGTGAGGGCTTTTTTAGTATGGGGTGACTAGCGCATGTTTTAGAGAGTTTGGGAAGATGCCACAAGAGAGGGAGAGGTTGAAAATGTGAGTTAGAGAGCGTAGAATCGAGTCAGAGTGTGAGCGTAGCATTTGCGAGGGAACAGGATCCAGGAGGCAAGTGGTTAGATGAGTGCTAGATAAAAGTTTAGCATTCATGTTCAGATCCTCCCCTCTAGGAGTTTGGTGAAGCCAATCCAATACCAACACCAAGATTTTTGGGAAACGATTGTTGTGAACAGCCGCTACATGGCGGCCTAAAGGAAAATCAGGGTTAACGCTTTTAATAGCTGCTATGTGTCGGTATAGTCTCTTCCATAATTTTTGAATGGTTTTGCCAATATAATAGCAGCCACACTCACAATAAATATATTACAAATGTGGTCTGGCAATTGGCATAGTGTTTAGGGGCAAAAATCCATTCATTGGGGAGGCGTGGATTTCTGTCCGAGTGAGTCCCCTGAATTCACTCTTGACCAGAAGATCCCCTACTGACATGTTGCTTCTAAAAGTGACAGGGGGAGTTGGGGAAACAAAGAGTATAAGAGTTCGTATCAGATATAGATTTTTTCTGTGACCGCAACAGATCTTGTCTGTTGCGGTTGTTTACTTTATTGAAAGCTCTTTTCAAACATCTGTGGCTATAGCCTCTTTCCAAAAGGCGATTTTTTAGAGCCTTGGCTTCCCAAAAATAATCCTCATCATTTGAACAATTGCGTTTGATTCTTAAAAATTGGCTGAAAGGAATTCAGTTTATCAAAGGTCTTGGGTGAAAGCTGTTGGAATGCAAAATGGTATTACCTGACGTAGGTTTCCTGTAAAGCTTACAAGACAGTGTGATTTTAGGACCCTTAAAGATCTCGACATCTAGAAATGTTATGGATGCGAAGTCATAAGACATTGTGAACCTTAAGTTAAATTCATTGCAATTCAAAGTTGTTAAGAGAGTATGTAGTAGATCGACTGGGCCATTCCAAAGGACGAAAATGTAATCGATGTACCTGCGCCACATAGTGATGTGGCGCAGGTACACAGAGAAATCCTCGTCCTCGAACAGAGTCCTCTCCCATTCCCCCAGGTACAGATTGGCGTAGCCAGGGGCACAAGTGCCCCTGGCTACGCCCTGTACCTGGAGGAAGTATTGTCCATTGAAACTGAAAACGTTGTGTTCAAGTATAAAATTCAATGCCAACAGGATGAATTCATTGAACGGTTCTTCGAGATGAGTAGCTTGTGACAAGATTTTTTTGATGCAGATTAACCCCTTATTATGCAGTATGGAGCTATAGAGTGTTTCTACATCGATGGATACTAGGATAGTATGATTTGTCACTTGAACTCCATCGATAATTTGCAACAAATGAATCGTGTCTCTCATGTATGAGGGTAGAGAGGACACCAATGGCCTAAGATATTCATCTACCACTTTCGAAAGGTTTTCCATGATGGACCCGTTACCCGACATGATCGGTCTCCCTGGAGGATCCACGTTGTTTTTGTGGATCTTGGGGAGAGAGTAGAATGTGGGTATTATTGGAAATGGATTACGAATAAATTTCCACAGCTGGTTGCAAATTATATTATTATTGAGTGCCCTGTCAAGGAGGATATAAAACTCCTCGTTGAACAAAGTAATTATTTTGGGTTTGATGGGTCTATACCAGTCAGTGTTGCTAAGTATTTTCATACACATCAACACATAGCCAGCATTGTCCATCAGAACAATATTTCCACCCTTATCTGAGGGTTTGATAGTCAGATTCGGGTTATTAGATAGTTCCCTCAAAGCTGCCCTTTCATTAGTTGTTAAGTTATCAGATGGACTTGTAGTTGTGTTTAAACTTGTAATATGCTGAGTGATCAATTTTAGGAAAGTGGCTATGCCATGATTAGAACTCGGGGAGGGATATAACTCTGATCTTTTCTTTAATGTTGAGGGGGCTTTACAAGCAGTGGTTGGGTTGGTGGATTGATCTAATAAAGATTCCAAATAGATGACATTGATTAAGTCTCTAGTGTCACTTTCCCCCTTGGACAGTACATACATTTCATCAACTGTGAGAGGATATGAAGAAAAGTTGATAACATTGAATTGTGGTACAGCAGTCTGTTGTGTAGGTGTAACATTTTCTAAACCGGAGGGGTTGGAGGGGGTCCTGGGTTTTTTGGAAAAAACAAATTAGGCATTTTAATATTGGTTAATGGGCCGGCTTCTTTCCCACTGATCCCAGTATTGGCTTGGGCAGGGGTATTACCTTGTGGTTGTGACATCGGGGTGGCAGTTTTAGTGGGAGTTTTACGTATACGATGTCCCTGGTTTCGTTTAGGTCTCCCATCAGAACTGTCTCCGTTTCTATGTCTTTTAGGCTTTCTTGTGCGTTTGGTCTGTTTAGAAGAGGATTGCGATATGCTAGAGGAGATGGACAAGGTAACAGAAAAATCTGATTGACGACCACTCTGTATGGGATAGCATTGGCTTGGCCTTCCTGAAAGGCCTGTTTGTAGTAGTGCCACCAGGTGGCGTAGCCAGGTGGCCCTGTCCCTTACCTGTATAAGAACTGTAAAATGACTTAGCCTGCAGTAGGCAGCCAGCCTTCATGGACGGCAGGAACGTTTTTCAATTAATTTTTTCCGGGTGCGATGGGCGGCGTGATTGACAATGGATTTACATCAGGGGACACTGTTTTTTTATTTTTTAATAAAGAAAATTGGCAAAAACTGTCTTTGCACTTTTATTACTTTTTGACACTTTTTTGGTGAATGGATAGGGGTACTATGTACTCATTCGCATGGGGGGGTGGGATCTGGGGGTCCCCTTGTTACAAGGGGCTTCCAGATTCTGATAAGCCCTCTGCCTGCAGACCCCCACAACTATCGGCTATGGTTGTGGGGATGAGGCCCTTGTCCCTATCAACAGGGAACATTGTGCTTTGGGGTAGGAGGTCAGAGCCCCCCTCCCCAAAGCACCCACCCCCCCATGTTGAGGACATGTGGCCTGGTATGGTTCAGGAAGGGGGGGTGCTCGCTTGCCCCCCCTTGCCTGACCTGCCAGGCTGCTTGCTCGGATAAGGGTCTGGTATGGATTTTCGGAGGGATCACATGCCAGCAATTGCAACCGTGAGTCATTTTAAATGTGATTTGACTCTTTTTTTTTTTTTCCTTAAGAAATGTCATTTTTGCTGCAGCATGTTCAATGCATGCTCCAGATGCGCCTCTTTACAGGCAGACTAAGGGGACCGCCCAGGCACTAGATTTAAAGTAAAATTTTGTTTTTAGTGTTGCACTTTAGGCATTATTAAAGTGTTTTTTTTTTTTTAATTTGCATTGATACATGTCCCCCAAGGCAGTACCCAGACCCCCTATACCCATTTTATGACTAATTACATATAAGCCTTCAAAATGGGCACTCTTCTGTTCGGCTCCCATAGAAAGCAATGGGGTTCGCATTAGAACTTTTCTCCTGTTCGGGAGTCCTGCTGCGAACCAAACAGGGGGGTGTTCGGCCCATCTCTACTGGCAGGCCAGGAAAGGGAGGGGCGAACGAGTGCCCCCTGAACCATACCAGTCCACATGGCCTCAACATGGGGGGGTGGGGGCTTTGGGGCACGGGGGCTCTGCCCCCCCACCCCAAAGCACCCTGTCCTTATGTTGATGGGAACAAGGGACTCATCCCCACAACACAACTATTGACTAATTGACAAATAACTACTCCCGCCCATAATAGTATAAAGTTAGACCACCTTTACTGTAGAAGCACCTGGTTGAGGGGCATATGCCTTGGGTAGAAAAGATTAGGAACCTTGTTTCCCCATTCAACTTACCTTCCTCTCTGTAACATACTCTGTCTACCTCTCCTTCTCACAGTTGTGTCTTCTCTCCTTAAACTTTCTTACCTTCACCCTTCTTCTCCACCCCTTGGACTGGTATCAACCTTCTTTGATGACTTTCTGCCTGGATAACCTATTTTCTCTTTTCTGAAATTTCCATAAAAATTATTGGTGACTTCAACATCCTTGTTAATACTAACACTGATGCTACTTCTAAACTTCTCTAACCTCCTCTTTGGACCTGAAGCAATTGATACATGCTGCTACTCACTTTGATGTCAACAACCTCAACCTTGTTTTCTCCTTCCTATGCACTTTATGCAAGCTTGTCAACAATAATTTTTTTTTTCTGATCACTACCTTATTACTTTCACTCGCTCCCTTTCTTCCACCTCCTCTCCCTCAAACTGCCTAACAGTTACCCAAAAGAATCCTTTGCCACGTTAACCCTTCTCTTTTCTATTCTGCTACTGACTACCTCTATGAAAAAATCTGACTGTCCTGCCCAAACCTAGCCACTTCACACCCCCTCCCCCTCACTACACACAGAATCAGTCGCCAACCCTTACAACCTTGGTAAACAGTTGACACCAAGAGTTTAAAAAAATGTAGCCATGCTCTTGAGTGTTGGTGGCAAAAGACTAAATCTCAGAAAGATTTCAAGGAATATAAATCTGCTCTCCATAATACAATTCTTGCCTCCACATTGTCAAGCAGACCTATTTTATCACTCTCATTAACACCTTCCCATCTAATCTAGTCTAGACACTATTCTGTACTCCTACTCATGAATCTCTCTTGCCTTTGACACAGTTGACCATCACCTCCTGCTCAAAAAACTCTACTCCTTTGGTCTCCATGACTGTACTCTTCACTGGTTCTCATCCTAGCTATCCCATCTTCAGCGTCACCTACAATTCTACTTCCTCCTCTACTCATCCTTTTTCTGTCCGGGTCCCTCAAGGTTCTGCTTATAGAGCTCACCTATTCTGGATCTACAACCTCCTCCCTGGGTCAGCCTTGCATGAATTTTAATACCATTTCTACGCCGATGACATGCAAATCTATCACTCTATCCCTTGGCTCACTCCAACAGTCTCCTCACACATCACTAATTACTAACAGACATTTTAGTATGGATTTCATAACACTTCCTCAAACTCAATCTATCCAAAACCAAGATCATAATATTTCATCCTCCATGTGCCCCTTTCACTGACTGCACTGTTAAGATCGATGGCACAACTATCAACCCGTCCCGCATGCCAGGATGCTAGGTGTAATTCTGGACTTTGAACTTTCCTTTCAGCTCCATATCCAGTCACTGTCCAAAGCTCGCCACCTCAACCTATGCAACATCTTCAAAATACACCTCTTCCTAACCAATGACACCACAAAACTAGTTCACTCCCTGGCTATCTCTCACCTCAACTACTTCAACTCTCTCCTCATTGGCCTACCTTTACGTAGGCTATACCCCTTCAGTCCATCATGAGTCCTGCTGCCTGACTCAATCACCTTACCAACCGTTCAGTGCCTGCTACCAGTCACAAAACATTGGTGGGGGGGTAATTTTATTAGGCAACTTAGCCAGAGAGAATCCTTCTGGATACATGAAACCAGAGTGTCAGTTCCCAGAGGACTAAATGTTGAGTTTGATCTCAACTGTTTTATTTCCAACAAATGATCGAATGCACTCTGTTTATTTTTCAGTCTGAGCTTTCATTTATTCTGTGAGTTGATATCAGTATATAATTATACGTGTGATTTTTACAGACATGAATTACCTTTAAATGTCTGATTAATTGCGAGAGATGGCCGCAGGTGTCTAGTTTATTTTAATATATTTTTTAGCTCATTGTAATATACTGTATGTCTTTTTTAATGAACCATAGATATCCTAATTAAGGACTGTCCATATAGAATAACTAATCTTTGGGATTTATACTTATACTTTCTGATTGATCTGTTTTTCCGATTAGTTTTTATTATATTTTAATCACCAGCTTTGTCCTGGGATGATGTCCCCATTTAGCTTCGGAGAGGATTCCCCGCTAGGATCTTCCATTTCCGACTTCTAGACACTTCCATTCGATGTACAGCGAGTATATCTATCCCTTCGGGTGACGGGCGTACTCTACCCTCGCTGACGAAGTCCTCAGTGATGTAACGCCGCGTACGGGGGCGGAGCTATATGACCAATGTCACCCGCTGCCATCTCATGCTGACAGCTGTTCGAACGTGCACAGTCTGTCTCTATCAAAGGAAAGCCTGCTTTTATATTTTTTTATATGTTGGCGCTGTTGAGCGCTTTTACCATGTACCATTTACCCTGAATAAACCTTAGAAGCATTCTACATATGGATCGCTCTTAGATTCCTTTATTATTTTTTCTGGGGAAATACTGCCGATCATCTTGCCATTTAAACACGGATCTCCCTGTGTATGACGGATCCTCCCGATTATTGGATGAGTGTATCCAGCAGATGACAGCTAGCCCAGCAGTGTGCCATTGGTTTACTTACGCTCTTTCTGACCCCCTGTAATTAAGGGGTCCACCGGATCTGGTAAGCGCAATCTCATTTATTGATATGATTCACTCACTACATCGATTGGAAAGTGATTAACCTGTGTGCACGCAGAAGAAGTTTGTTTCAGATTGGATATTATGGACTTCTGATTTATATATATATATATATATATATATATATATATATATATATATATATATATACACTTATTGGACTTTTTAATAATCTACTTTTGTAGTTCTTATTTTGTGCTGCACTTATTTTGTTTTATGATTGATAATGAGGTTGGTGTTATCCTTTAGTGTTCAGCTTGCACATATTTATAGGTATAGTTTGCGCTGATTGCCCTTCATTTTTTTATTGCTACCAATCTCTGCCAATCCCTCCACTGGCTTCCGCTCATCCAACCAATCAAATTCAAAACACTAACAAAACTCTTAAAGCAATCCATGACTCAGTCCCCACCTACATCACTAATCGAGTCTTAAAATACCAACCAAATTGTTCCCTTTGTTTCTCCCAAAACCACCTGCTCTCTAGCTCCCTTGTCATCTCCTCCCATGCTCACTTCCTGGGCTTCTCCTGAGCCTCTCTGTCCCATTGAAACTCCCCACCCCAATCTGTCTATCTCCTACTCTGTCCACTTTTACATAGTCCCTGAAATCCCCTCTCTTAAGAGAAGCCTCTCCTGCCTCCACCTAAAAACTGTACTTTTATTTTATCCATCAGTTCAACCCTCACAGTTATTGCCTTTTGTATTATTGACCCCCCTTTAATTCCTTCTGTATTGAATAGTATTGTAACTGTACGTTCTACCCTCATGCTGTAAAGAGCTGTGCAAACTGTTGCTGCTATATAAATCCTGTATAATAATAATAAGAAGAATGATCTACCACAACCATAAAAAGAGAGTAACTGCTTCTTTGAGCTTCCCTGTGCTCAGTAGTTTGCTAGGCTCTTTCAAAATATGACCAGACTGATCAGAGAGGATAACATTCAAAATGTAATTTATCTTTGTATCAAAAAGTGAAGGCAATTATGCAGGCAAGGTAGAAGGCCACATTTATTGTCTGACTTGCTGTCATGGTTCTCTCAGATATCTGTGCATAAGAGGCTTTAAAAGAGAAGTATGGCCAAAGCTACTTTTGCTATAGTTCTCCTGTAGGTCACAGGAATGCACTTCGTTCTGCACTCCTTTGACCCATTTTCAGCCAGCAGTGGGTTAAAGTCCACTGTCAGCTTATGTCACTGAGTCGGTCCAGGGTTGGAATACACCCAGATGCCTGGACCGGGACATGGCTCAGCCTCTAAGCAACCCCCTCCAGAGCCCAGAGCTCCAGTGAGCAGAGCAGAGAGCTGGTGACTGACAATCACAGCAGAGGGGGAGAACTGAGCAATTAGTGGTGTTTGTTCCCCCAGTTCTCACTGCAGAGGCTGCAGGGGACAGAAGCAGCATCTGATCAAACCTTCAGCTGCTGCAGACGAAAGTCATTAATTAAGTGACAATATAATTACCACCACAGCATCTTGATAGCTGGGACTCTGGTAGCTTCTTGCATCTTCATAGCCAAGATGCTGTGCAGCTTGGTTGCCTGTGTACTAGTAGATGATGACATCAGCAAGATGTGGGGTTCCCTTAAAATCCATACCAGATCCCTTTTCCTAGTTAGTGATCTGATATGGGGACAAGGTCCGAAAAAAAAAAATCTGTAAGCCCAAAAATGTAAAAATCAGAAATAATAACTAATTATTAAATTATAGGTATTGGAATTTCCTTTCAAGTTTGGCTGTTAGTGAACATAACGAATACAAATTTATGCAAAGTTATGAATTATCCGAAATAATGAATGCCATATCTAAATGAATGGAACATAACAAATAAATAATGATAAATAACAATAATAATAATAATAAAAATGTATTATCATTATTTAATTAATAATTTGTTTGGTTCCATTTGTTTAGATGCGGCATTCGTTATTTTGGATAATTCCTAACTTCGGATAAATTCGTATTTGTTACGTTCACTAACAGCCAAATTTTAAAAAGAAATTACAATATCTATAATGTAATAGTTGGTTGTTATTAGTTAGTTATTATTTTGAATTTTTGGATTTTTGTTCTTTCTTATTTTTGGATTTTCTTTCTTATTTTCGGATTTTTGGATTTACAAATTTATGAATTTACGAAATTATGAATTTTCAAATTTACGAATTTTTGAATTTACGAATTTTCAAATTTACAAATTGCGATCATAAGGAATGACCTGAAAAACAAAGAAAAACACCCAAAATGGATGAAACAAAAACAAACAAATTTTTCAGCAGTGCACATGTCTACAGGAGAGAATTATAAAATAAGGGGGTCCCAAGGAACCTTCCCTGCCTACATGAATGAGTAAGTGGTACATAGTTCCCCTGGTTACTGATTCACAAAAAAATGATCAAAATGCATACAGTGCCTTGAAAAAGTATCCATACCCTTTACCCATACCCCTTTCCACATTTTGTCATGTTACAACCAAGAACGTAATACATATTTTATAGGGATTTTATGTGATAGACCAATACAAAGTAGCATATAATTGTGAAATGATGAGTGGCAAGAAGAAAGCCATTGTTAAAAGGAAGCCATAAGAAGTCCCATTTGCAGCTTGCGAGAAGTCATGTGGGGGACACAACAAACATGTGAAAGAAGGTGCTCTGGTCCGATGAGACCAAAATTTTACTTTTTAGCCTAAAAACAAAACGCTATGTGTGTCAGAAAACTAACACTGCACATCACCCCGAACACACATTCCCCACCATGAAACATGGTGGTGGCAGCCTCATGTTGTGGGGATGACTTTCTTCAGCAGGGACAGGGATGCTGGTCAAAGTTGATGGGAAGATGGATGGAGCCAAATACAGGACAATCTTAGAAGAAAACCTGTTAGAGTCTACAAAAGACTTGAGACTGGGGCGAATGCTTCCAACAGGACAATGACTCTAAACATACAGCCAGAACTACAATGCAATGGATTAGATCAAAGCCTATTCATGTGTTAGAATGGCCCAGTCAAAGTCCAGCCTAAATCAAATTGAGAATTTGTGGCAAGAATTGCTGTTCACAGATGCTCTCCATCCAATCTGACAGAGCTTGAGCAATTTTGCAAAGAAGAATGGGCAAACATTTCACTCTCTAGATGTGCAAAGCTGGTAGAGACATACCCAAAAAGACTTACAGCTGTAAGTACAGCGAAAGGTGGTTCTACAAAGTATTGACTCAAGGGGGCTAAATACAAATGCATGCCACATTTTTCAGATATTTATTTGAAAACTGTTTATCATTTTCCTTACACTTCACAATTATGTGGCACTATGTGATGTCTATCAAATAAAATCCCAATAAAATACTTTTACGTTTTTGGTTGTAACATGACAAAATGTGGAAAATTTCAAGGGGTATGTATACTTTTTCAAGGCACTGTAAACCATGTCAACTGGAGAGCACTCAAACCATGCCAAACCAAACCAAACAATTTTTTTTTTTACATTTTTGTTACCGCCTTCGACCAACCCACACTCCTAATGCTGGGCATACATGTTCTTTATTTTAACTTCAGAGGACGGAATCTCCCCCTTCAGTGCTGCAGGCACTAACATGCAGTATATATTCTGAGAGCAGCACCCTGCTGCTCTCTGAATACACAGATCAGTGCTACAGCTGATTGCCATTCCTGTAAAGCAAACAAAAACAACAGTGAACAATAACACACTGTAACAATATAACACTAACTCAACAAAACAACTTTTTTGTATTTCTTAACTTTTCAGAACAATAACCTTTCCATTCTTTGATTGTAGGGTCTCTCAAAATGTGATAGACAGCTTCCTGACTACCTTACATCTTTAGAGGCTCTTCTTATGCAAAATTGCGTGGACCCATATACTGTGTCGGGCTGTACCCTAGATTAATAGTTCACTATGGTGTGGTAGCAATGGAACCAGTCCTTGATGCAAAGGCCAGGTTGGCCAGGACAGCTGTAAGTACAGCGAAAGGTAGTACATGCCACACTTTTCAGATATTTATTTGTAAAAACATTTGAAAACCATTTATCATTTTCCTTACACGTCACAATTATGTGGCACTTTGTGTTGGTCTATCAAATAAAATCCCAATAAAATACTTTTAGGTTTTTGGTTGTAACATGACAAAATATGGAAAATTTCAAGGGATATGTATACTTTTTCAAGGCACTGTAAACCATGTCAACTGGAGAGCACTCAAACCATGCCAAACCAAAAGAGAGAAGCCGGTCACCATGGTAACATGTTTCAGGGGCTTGCCTCTTCCTCATATCATATGATTTGGTTGCTGGTAATCAAAATATATATAGGAGGGGCCGGTGGAGTGAGTCATCCTTAATAACTGCCCACAGATATTAACCCTTTTATGACTAACCCCTCAAAGGCTAAATAAAAAATGTATTAAAAACAAAAGACAAGTCTTTACAATAATGAATAAAAATAGAAGGTGATATTGTATTATGGGCACCTCATATTACACATTAGATTCCTATATGGAAACACATCAGAAAACGCAAAAGAAAAACATAAATTTCATATGCGTTTTCTTATGTATTTGATATTGATTTGATGTGAGTTTTCTTATGTGTTTCCATATATTCACATGTCCATCTACCATTATTTTTTTCCTTGATACTGCTTGTATGCATTTATTACCTTCATGCATTTTTCTTTTGTGTTGTTATTTTTTCATTTGTATTTTTATTTTCTCTTTTTATGTAATTCCTTTATTAAACCATAAGTTGCATTATACATACCAAAACAAGAGTAATGCAAAATACAATTACATAGTTATGCTTGTAGCAGCCATAGACTGCATCAAAGCTACACAGGTAGCTCAACAAAACGGAGCATACACAAAACAACAAGTTCTAAGTTGGGAGTGTAGAAACATATCAGAGAAAGCGCAGTGGAAAACATCTCCAGGATTCCCAACATATATAGGCTAGCCCCAGTTTACTGATGCAACCTGTTGATATGTACAACACGTTACCCCATTGTTTGCTTTATTATGCCAAGTATATATACAGTATGTGTTTGTGGCGATCACAGATAAACCCAATACAACGTTAGTAGCAAGATAAAATACTATAAATACATCAAAATTAAAACAATAAATAAAATGATACAAACTTATAAAAAAATGTAAAACTATCCTCTAAATATAGTATGACAAATAAAACTGCATTCTCAGAGGCTTACAATATCAAGCACCAAGACGGTCGCGATCCAAGTACTAGCCAGGCTCGAAACTGCTTAGCCTGTGAGATCAGACAAGACCAGGCACATCCAGGGTGATGCAGCCATGTGTAAGGGCTCAAAAATGTAAACAGGTATAAAGAAACATCAAGAAACATATCAATTATACAGATAACTAATGAAACAAGTCCAGATCTACATTGAGACCATTAGGGATCAAAGTATTAACTCTAAACATCCAAGAAGATTCTCACCTGGATAAAATTATTTTTAAATCTCCACCTCACCATTGCCTTAAGGTCTTTTTGATCCCCCAAAATTTGAGACCTCTATGGTCCTTTTTGTGATATAATTGAAACTGCTTTGATAATGAATGGTCTTTAAAGCTCCTTTCTATATTGTATATATGCTCTCTGACTTGAATTGATAATTTTCTTTTCTTACCCATGACATGTGGGAGAAATATCTCAGTAAAGTGGCAACTTTGTGTAAAACATTTTTTTTCATTTTCCAAAAACATGTGACAAAAAATAGGATCTTCCAAAGACTCTACATGCTTCTCGCAAATACCTTGTTGTGTCTACTTTCCAAAGAGGGGTCATTTAGGGGGTGTTTGTACTATCCTGGCATTTTAGGTCCACTGAAACTGCAATAGGTAGTCAGGATACCAAAAGCATAAGTTACGCCCCTTGAAAGCCTGAAGGTGCTTATTGGATTTTGGGTCCCTGACTACCTATTGCAGTTTCAGTGGACCTAAAATGCCAGGATAGTACAAACACCCCCTAAATGACCCCTCTTTGGAAAGTAGACACAACAAGGTATTTGCGAGAAGCATGTAGAAAAAAGTTTTACATTCAGAAACCATGGCTTACAAATGGTCTCACACATAAGGGAATCCTCATACTTGGGAGAAGAACCAGACTTTTTTTTGTGGTGTAATTCTATGTATACCCATGGCAAGTGTGAGAAATATCTCATTAATGTTACAAATTTTGTGAAAAAAAGAATATTTTTTTTGTCATTTTCTAAAATACTTTGGGGGTCTACCTTCAAAAAGGGGTCATTTAGGGGTTTGAATTGTCCAGGCATTTTAGGGCCTCTGAAAACACTATGTGCTTGACCAGCATTAGGAGTTTCTGCTGCAATCCTAATGTTAAGCATACATGGAATGTTCTTTTTTGGTTCAAACTGTAAGCTGAATTAAATAAAGAACCTAACAGATTCCTCCATTCATATAGATCAATGTGGATGTAGAAATCTTTTCCAGAAAAAGTGTATGCCCAACATTAGAAGCTTCTGCTACACATTCACCCACTCTTCTAATGTTGGGCATACATGTAATGTTCTTTTTCAGCCACACGCTGAATGGAAAACAAGAACCTCACAGATAACTCCATTCACATCAATTAATGTGGATGAAGAAATTTCTGCCAGAAAAAGGTAAAAAATTTTATGCAAAGCATAGGAGTTACCGCCTTCGACCAACCCACACTCCTAATGCTGGGCATACATGTTCTTTATTTTAACTTCAGAGGACGGAATCTCCCCCTTCAGTGCTGCAGGCACTAACATGCAGTATATATTCTGAGAGCAGCACCCTGCTGCTCTCTGAATACACAGATCAGTGCTACAGCTGATTGCCATTCCTGTAAAGCAAACAAAAACAACAGTGAACAATAACACACTGTAACAATATAACACTAACTCAACAAAACAACTTTTTTGTATTACTTAACTTTTCAGAACAATAACCTTTCCATTCTTTGATTGTAGGGTCTCTCAAAATGTGATAGACAGCTTCCTGACTACCTTACATCTTTAGAGACACTTCTTATGCAAAATTGTGTGGACCCCTATACTGTGTCGGGCTGTACCCTAGATTAACAGTTCACTATGGTGTGGTAGCGATGGAAGCAGTCCTTGATGCAAAGGCCAGGTTGGCCAGGACAGGAGGGACAAAAAAATGTGAGTCACACCTTATTTTGTGTTTACCACATACAATACATCTTTTTTGGGGTGACTTTTGTGTTAGGGTAGGTTGGAGAACACCTATAAAAGCTGGCTAACTGCATCTGGATTTGCGTTTTGGGCCACAGCACCTCCTGGATACAAACTGGCTGAGATAACTGCTTCCTGAAATTTTAGAAAGGATCCAGTCAATCCAGGTACCTTTGTAAATAACAAACCCATTGTATGGAGCCAATTGAAATAAATATATAGACACTTTTTTGTACCAGATTCTATCTCTGCAGAAGGCTAAATTTGGCTTTATCATTTGGTTGTTAAAGTTCACACCTCTCATATTTACATTATAGTCATGGACGCAGAGAGGCTTTCCAATGACACCAGATGCCTTAAATTTGGAACGTTGTGTACGGGTGAATAGAAGACAGGATGAATACATCACATTTGTCCTTCCATTTTACTGCTAGTAGTTCTTCATTCGGCAAGCAGGCTTTCTCTCCCTTTCTAATTGGGGTGTCAACAAACATTTGGGGGAAGCCCCTGTTATTAGGTCACATGGTGTCACAGCAGCCAATTTTTTAAAGGAACCAATGTCTAAAAAGTGGCAAGCTTTCATAAAATTTGTCTACGTAGAAATGGTACCCCATGTTAAATGAGGGTGACAACAAGGCCCACACTAAAGCAGTATGTATTGCCTGTGGCCCTCTCACAGAGCTTATACATTTTGACCTCTGGCAAGCTTGCTGGGGAGATATTGCTTGATAGCAAGCCTGCCAGTAAAATGTACAAGGTACCCATCTATGTAGATGTTTTGTTGGGGCGTATAAACATCTGCAAATTTCTGGGACATGTAATTTATGAGGGGATGAATTTTGTGGAGCTGATCATAGTCAGGGTCATCCCAGGGATGACAGAGGTAATTGTCACTGAAAAGCATAAAACTGATTATTGTCTCATATATTTTCCTGGCCACTGCAGAAGATAACACGGGCATATGATCAATCAGTATTTGGACCAATATGACTGAAATTCATACATTTTTGTAATGACCATGTTAAGGGTTAGGCCCAAAAAAGTTTTACATTCAGAAACCATGATATGTTTCCACTTGAATGGCCTAGCAAGGTATGAATTTGGTCTATCAAATGTGCGTTGCTTAAATAGCTATACAACTAATATACATGTGTAGCACAAATGCCATAAATAACCAGAAAATATATCCTGTAATACAAAGGTAATTAATAAATGTCCAAAAACAATAATACTATAATATAATAAAGTGCTTGTGCTCCATGTATTGCACAGAGATTCTTAATAATGTAGTATCCTGTGATACAAGGGTAAAGTGCCCAAAAAATATATATAAATAAAGTGCACGTGCTCCGTGTATTGCACAAAAATCCTTAATGACAATATTTTAAAAATCCATTATGAAAACATAAAATGTGATGATGGCGATGATATCTTCATGCAGTGTGCACACATCCTCCACCAGATGTACCCTCACCTGAAGGGCTTCATATAAAAGCCTGTGATAAATATTATCAACTTGAAAAATATATATGAGTAGACTGCTGATAGCCAGGAGGAAGCAATGGCTTTTGATCTGCACTTTAATCAGGAGGAAGGAGCGATCCTTGTATCAGCATTTAAGCCAAAATTAGCCATTGCAGGAAGGAGGAAACACAGGAGGATCTTTTCAAGTTGATAATAATATTTATCACAGGCTTTTATATAAAGCCCTTAAGGAGAGGGTTCATCTGGTGGAGGGTGTGTGCACACTGCATGAAGATATCACCATCATCATGTTTTATGTTTTCATAAGGGATTTTTGAAATATTATCATTAAGGATATTTTTGCAATACATGGAGCACGAGCACTTTATTATATTATATTATTATTGTTTTTGGACATTTATTAATTACCTTTGTATTACAGGATATATTTTATGGTTATTTATGGCATTTGTGCTACACATATATTAGTTGTATAGTTATTTAAGCGCCATACATTTGATAGATCAGTTTGCATTGTCACATCTGGGGAAGTGTGGGAAGTGTTGGCAGTTGTTTTTTTAGTTTATTATATTAATATATATTTTATATTTTATTTTTATTATTTTTTTTATTTTTGATTTTCACTTTAGGGGAGTGGTTTGGCAGTTCACAAGATTTTACCCACAAGGTATGAATTTGGGTTGGCAGTGATGTATTTACAGTTGGACAAAAACATTACTTTGTTCAAAAAAAAAAAGGTCTTGGGCGAAAAACATCTCTAAAAAGAAGTCAAAAGGCATTCTTAAGTTAGCTGTTTCCATAAGAACCCCAGGCTGGGCCATGAATGGGGGGATAATGTGTGCTGCGCAATTTGGGGGCAGCTAATTAGAGTTTGCAAGTACCTATGAAAGGCTAGTATGGGCTATACAGACCTGTGCTTGAATTCTTGGTAGCTACAGTTGCATCCTGCTACTAGTGCTAGCCACCTCACCAGTTTGTACTGCACTGCTGGTGCATGCAACTTCACCATGAAATACTGCAGTGCTGGTGTCTAAAAGGCCAGTATTTACAATGCTGCTAGTGCTTGTCAGATCACCAAAAATTAGTGCAGAGCTAGTACTTGCTCCCTGTTACATCTGAGCATAATTATGTTTTGCTAGCACTTTAGCAACATGGAGTCAGGTACTCCTCGTTTTAGCAGGGACCTCTTCACCATCATCCAGGGGCGTTGCTAG
This sequence comes from Lithobates clamitans, assembly GCA_037952925.1. Lineage (NCBI taxonomy): Eukaryota > Metazoa > Chordata > Amphibia > Anura > Ranidae > Lithobates > Lithobates clamitans. Next base: position 2,673,621 of record JBBGZY010000017.1, on the reverse strand, counting down.
GTGGCAAAAAGACCAGGGGCTTCAGCCCGAAGTCAGAGCCCGGCATCGGGGGGGATGGGGCGGCGGGGGGGTTGTATGGAGGGGGGTGTTACCTACCTGACACGCACTGACCTACAGTACCTGACATACACTGACCTACATGACATGTCTGACACATACTAACCTAACTGACACTCACTGACAACATAGTTGCCAACATTGTGAAAAAAAAATATTAGGGACACTTTTTTGCATGTAGGGGGAGCCTTGCTATAAATAGGGGGTGGGCCATTTGTTTGTAGGCGTGACATAGCAAAATAGTAAAATGTGACGCGCAAAGCCGCAAAAGTTGGGCATGGTTTACGCTGAATAGTGGGTGTGGCTTAAATGGGCGTGGCTCAAAAGGGGTGTGGTTAGAGTCTTAGTTGAATGAGGGATGGAGGGAGAAAGAAAGGACAGCAGGCCCAGATCCTACAGCACAATAGAAATATGTGTATTCCAGAAAGTTTAACAAATCAGCAGATAAAGATACTCCAAACACCTGGGGTTAGCGCATCAATCATCCAGGCACCATGGTTGTTATGGTGTCAGGGTGATTGAAGCGCATTATTTCTATTACTACATTGTAATATGAAATGAAATCATTCAACCCACCATAATGCAGAATCAGTGGAAGCCCCAAGTGTGTTACTTGCCATGTCGCCTGCCACCAGATGCCATCAGGTGCCTCCCCAGCAGAGTCCGTCCTTGCATCAGGTGCCTCCCCAGCAGAGTCCGTCCTTGCATCAGATTCCTCCCCAGCAGAGTCCGTCCTTGCATCAGGTGCCTCCCTAGCAGGGTCCATCCTTTCATCAGGTGCCTCCCCAGCAGAGTCTGTCGTTGCATCAGGTGCCCCCAGCAGAGTCCGTCCTTGCAGCAGGTGCCTCCCCAGCAGAATCCGTCCTTGCATCAGGTGCCTCCCCAGCAGAGTCGGTCCTTGCATCAGGTGCCTCCCCAGCAGAGTCCGTCCTTGCATCAGGTGCCTCCCCAGCAGAGTCCGTCCTTGCATCAGGTGCCTTCCCAGCAGAGTCTGTCCTTGCATCAGGTGCCCCCAGCAGCAGTGGTGTAGCGTGGGTTGTCAGGGCCCAGTGCAAGGCAAGAAATTTGCACCCCCTAACCTATGGACTTTTAGCCCTCCCTGGATCCCTTCCCTTCCTACAATAGTACTTACCACAGCCTGATTTCTACACTGACCACTACACTGACCTACATGATTCCTAGACTGACCATTACACTTACATACCTGTCCACTGCAGTGACCTACCTATCCACTACATGGACCATTACACTTACCTACCTGTCCACTGCACTGACCTACCCGATTCCTATACTGACCAGTACATTGACCTACCTATCCACTACACACTGTCCACTACATTGACCACTACACTACACTGATTACCACTACACAACACTACCACTACCGTGTCCAGAAGATGGTACCTGCAGTGCGTGAGGATGTGGGGCTGACCTAGGCCAAGCTGGAGGTTCGAGGAGTCTTCCAAATGGAGCCTTGTGAAAGGGGGGAGCCAGGACCATCAGTGTCCCCAGCCAGCGGAGCCCCGGTCCTTCTATCAGTGTACCCGCTCGTCGGACACACGGGGGCGGAGGGTTGGCGGCGGCGGGTGGGGGCTGATCACTTCCTTGTGTTCAGTGCCGTTTTTAGCCAAAAACATTCCTGATTTTCCCGGGACAAAAGCAAAATCCCAGGAAAATGATCGGGACAAGCTTAAATCGGGATGAGGGTCCCAAAATCGGGATTGTCCCGGGAAAATCGGGACTGTTGGCAACTATGTGACCTACCTACCTGACACACACTGACCTACCTATCTGACATACACTGACCCATACTGACCTACATGACATGCACTGACCTATCTGACACACACTGACCTATCTGGCTGACATACACTGACCTACCTGACACACACTGACCTACCTGGCTGACATACACTGACCTACCTATCTGACATACACTGACCCACACTGACCTACCTGACATGCACTGACCTACCTATCTGACATACACCGACCCACACTGACCTACCTGCTCTACCTGACATACACTGACCTACCTATATGACATACACTGACCTACCTGACACACACTGACCTACCTGGCTGACATACACTGACCTACCTGGCTGACATACACTGACCTACCTGACACACATACACTGGCCTACCTGACACACACTGACCTACCTGACACACACTGATCTACCTGACACACACTGACCTACCTATCTGACATACACTGACCTACCTGACACACATACACTGACCTACCTGACACACACTGATCTACCTGACACACACTGATCTACCTGACACACACTGACCTACCTATCTGACATACACTGACCTACCTGTCCTTGCCCCCTTAAACTGTGCCCGGTCATTTGCAGCCACTGTGCCCCGTCAATTGCAGCCACTGTGCCCATCAAAAGAGAGAGAGAGAATAGAGAGAGAGAGAAAGAGAGAGAGATACAAAAAAAGAGAGAGAGAGAGAAAAAAGAGAAATAAAGAGCGAGAGAGAGAGAAAGAGAGAGAGAGAGAGAGAGAGAGAGAGAGAGAGAGAGAGAGACACAAAGTGAGAGAGAAACACCTTTTTTTTTCTTTAATCTTCGTTGTTCTGTCCCAGTAACAGGCACCATGGCCATTATTCAGCGTGACTGGAGGTTGAGGGTGAGGGAGAAGGGGGCATCGCCACGCCATCACCGCGCCGTCGTTCTCCTGACCTCCTGCGGCATATCACTCTGCCTGCTGTCAGTCAGTGGGCGGCACTGCAATCGAAGCACACAGAGTCTGTGTAAACTGCCACTGCTGCTGTCTGCCTGTCTCAGTCTGAGACAGGCAACCCATTTTTTTTCCTTCTCTGATACTCGGGGCTATTGGCCACACATTCGGGGCTTCAGCCTCAATAGCCCCATGCTAACAACGCCTCTGCCATCATCCAATCTAGCTGTGAGTGTGCCACTGTTTTCTACAGGTTCCTATTCTGAGTCTGATTCTGACAGTATAGCCTTCCCTTTGCTCTCATCCATCATTTTCAGAAATCTGTATGCCTTCTTACCAGTGTACCTTGCTTTGGACATTTTGGGCACTAATGTTACAGGTACCTAGTGGCGAATATAGGAAAAAGAGCTCCTAGCTAGCAATCGGGGACTGCTTTTGTGTTAAAAATAAAATTAACTGTTAGTGCTAGCAGATATTAGGCCTGATCTTGCTAACACTGCAGTTTTGAGGACAATGTATCAGAGATGGTAGTGGTCATAAAAATTATACTGACACTGTACTTGTTGGGGAGGAGGAGGGGCTAAATACAAGTGCTGGCACTGATTGGAGCTGATCCTGCTAACACTGTGTTTTTGGGGACACGAGTATTGTTCTGATCATGACCAGTATACTGCTCTGTACAGGCACTATATTATTAATGACTGTGATCAGCAACTTAAAGTGTGACTGTGATATTGTAATCAGGGATTGGAGCTGACACTGGCTGGGAGATGCTATTGGATGTTGCTAGTGACACTAATTCTGTGATCAGTGACAATACTGTACATGGACATTGTACTACTGGCACTGGCTGGGTGACAGGGGTGATCAGGAGCGCAATCAAGGGGTTAACTGTATGCCTAACAAGTATATCTGTGCTGCTTTTATTCACAGATCTGGAATGGTAAGCTTGATCAAAAAGGAGAACCAGTCTGATCTGGCTTGTGTGTTTGCTAACACACACAGATCAATGCTGTGATTGGCCACAGCAATCAGCAGGTTCACAGCCAAAATCACTGGCTGTGAGCCTGTTAATGAATTTGTGCTGTGTCTAACCACAGCATGAGAGGAAGGGGGTGCTCACTTGCACATGCCTGTAAACCCAAAAGCGGGGAATGATGTAGGGGAATGTCGCTGACCTCAGGGGAGCCACTTAGTAGCAGTAAATGTACTGGTGCCAGTTGGCAAGTGGTTAAAGCTGTTTTTGTTGTTACAGAACAGAGCACCACAGAATATGCATCTCACCACTGCAATCCACATTATAGCATGCTATCTCTCTCTACACAGAATTGTTAAATCTACCTAACAGCATCAACACAGTGACAATATGGCTGTATTGAGCCCACATTTTATTTACTATAGGGGAATGGGTTATTTATTCATATAAGAGGGGATGGGTTATTCATTTGTTCAGATTACTGATTCAGCACAGACTAAGCGGTGCATTATCAGTTGTACCTAATTTTTGGCATGAACTGTGAACTTATACTAACCTTATTCCTACTTATCATCAACCTAACATTTATCTTACTTTTTCAGATGTAGTTCAGTGTTTAGCTAAAAACGTATTTCTATCCTATTTATCATCTATGATTGGTTCATGTTTCTTTTCATATACAGTTCACCTTCTATTTAATGTATGATAGATTCCAATATATTATCAACAAAAGAGCAGTGCTTGTGTTTAAAGGGAAGTATTGTACATTCACTGCAATGTTTTAAAAATCCTTGTGCTTCACAAAGTCAACCTAGTATAGATAACCTAGTATTACTTCTCACTACCTATGTAAGTTGAACTTCCAATTCTACTTTTGTTTAGAACCTAATCGGGCCCAGTTTAGAATTTTAGACCTGATGAGTGATTCCCCAAGGGCGAAGAGCCATGATCAGACACCGGAATGATATGTAAGTTCCTGCCCCCAAGTTTACCAAGGGCTGATAAATACTCATTATTTTCTCTTTGGTTGATGGGTTCTTACATGTACATATATGACAGCTAACTTTACATAAATTGTAAATGATGGTAATGATGTATAAAGGGATCTTTATTGCACGTTTTATTCTTTATTACACCTACTTTAATGGTACACTACTTCTTGCTTTAGCATTATCCACAAGTACATTCTTTTTATATTATTACTCTTTACTAATATTTTGGTGCAAACATCTAATTACATTGCATATAAAATCTGTTTCTTTTGCAACACTGATTGTAGAAATGTGATACAGTCTACTTCTATATCTCTTGTCTACTGTATTATCATTCCAATAGTCACTTCCGCTTTAATTAAGTAAAGCAAAAAACCTTCTTAGCACCAGAGTTGATTATATCCTGCCCTAATAAATATAGACATAATAGTATTTGTAAAATGTGATGCTATATAAACCCTGGACTCAAACACCGCCAGCAAATCTGCCCTTTATTGGATCTGGCATGATCAAGGTTTCTTAGTGCCAAAATATAAGACTTCCTAATGTAGCTGACAGAGAACCACATTTAGACCTTTTCAAATCATCTTTATGACTTTATAGAACGATTAGCAATGGCATGAGCAAAAAGGTTTCTAGCCTTCTGTATACATAGCCTATGGCAGTAAATTAACAGTGTAATCTTAAATGATCAGCAATTGAATCATAGGTGCTAATGAGTGGAGGCTAGCCAGAAGCCATTGAGGAGACTGGAAACATACAAGTTCAGACTTCTCAAATGCCACTGTGAAAAATCTCAACAATTCCTGAAGTCAACATACATAATAATCATTGACTCCTAAAGCTGCTGGAGAAGTCTTATTGTGACTTCCTTAGCTGTGAAAGTTAAAGTCTAGTTACACATTTGCATGCAGTTGAAGGTCAAATGCCTTCTTTTCCATGTCTTAGCTATCCATATGTGACTAGAAATGCCACAATATGCAATCATCATGAAGACAGATTGTATGCTGCATTTATTTCTTGTACCGTGTAAGGAAATTACCATATTTAATCGAATAGGTAATTGCAGATCAACATAATTGCTACCCCTCATGTTTTAACTGGCATATAGAGGGAAATGTAGTGGCAATGGCCATGAGTTTTGTAATGATACCCCAGAAATATTTTCTGATGTTTTGTAGTGTTACTTTACTCCTTGATCACCAGCATGCTTTCTGTATTCTTGCTAACACATTCAGGTATGATAACACTTTACTAGCACTCTTTTATCTCATTTATCAGGCTTTCATTAGTGACACTATAGGCCACTTGCACACAGACCTCCTGGGCTTAATGCAGGAGTAATTGATCCGATAAGTATATACAAATATTATACTTCCCAGATCCATTTCTCCTGCATTTAATGTGTCTTGCATTTACATGTGCTTACATAATGCCATGACCAATAATGTCATAAACCATGCATACATTTAACTGCAAAAAAACAGGCTAAATTGTTCCTGGACACACAATTTTCTTATGTATGTCAATGCAGATAGACCGAATATACCAATACACTGCTACATGTCTTGTGTGCATTCAGCCATAGAAAAGCACACATTACACACTGCCAGATGCATTTAGAAACTAGCTCCAGGAACATCTGGACATGTGTTTGATGCCCATGTGCATAAGGCCATGATGAAAGATGCTCTGATATACCCCCTCAATAGAATGAACAACACCAGGTTAGGTAAACACTGACTATATTGAGAGTAAATTGGTTCCGTGAGACAAGGTAATACAAACTGTGACCAAGATAAGATAACACAAATTCCTACAAAGAGCACTTCTATACCAGGTTTGTATGCAGATCACAACACTACGAGTAACTGGGCCAAGGTTTTACCAATCAGCTTAAACTGTAACAGAGTCACCTAGAGTATCAGCCAGAAATGGATAGTATAAACCTCCAGAGGCTATGCAACCTTAGGCCCTATAGTGAATTTTCTAGGTCCAAGTCTGCCTGCAGGGTTTCGCTGTTCCAGGAAGGTAGAAATTGACAGAGTCTATGTAAGTACTATGAAAGAAAAAAAAAATTCTGCTGGCATGGTTGGGGTACAAATGGTAATGCTGAGTGGTTTCCAAATACTCCCAGTATGGTGGGAGCTTGAGGATGAGCTCTGGTGGGAATAACTTGAACAAGCCTTAACAGTAGTGAATGGGTAAGCAACAAATTCAGGGAGGAGTTAAGTGGATCTGAGTTAACAGGGTAATCCAGAACAAGTTATATGGCACTGCTCAGTGGTATGCTAAATAAGTGTGGTAGTGCCTAAGAACCTGGAGGGCAAACTGGGTTATCTAGAGTCTTTCTTTCTATTGTGCCCAGTGTTTGGTGGGTTGGCAACCCTCTCACCAACCCTGAGCTTCAGCTGTAGATACTGACAGCAGAGGAACCCTTCATGGATCGATGGCTTGAGCTCCAGTGATCCCACTCTGTATGGCTGTAAATGCAGAAGAAGACTGGTGAACCCAATCTATATGGCTGTAGATGCAAAAGGAGACCAGTGAACCCAATCTTTATGGCTGTAGATGCTGCTACTTATGTCACACTGGAAGGCGAGTGCCTGTGGACTCAACACAACAGCCTGGACATCTGCTTTCTGCACTGATCTCATGCCAAGTTCCCCAAACTTCCCCAAGCAGCTCGCTGAATTTTTTCACTCCTCCTACCAGGCCGCATAGCTCCCGGGGAACTGTAGTCTCCTTACCACTGGGATGCAGGGCTGCTTGTACTCAGTAATACTACAACTCCCACAGTTCCTTACAGAACAACCCCTCCTTATCCTCGTCCAAGATCTACCAATCCGGTGTACATAAAGAGTCAATAGATGCATAGCTACTGGACATGCCAGAATTTGTTGTCCCACAATGGTAATTCTGTAAATTTTACGTAGCACCCCCTTGCGTACATAGTTGGTTAGTGTAGGCAAATTTAGTTGTCCTTTACTATAGCCTGTGAAGCCAGGTTATTTGGGGTAATGTAAATTTTAGCTTACAGGCTCTGAGGGCTGGGTCTCAGTCATCTCCCCCTGGCTTCTGGAAGCTTCTAGAAGGTTCCAGAACTTAGTGAGCGGAGGGGTAGAAATCATAGCCCGAATATTCATGGGGCTCTACTAATCCCTGGGGGAAAGACCGCCCAGTAGGTGGAAAATGCCTTATACGTATTCTTAAGCATGGCCTGTCAGGAGTAGAGTCCAGGATCCAAAGGACTAGAGGGGGCCCCTGTGTTGGGGAGTTCTGCCTCCAGGCAGATGTGCTGCTGAGTTAGAGAGAGAGAGAAAGAGAGAGAGAAGGAGAAGAGATGGAACCAGAAACTTCCTTGCCTTCTACATTCTCAGTCAGGCTTGGCTGTGACACACTGCTAGCAAGAGGGACCTGAACAATGGAAGGCCTGAACAAATGTCACCATCTTTGCTCCAGGAATCACCAGGGACTGAGTGAGTGATCTCTATTTTGTTCACCCCCTTCCCCAAGCCTACAAGGGAGAAAGCAGCCAGGTGCAAAACTTAGCTAGTTTTCAGGAGGGACAGTGCTTAGCCTACCTTCATCCCTGTTGGAGACATTTCTAGCATTGAGATACATGTATTAAGATTTCTTAATTCTTAATTCTGAAAAAGTACAAGATCCCTGCAGTCAGTTTGGAAGTTATCTTAAGGGAGTACAGCCTGGTATTTTGTGCTGAAAGTTAGCAACAATTATCCAGTTTCCCTCACAGTTTGTGCTTTTAAGTCAGTTCTGGGCATTCCATACTTCCCTAACCCCATCCAAGTTACATCCCCTAATAAATTATCAAAACCACGCCTATGGACTGGATTATTGCCTGATTAATGCTTGCCCAATATGCATGTTGCTTGGCTAGGCAAGAGAAGGGAGGCCCAAAAAATCCAGTGGCCCTTTAGGGGGTAGCACTGCATTCAACTTTGCCTTGTTTTCTCCAGAGGGGAACCCTTATGTCAGCCTCTGGTTACAAAGGGAATAGTAGAACCATGGCTTGTGGAAAAACTAAGAAGGGAAAATTGCTGGGAAATAATGGCTGTGAGATTTCTCGAGTGTGATATTATCTTTTTTTTTCTACTGTAGGTACACAGTAATTTGCATTTCATTTAAATGCATTTTATTAGTTTTATTTTGATCTAATCTGTTCTCCTCTCCAAGCAACAGTGGCAGCAGAGCTTCAGAATGACCCCTTTCAATAGGGGTATTTAGGCTGCTTTTACACTGATCAGTTTTTATTCAGGTGTTCAGTAAAAAAAAAGGTGGAAGAAAAATGCCTTCCTTTAAATGTAACTTCCCACACCTGAACAAAAGAGCATCAAAAACTGATCAGTGTGAAAGCAGCCTTATTATGGCCCTTTTTTTCTGCATGAAATATTCTATCTCCAGGTGCAGAGGGAGCTTTGTTTCATGAGACAAGCTGAGATTGCAAATTCAATTACAGCAGGTTGGTTCTCCTGCGCAAATCGTCCTAGCTCTACGTCGGCTTATGCAGGCAGCGTGCCCAGGGGTCGGGCGGACACAATGTTCACTGGCGACCTGTGATCACCTAGTACAGAGGCAGAATGGGAATCTGCCTTTGTAAACAAGGTGGATCACCATTCTGACAGGAGACATGTCAGAGATCTACTGTTCCCAGTGATCAGGAACAGTGATCTCTGTCATGTCCCTGCCAGCCCATCTCCCCTACAGTTAGAACACACCCAGCTAACACAGTTAACCCCTTGATCGCCTCCTATTGTTAACCCATTCCCTGCCAGTGTCATGTTTACATTGATCACTGCATTTTTATAGCACTGATCAATGTAATAATGTCACTGGTCCCAAAAAAGTGTAATTTGGGATCAGATTTGTCCGCCATAATGTCGCAGTCACCGCCATTATTAGTAAAAATAATAAAAAATAAAAGTCCCTAAATCTATCCCATAATTTGTAGACGCAATAACTTTTGCGCAAACCAATCAATATACACCTATTGAGTTTTTTTTTACCAAAAATATGTAGAAGAATATATATCGGCCTAAACTGATGAATACATTTTTTTTAATTTTTTTTTTGGATATGTATTATAGCAAAAAGTAAAAGAAATTGTTTTTTTTTTCTTTCAAAATTGTCCCTCTCTGTTTGTTTAAAGCTCAAAATATACAAACTGCAGAGGTGATCAAATACTACCAAAAGAAATCTCTATTTGTGGGAAAAAAAGGATGTAAATTTTGTTTGGGTACAGCACCACATGATCGCGCAAATGTCAGTTAAAGCGACCCAGTGCTGTATCGCAATAAATGGCTTGGTCATTAAGGGGGCAAATCCTTCTGGGGTTGAAGTGGTTAAACAGACCACTCCAGTTGGTTATTCGCTCTCATGGCCATCCATTATACTTGGTGCTGGTCTGGTTCTTCTTTCTAGCACACAAAAATACCAAGACTATAACAAACTATGGAAAACTTGTTTATCAAATGGCACAGAATACAGATCTCATGTTTTACACATTCACAAGAGGTTTTTTTTTTTTGTCAAAGAGTGAAGTTCTTAAGATATGTATCCTCCTGCCATTTATTAAAGTGATTCTAAAGCCAGAAGGTCTTTTACCTTAGTGCTATACCTGTATTAAGGTGAAAAAACCTTCCACTAGTTGTTCCCACCCCCCCACCCCAATACTTACCTGAGTCCTGTATCAATCCAAGGATGTCACCTTCTGCAACAGTGCTGGTTCTCTCTCCTCTCTCATAGGCTCAGAGACAGCAGTGGCAGCCAATAGCATCTGCTGCTGTCAATTAAATGCTGTGTGGACAGAGCAAAGGAGCGAGCCTGCAGGTGTGCCATTATAGGAAGCAGCTTCCTATAGTGGTGCACTGAAAAGAAGAGAAGCCTTGAGCGCCGGTGCAGAACCCCAGAAGAGAATGTTTGGGGCCATCTGTGCAATGGGATTGCACAGATCAGGTAAGTATAAAGTTTGTTATTAAAAAAATAAAATTAAAAAATAAAAACGAATATCTTCCTCAACAGGAGTGCTTACTGAATGCACTCTGATATAGCTGCACACAAGACCGGATGTCTTCTGCACACTGCAAAGCACTCCATAAATGTGTAACTTAGGCTCATCGGAGACAATGGAGGGGTTAGGTGTACAGAGCAGGAAGGTTTTGGCTTATCAGTAGGAATTTTAACAATCAGTATAGGTTTTCCAACATGTCTGATTGCTTGTTTTCCCTGTCAAAACAGGCAGATCACCAGCTGCCATACCTTAAAGCTATTTTAGCGGTACATTGCAGCACATGGAAATGTACATATGTCAGTGCGAATGGACGCATATAGTTTCCCTTTCACACTAAACTGCATTGCATAGATGTGAATCAGCCACAGAGTAAAGAAGAGCATTTTCTTATTGTAATATAAAATAATAGTAATGTGATAGAGCTGCTTAATAATTCTTAGTAAATTATGTGAATATATTTCACAAAAAAAAGGGAAATGTCACATCAAACAAACAATAATCTTCAATATACCGTCTATACAAAGCATGAAGCTATCCAAGTGAGAAAAAAGGGTATTAAAAGCTATAAATTAAGTAAAGATAAGTGAGTAGAAAAAAAAAAAAGTCCCAAACGTAGTCCGCACAGCCTGGTGCTCAAAACAATAGTGCGTCTTCATATAAGTAAAATGTGAAATGCGCACTCATCTTCATACAAGCCCCAGAACAGGGTCAAATAGGCAATATAGAACAACACTTTCAAAGACCCAGTAGTATGCTTCCACTCTATAGATCCTTGGGTGGCTTGGCTTTCTACCAAAAGAATGGTTCCTTATAACTTTTGAGGTAAAAGGAAAAAGGAAATCCAATAGTGTAGTACCTTTGGGTAATGTATACACAGACAAACCAGCCCAACTTAAGAAATGCACTGACATTTATTTATGACAAAACAAAATTCAGATTGAATGTTTGAATGAATGAAAAATTTATAAAGCGCTGCTAATGCAAACTGAATCGCCTCAAGATGCTAAATGCGCTTGGTGTTGTCAGCTTCTAGAAGAGGAAGGTCTGTTTAAAATAGTAGCATAGGATAAGCAATGTAATGATGGTCAGGGTAAATACTTTCATTATGTTGGTTGCCATTGTAAATTTTCCATGACATTGGTGGTCAATGTAAATGCAGCTGCTACATTGATCATGAATGTAAATTACCCCGTTACATTAGTGATCATTTTAAATTCTCCTATCACATTGGAAATTGGTATTTATTTCCCAATTACATTGATGGTTGGTGGAAAGCCACCCACAGCTCTGCCCCCAGCCACATCACTAACCTTGTCTCAAATTACCACCCAACTTGTTCTCTTTGTTCCTTTCAAAAGCTCCTGCTCTCTAGCTCCCTTGTCACCTCCTCCCATGCTTGCCTCCAGGACTTCTCCATAACCTCTCCCATTCTCTGGAACTCCCTACCCCTATTTGTCTGACTATCTCCTTCTCCGTCCACTTTCTGATGATCCCTGAAAATGCATCTCTTTATCCAGCCCCTTTCTAAGAACTGTACATTTATTTTCTCCATCAACCTATCCCCCTTTTGTATCTCTTGACTCTCACTCTAATGCCCTGTACACACGATCGGACATTCCGAAACAAAATCCATGGATTTTTTCCGACGGATATTGGCTCAAACTTGTCTTGCATACACACGGTCACACAAATCTTTTCGGAAATTCCGAACATCAAGAACGCAGTGACGTACAACACGTACAACGGCACTAGAAAAGGGAAGTTCAATACCAAGTGCGCCACCCTTTGGGCTCCTTCTGTTAATCTCGTGTTAGTAGAAGTTTGGTGAGAGACGATTCATGCTTTTCAGACTCGTGCTTTTCAGATCGTTACTGCTCTTAAGTTTGTGCTTGTTGGTTCGTATCTGGTTTTCAGTGCGTGTAGTCAATTTGCATTTGTTTTTCAGTGCATATTTTATAGTACGTATTTGATTTTGCAGTGCGTTCTTGTCCGCTCGTTTTTGATTTTCAGCTCGCTCTTTTCAGGCCTTTCTATTTTTCAGTGCATTCTGTTAGTTCATTCTGACCAGCCGACCATTTTGAAGCCTTTTGTGGGTACATACTCCTCGTAGAGTTCATGCTGTGCAGGGGCTTGGTGTTGGGGTTCTTCTCACTTTGACCCAAGCCCAGTCCATGAACAGGGCAGGGAGGAGTTCATGGACTAAGAATTGGTTACTCCAGTGTGACCAATTCTCGCACATGCCTTTGTTGCGGGAGAACCAGGAGAATAATCCTGATGATTTCAGGAATTATCTCTGGATGACGGATCCGGTTTTTCACCCTCTGTTGGCTTTGCTGTCCCCTTATATTATCAAGCAGGAAACCTGCATGCTGCAAGCCATCACTCCCGAGCAGAGGCTAGTCGCCACGTTGCGGTACTTGGCGACAAGGAGAAGTCTGCAGGACATCACGTTTTCAACAGGCATCTCCCCCCAGGCTCTGGGGATCATTATTCCAGAGACCTGTTTTGCCATCATACAGGTCCTGCAGAAGGACTATATTAAGGTAAGATTTCTTCTTTAACATCACATTCTATGTATTTAATGTTTGCTAATGTATTGTATTTCTTTCATTATTCCCTAATTACCATGATTGTAATATGCTGTGAATGTCCCCTTTGTCCTCATGCATGCTGGAAGTTTTTAAACTTACTTTGTTGTCCTTAATGCATATTTGTCTTCACTAACCTTCCCAGCATGCTATCCTGGGCCCATACCCACCTAGCCTAGTCACTTTACAATGTATTTTGTCAGCTCCATAGTACTGCTTTACCCTAAACACCCCCTAAAATGTGTTTAAATGTTATTTGTGTGCTTAAATTCATGCAGAGTGCATGAACCGATACCAATCCTCTAACTGCTGAATTTGCCAAACCCATACACACTATATTTACCTCTTTTGTGTTCATATTTATGGATGTATTCACCAAAGCATGTAGTGAAAGGGCCTGCTGAATACTTTCATATGGTACTGTTTAAAGTTTTGTTATCCTGCTATCTTGATAGGTAATTACAGAATGTCAAAAAGTGCGTCAATTTGGACAGTGTGTATCATTTTTATTTTATTATGACACTTCTTACCGGTCCAGTGGGCTGAAAATAGTGTAAGTAAGGAGGGGCTGGCCAAAGTAACACACATTATTTATGCATTCAGCTAAAGTTAAACTGTAATAATATTTCCTTTGATTTAATGCTTGTGTTTCTTTTAGCTGTCTGCTAGGTTCTCCAATGGGCTTTTCTTTTTGGTCATTTTCTTCAATAATGCAAACATAATTTATTTGATACATGAGGTGACAATTTCTTCTTCAGTGAACTATTATGTTGTGGGTCTGCTACACACACACCTTGTTTTTGTTGTTAATGTATGTAATGCATTAATGATAAAAAGATTCATCATTTTCAGCACCATGAATGAATTTTTGGGAGTCAAGAAAATGGGGTGATTGTGGCAAATTATAAAGCACTGTGGGAGTTATTTACTAAAGGAAAATCCACTTTGCACTCCAAGTGCACTGCAAAAGTGCACTTGAAACTGCACTGAAAGTGCACTTGTAGTGCAAAGTGGATTTGCCTTTAGTAAATAGCCCACATTGCCACTGTAAACACCAACTTAATACTAAAACTGCTATTGAGCATTGAAAGAAGAAGCCACACATTGTTGATTTTCATTTTTTTTACTCTGTGCACATTCACATGTGCTTTAGAAAATGGGTTTTTGAACAAACACACATATTTTTGGAATAACATTTTTGCGTTTGACAGTACAAATAGCCTTTTTTGTGTTAAACAGGCATGTTTAAAACCATAAAACAATACAAAACTCAGGAACTTACAAAGTTCAACTTGGATAATTTGATGGCAATATCAGACATTAGTATGTCCAAACTGTGTTGATATTGCCTTCATCAGATGGGGTGATGTCACCCCTGTGAAAGCCAAATTTTGAAGATACACACAAATTGAGAGTCAAAATGGGTATTTCGCTCCTGATCCCATGCCTAATGTCAACATGTGCTAGCTCCCATCAAGGTGTTTTGAGGGTGCAACCCCTTCCTCTCAGCTACTTTAGTTGTGAGGAAGGGGTTGCATCCACAAAACGCGTACCTTGATATCCCGTGATGGCAGATAGCACATGTTGACACACTGTGTGCATCTTCAAAATCTCAACAAATTGAAGAATTTTGGAGTGTTTAAGATTCTGCCTAAAACATCAATGATGTTTTTGAGTCTTTTTTCAACATCATTGATGTCTTCCTTGATCTTCTGTAAATTCCGATTGCACAACATGATCTCGCCGATGAGGACGTGTGCACTTGCACTTGTGAAAAGAGTTTCTTCTTCCACAACATCCACATCACCTAAAATTCAAAAACATACCATGTATTAAAAATATGCATGCATACATCTATTACCTGAAGCTGTGGTCTCAGACACTCACCTGTTGTGGTCACTATTTCACCAACTTCATAAACATCTCCCTCCACATCCTCTGGTTGTGTTGGTGGTACTTCCCCTTCTTTAGGAGGTTTTGGGTCCCTGGTGTCCTCAGATGTCCCAAGTCTTTTCTCCCCTATGTGAAAAAAAAGTATACTTAGCACACAGATATTTGAGGGCAGAAATAGGAATCTGAAGAATTGCTTGGAAGTGTCGTACAATTGTCTTTTTGGGCAGAGTTCCAAGCTGAGGACATTTTTTTCCCCCTCTAAAGCTGGAATACTTACCTTTTTTGTACAATTTTCATACATGGAGACACTCCTAGTATCCTCTGGAGCACCTGTGTGGGACACCCTAAAAAGTTTGTTCTGGTGTCCCACACTAGTGCTCCTGCGTCCAGATTTGTAAACAGCTGCTGAGTGTCCTCTCCTTACACTGAATCAAGTTTGCATTTCATTCTAGTTACAAATCAATCTAGACAACAATGTACTAAACTTCTTTTAATACAAATAGGCATGAACAAATGTAGTTAACCTGGATCTGCCCCAAACATCGTATTAGTGGGCGAACAATGTTTACTACGAATGATTACTGTGCCCACGAACTTGAAAATTGCCATTTTAAACTGTACAACAGTAAAGAAAAGCACATGGAGCAGCATGCAAGTAATAATAATAATAGGAACACATGGCAAAAACTTACTTGACAACAACTTACTTTTTTGAAGAACTCTCTTGATCCTTCTGTACTGATCGTGCTCCCTCAATTTTAGGTCTGACCATCCTTTCCTCAGTTGATTCTTGGATCGACGTACCCCAAAATTCCAGTGCAGACTTTTTAGTCATGATCTTGGCCTTTCTCACATTTGGGTTTGGGTACGGTCCACGCTTCCCATCATAGTTGGCCCTCTTCATGATGTCCATCATCTCCATCATTTGAGGCCTTAAATCTCCTCCAGAATCGGGATGTTCATGGCTCCTGGCTTTCGTTGTTGCTGTCATCGTTGTGCTCTCCCACTGTGCCGAAAGACAAAGGGCAGGGAATAGACTAGAAAGAACATCAGGGGAGGGCGTAGTTTCATGCATGCGCAGTGTATATAAAGCGTAACACGCGTGCGTCATACTTAAGATCTGTGAGTGGAGGAAGGAGTATCAGAAGCACTGATCGTTAGAACAAAGGTACAATTTAAACTTGGGGCATCAGTGGTCTATACTGCTTATAGGTTGAGGCCTATATTGGAACAAGATTAGGAGAGTTTAGCCTAACATTAGGGTTTGTCTTGTGTTGTGTCTTGCAGAGAAAATGGGTGGCTTCAATGATCACAACTTCCTCCCCCTATTCATAGTCAAGTACAGGAAGCTGCCTGTCTGTGGCAGGTGAAACATCCGCATTATAATCATACACAGAAAAGGCAGGCAGCGCTGGAGAAACTGCTGGAGTTGGTGAATCCGGTGATCCCCACTGCAAACATCACCTATTTAAAAGCCAAAATTGGTTGCCTGAGGAGCACGTATAATAGGGAGAGCAATAAGATCCAGGATTCCATGAGATCAGGAGCAGCAGCAGATGCCACTTATGTCCCCAGGCTGTGGTACTATGAGAGACTGCACTTTCTGTCAGACCAGACTGAAGTCAGGCAATCACTCTCCACTCTTCCTTCCACTCTTCCTTCCACCCCAGCTGAGGCTTCTGATGTCCAACCTGGGCCTTCCAGCCAGGAAGAAGAAATTGAGGAGCCCGACTTGAGTCAGGTATAGCATTGTTCAATATATTTCTGGTCGTAAAATTAATGATGTTAACTAGTTGTTATTATTGATCACTAATTGATGATTTAATAAAGTGTTTTACATATCAATAGACAGTAGTGGCCAAAAATGTTTGGGACAAGAAGGAAAAATGCTGGGGTCAGAATGATAGTCTTTTCTATTTGTTAACATTCAATTTGCAACAGTCATGAGCTGAAAATTGTGTGTGATTGATGAACAAAAAAACCTATATTCTTTTTTCATACACAGAAAAGCCTCAGCCAGAAGGAGGCTGTGGAATGTGGCAGCCAGGAGGAGGCTGTGGAATTTGGCAGCCAGGAGGTGGCCCGACCCAGTAGTAGCCTGACAGAATCCCAGGTCCCTCCCCTCCACCTTCCAACCAAAGGCCCAGGAAGAGGAATAATGTGCAGGAGGCAGCACTTGGGCTGATTCGGGAGGCTAAGGTGACCCTCAAAGCCACCCCCACTCCTCAAGAGGCCTTTGGCTGCATGACTGCCAGCAAAATGCAGGAAGTGGAGGAGGACCAACACCTCTTGTGTGAGGAAATTATGTATACGATCCTAAATAAGGAGTTGAGGGGCCAACTCACAACCAAAACACACCTGTGTGAGTTGGACCATCCTCCTCCTCCTCCTTCACCTCCTGCCACACCTCCAACACCACAGCCACAAGCCTGGAAGGAAGCCTGGAAGAAAGAGTGGAAGTACGACAAGAAAGTGATGGCCTGGGTTCAGTCTGATCTGACAAAAGAAGCAGGCTGTTGTATGACCACAGCCTGGGGACATATATGACATCTGCTGCTGTTCCTGATCTCTTGTAGTCCGGGACCGGATTATGCTCACTATTATATGGACTCCTCATGCTACCAATTTTGGGTGTAAAATAGTTGATGTGTGCCCTGGGGTACAAGAGCTTCGCCAATTTCACAAGTTTCTCCAGGGTTGCCTTCCTCTTTATTTTATTATGACCCATAATAAATGGCTATTTTGTATTCACAAATACTTGCCTACGCGTTTTACTTCAAAAAGGACAGTTTGTTTGTGAGTAGGCAGGTACATTTCCAAAATACAAGGTCAAGTAAACAAGGGACAACAACACAAACCAACCTCGCTGAGGTTAAAAAAATACAAGATAATAATGGTGTTGTGGTGACCAATATTATGGAGAGCACTAGAATATAAAAAAAACAAGATCTGGATAAAAAAAAACACTATAAATAAAAATTAAATACATTATTATGGAGATCTGACGTAAAGCATAAAATTGAATATTCAGGAGATCACGAGAAATAATAAAGAAATCATTTTTTCAGAACTCTGTGTGAATATGAGCAGCAAAACAACTTCATTATTCTAGCATTCTAAAGAAGAAGAGAATGCGCTGCATTAGAAGATTTAAAAATTTGCAGTGTGACGAATGTGCTATCTCCATTACAAACGCTAGTTTTACCAGACCGAGCGCTTCCGTCTCGTACTTGATTCTGAGCATGCGTGGAACTTTGCACATCGGAATCTTGTACACATGATCGGAATTTACAAGAACGGATTTTGTTGTAGGAAAATTTGAGAGCCAGATCTCAAATTTTGTGTGTTGGAAATTCCGATGGAAAATGTCTGATGGAGCGCACACACAGTCGTAATTTCCGACAAAAAGCTCCCATTGAACATTTTTCGTCGGAAAATCCGACCGTATGTATGGGGCATTAGATTGTAAGCTCTAGCAAGCAGGGCCTTCTGATTCCTACTGTATTAAACTGTATTGTAATTGTACTGTCTGCCCTTATGTTGTAAAACGCTGCATAAACTGTTGGTACTAAATAAATCCTGTATAATAATAATAATAAATGTCTTTGTTACCTTGGTGTGGAACTTTGTGCATCGGAAATGTGTACATACGATCGGAATTTACAACAACGGTTTTTGTTGTTGGAAAATTTGAGATCCAGATCTCAAATTTTGTGTGACGGAAATTCCGATGGAAAATGTCCGATGGAGCCTACACACGTCAGAATTTCCGTCAACAAGCTCCCATTGAACATTTTCCATCGGAAAATCCGACCTTGTGTATGGGGCATAACTCTGTTGAAAGCATACTCAGCACCTTGACAACCAGAAGCAAAGGTCCTGGGAACTCTGGGGAAAACAATTAGATGGTGCACAAAGTACATTGGGATAAATTGTGGGTGTAACAAAATTATGCTAACAGTGGGGGGGGGGGTTAAAACTTGAGACAATTTACAGTATATGCAGTAGCTTATACAACAGTCCTTGCACCCAAAAAATGTATTGTGTCACAAGCAGAAGTCTAACAGACATATACAGTATAAATCCCACCATAAAAATGTGTATACGTGAAATTTTTCCATTACATATAATCTAATGAAGACTGCAGTGGTCAAGAGTATGAAACACACAATAAAGTGTATAAAGTACAGGGGTCAGTACTGCGTACTGTACAGAGTGCCAGTAGCGCATAACCTCCAGTGCAGATTTACTCCCCAGTAGAGCACCCCTTAGTGCAGATTAGGGATGGGAAAACGGTTCAGTCTGAACATAAGTTTTTCATACGTTCGGCGAACGTCTTAACAAATGGGTCGTTCGACCGTTTGTTCGCCCCCCCCCCCCCCCCGAACCGACCAAAATGCATTACGGCATTGAACAGTGCATTGCAAGCCCCGATTGGCTGAAGCATTGAAAGCTTCAGCCAATCAGGGCACAGAGCACTGTCAGAGTCATGATTGGACACTGTCATCATGACTTTATCCAATCATGGCTCATTCCTGCCCCACAGTATAAAAGTATTCTTTCAAAAACAGCCATTTTCAGTGTGATTTCGGCATGGAGAGAGATAGAACAGGGCTCTGTTCAGTGCTATTAGTTAGTTTGTGTGCTATACTGTGCTATTTTGCTTCAATTGTCAGTGCAGAATATTAGTTTAATGTCAGTCTAGGGATTGTGTGAGTGTAGTCAGGACAACCATCATTCAGCTTTGCATAGTGTGCAGCTAGAGTAGGGACAGCTCAGATAGTTTCGGTGTAGTACAGTAAGACCATGTCAGTAATCTTTACATTAGTGTATAGCTAGAGTAGGGACAGTTCAGATAGTGTCAGTGATGTGACGGTCGAACACCGTCTATTTGATTGTGTTACTGCCAGTTTAGCGCCATATAGTTTTGTGCATTACTGCAAGTTTAATGCCATACAGTTTTGTGTGCATTACTGCCAGTTTAACGCCATATAGTCCTGTGTGCGTTACTGACAGTTTAACGCCATATAGTCTTTTGTGCATTACTGCCAGTTTAACACCATACAGTTTTGTGCGTTACTGCCAGTTTAATGCCATATAGTTCTGTGTGTGTTACTGCCAGTTTAACACCATATAGTTTTGTGCGTTACTGCCAATTTAACACCATATAGTTGTGTGTGCGTTACTGCAAGCTTAATGCCATATAGTTTTGTGTGCGTTAATGCCAGTTTAACGCCATATAGTTCTGTGTGCATTACTGCCAGTTTAACGCCATATAATTTTTTTGTGTGTTACTGCCAGTTTAACACCATATAGTTTTGTGCATTACTGCAAGTTTAACGCCATATAGTTTTGTGCGTTACTGCAAGTTTAACGCCATATAGTTTTGTGCGTCACTGCAAGTTTAACGCCATTTATTTACATATCTGTTACTGCCAGTTTAACACCATATAGTTTTGTGTGTGTTACTGCCAGTTTAACCACTTCAATACAGGGCACTTATACACCTTCCTGCCCAGACCAATTTTCAGCTTTCAGCGCTGTTGCACTTTGAATGACAATTGCGCGGTCATGCTACACTGTACCCAAACTAAATTTTTATCATTTTGTTCTCACAAATAGATCTTTCTTTTGGTGGTATTTGATCACCTCTGGGATTTTTATTTTCTGCTAAACAAATTTAAAAAAGACCGAAAATTTTGAAAAAATTTTTTTTTGTTTCAGTTACAAAACTTTGTAAATAAGTAAGTTTTCTCCTTCACTGATGGGCACTGATGGGGCTGCCCTGATGGGCACTGATAAGGCAGCACTGATGGGCACTGATGAGGTGGCACCAATGAGGTGGCACTGATGAGGTGGCATTGATGGGCCCTGATAATGGGCACTAATATGCGGCACTGATGGGGCACTGATAGGCGGCACTGTAGGGCCCTGATGATGGGCACTAATATGTGGCACTGATGGGATACTGATAGGCGGCACTGATGGGCACTGATAGGTGGCACTAATATGCGGCACAGATGGGCACTGATAGGCAGCATGGATGGGCACTGATAGGCGGTACGGATGGGCATGGATGGGCACTGATAGGTGGCATTGATGTACTGTAATGTATGGTACTGATGGATGCCAATCAGTGCCAAACAATAATGCCTGCCAATCAGTGATGCCTATTGTGGGCACTGATTGGCATCCATTGTGGGCACTGATTGGCATTCCTGGTGGTCTAGGGTGGCATACCTGGTGGTGAAATCCCTGGTGGTCCTAGTGGCATCCCTGGTGGTCCAGTGTGGGCATCCTGGAGGGCTGCGCTGATAATCGATCAGCGAAGACCCCCCGTCAGAGGAGCAGCCAATCGGCTCTCCTCTGCTCATGTTTGTCAGACGTGAGTGAGGAAAAGCCAATCACCAGCTCTTCCTGTTTACATCGTGATCAGCCGTGATTGGACACAGCTGATCACGTGGTATTAAGCTGCTGCACGCTCCCAGGGGTGCGATGCGCACCCCTGGGAGCGTGCAGCAGCTTAATATCCTGAAGACGTCATATGACGTCCAGTCAGGGTGTTGAAACCACTTTGCCCCTGTCATTTTGCTATATGGCAGGCGGCAAGTGATTAACACCATATAGTTCTGTGTGCGTTACTGCCAGTTTAACGCTATATAGTTTTGTGCATTTCTGCACGTTTAACGCCATTTACTTCTGTGTGTGTTACTGCCAGTTTAACACCATATAGTTTTGTGTGCATTACTGCCAGTTTAACACAATATAGTTCTGTGTGCGTTACTGCCAGTTTAACGCCATATAGTTCTGTGTGCGTTACTGCCAGTTTAACGCCATATAGTTCTGTGTGCGTTACTGCCAGTTTAACACCATATAGTTCTGTGTGCGTTACTGCCAGTTTAATGCCATGTAGTTTTGTGCATTACTGCAAGTTTAACGCCTTTTACTTCTGTGTGCATTACTGCAAGTTTAATACCATATAGTTCTGTGTGTCACTGTACATTTGGTGCATTACATTGCAGTATTTTATAGTTTATCCGTGGAGTGTGTCTGTGTAGTGTGAGTACTCAGACTAAAGTGCACCATCAACGTATAGATTTCCACTTCTTCTTTACATTTGCTTATAAGCACTGCCCCTCCCTCCCAATAATGTCTAGGAGGACAACAAGGAGAGGCAGATGTTCCCTTGGCACTGTAAGGGTGCCAGCAACAAATGTGTCCACAGGCAAAGGTGGATGTGGTGATCAGTCCTCAGGCAGGGCATCATTTCCTCTGTTTAGTGAGTTTGCCCGTGCTATCCAGCCACAGCATGCAGAGGAGGTGGTGGACTGGCTTACTAAACCTTCCTCATCCTCCTCATCCCCTGTCATGCAAGCAGAGACAAGTGTGCAGTCCCCTGCAGTTGCCAGAGTGGAAAAACCTGCCTCCTTGTCCACATCTATTCCTGCCATAGCCCCAACATCAGCCATGGAGGAGTCAGCTAAATTATTTGACCACAGCATCAGCCACTTGCTCCTTGATGATGCCCAGCCATTACTGGATTCAGATGTTGGTTCTGAGGCTGAGGATGACAGGAACATGAGCCTAGAGAGAGGGGAGAACACTGGTAGACAAATTGGCATTCAAGTTCCCCCAGCTGCAGCGTATTGCCAAGTTATCTCCAGTGGTAATGATGATGATAAAAATGGAGGAGATGGAGATGATGATGATGATGAGGTCACTGATGCGACTTGGGTGCCAGAAACAGCAGAGGAGGAAACTGAAGGTGAGGCGTAACAACCCCAAGAAGGCCAACATCAAGAAAAAGTAGAGAGCAGCCACCCTATTCCATCACATTCTGCAGCTGTTATCTCCTGGCCCACTCCCCAGGGGCCCAGGGTGAGAAGGTGGCAGTTCTTCTTCCCTAGCAGCAGACTAAGATTTTGGGATAGAAAGGAGAGGAGGAAGCCATCCTCACTCCCTAGCAACAGGCCAAGGACCAGGGAGAGGAGGTGGTCATCCCCCATTTCCAGCGACACATCCATGGTCCGGGAGAGAAGGTGGTTATTCTCCCTCCCCAGTGGGAGATCCACAGTCCGGGAGCAGAAGAAGCCGTCCTCCTTTACCAACAGTCAGCCAAAGTGGAGGATGTGGGGACCCCAGCAGAAGCGCTGGCAACAGGGCAGAGCGCTGCTGGCCTCTGCTTAGTACCTACTGTGTCTTCACGGCTCCAGGGAGTCAGAGTAGTCGGCCTTTCTCTTCAGCAGTATATGGAGCCCCAGAAAGGCAAAGACCTCCCAGCTGAAGCACTGGCAGCTGGGCAGAGGGTCCACGACCTCTGCCTCTCACCTAAATGTGAAAATATATCAGCGCATGTATGACAAAAAGCTGAAAGCAGCTGAACACCAGGGTCAAACGATCAAATCCCTCTAAGCAAATAGATAAAATAGGTGCAGCGCTAAAAAACAAAAAAAACAAAAAGAGTGTGTAAAATACAATAATCCAGGGATGAGGGGAATAACAATACGGTAATCCTATAAATAATAAAGAGCAGAAAAAATGTCCAGATATAAAATGTCCAGATATAAAGACATGAATCCACCAGGCAAACGTGATAATCACAGCAAAGGTGTGTAGCTGATAGAAGAACCCTTCACCATGAACCAAATGGCCTCTCACCTGGTCACAAGGACCCTTCTCATAAGGGTCAAACGAGCATTCCCATAGGGATCAGCAAAGTGAAGGAAAAGGTCCAAAGGCAAGGGACTCCTCCAGATAACCAAGTAGCAGGTGGTTAACGTAATTCATGAAAACAGAAAGGGGACAGACATAGTGCTCTCCGTATAATATACTTTATTAAAAAAATTTAAAAACTCACTTACATAACAGGCACTTCACAAGTGCCAGAACGCTGACATAGAACACACAGCAGAGTGAGTACGAGTGGTGGAGCATGCGCAGTAGCCGCGGATGACGTCACGACGTCACGTTCTGGACGCGTTGCGTCCCAGTGGGCGGGGACTTCCTCAGCAGTCTGCCTCTCACCTACCAATGACAATTCTTCCCTGCTGCCAAGAATTAAAATCATGTGGACCAACTATGTGAGTTCACTCTGCCCAACTAACGCAGGTTCAGACCAGGTGGGGCTCTGGTCTGGTACCTTGTTAGTCTACCTTTTGGAGGGGGAGAATTGTCACAAACCCAACCGGGACAGGGGCTTTTGGAGGGGGCTAGGGGCTAGCCTTCTCCCCACTGATTATGGCTCATGGAGGAGACTGGGAATTTTGTCTGTTTCTCCCGGTGAGAGCATAGTAAAGAGCTTAGTTCAGCCTCTGATCCCATTGAGAGAGCAGATCATTCTCTAATGATGGACAACAACGGGATGAACGCTAAGAGCGAGGCTTGGATTCATTCTCTGAATAGAGACAATAAAGCTTCTCTTCTGGAGTGGATGGAAAGATGTAATATTATTCTTGTACAGGTTAATGATTATAGGACATATGATGGCCTTCCTCCACTTGGGACAAAAATATTTATCAACAATCTCCCTCAAGAAATCTATTAAGGTAAATTAATTCCATCTTTTTGGACTGCTGGAACATTGTATGAGTTTTGTCTCAGACTGTTGTAGACTGTTACCGGACTGTCTGCAGTGGGATCCCTGATCAATAAGTATTGTCTAGGTGACTAGCAGGGTTGTGCTGAACTCCCAAACAGGGGAAATGTTCTAACCTGAACAACGAACCCTATTGAAGTCTAAAAATCAAAAGTGTCCATTCTGAAGGCTTATATGCAAGTAATTGGCCATAAAAGAGGTATGGGGTCTGGGTACTGCCCTGGGGGACATGTATCCATATGTTTTTTTAAACAATTGTTTTTTCAGGAGCAGTGATTTTAATGATGCTTAAAGTGCAACAATGAAAATGAAAAATTCCTTTAAATATCGTGCTTGGGGGGTCCACTAATGTGCCTGTAAAGTGATACATTTGTATCATATACAGAACAGGCTACAGCAAAAAAGTTATTTCTAAAGAAAAAAATCCAATTTAAAATGACTCTTGGGTCCAATTGCTGGCCCCCTGCTATTAAAAAATAAAGAAAAAAATGATATTGCCCCCCCCCCAGGCCATACCAGGCCCTTTGGGTTTGGTATGGATTTCAAGGGGAACCCCGCGCCAACATTTAAAAAAAAATGGCGTGGGGTCCCCTTCAAAATCCATACCAGACTCTTGTCTGATCATGCAGCCCGGTAGTTCAGGAAAAGGGGGGACAAGTGAGCGCTACTCTCCTCCTGAACCATACCAGGCCACATGCTCTCAACATGAGGGGGTGGGTGTTTTGCTCTTAAATAGGCAAGGGACGGGCCACCCAGTTACAACACCTGGTGGCACCACCCCTTTTGGCGTCATGTGATGTCAGAAGGCAGAAGGAGGCAGTGCCATCAAGTGATGTAACCTGGTGGCCCCGCCCCTTGCCTATAGAAGAGCTGTCAAAGCGAAGAGAGAGCATACGGCGGGTAGCCTCCCATGGCGGCGGAAGCTTTTTCCATTTTTTCTATTTTTTGTGATAGATGGTGGATTTACATCGACGTCCACTTTTTTTTTTCTTTTTTAATAAAGGATTTGTCAAAAACTGTTTCCTGTTTTCCTTACTTTTTGACACTTTTTTGGTGAATGGGTAGGGGTACAATGTACCTGATTAGAGATAAGCCCGCAGTTCGAGTCGAACGTAAGTTTGACTCGAACATCGGGTGTTTGTTTGTTCTAAAAAAAATTAGAGTGCCTCGGAACGCCCCATAATGCACTGCAAGATCGCAGTACATTAATGTATGATGATTGGCCAAAGCATGCACCTGACCTGCATGCTTTGGCCAATCACAGCACACTCTGCTGAGAGAGCCATAATTGGTCAAAGGCAAGGTGCCTTTGGCCAATCATGGCTCAGGGGGCTAAGTCCATATAGTGTAATGAATGAAGATAGATTAGGCAGCTTAGTTAGTGGCATGCAGGCAGTGTATTTGATATATATACAGCCTAGCATATACTCTGCATTTAGTGTAGATTAGATATTCAGTGTAGAATCTATATTCAGTCAGTACAGGCAGTGCATTTGATATGTATTGTGGCAGAGTGTTGCCCTGCCAGGGTCTAGAAGAAGGATGCAACCCAGAATTCTCAACTAGATGGGTTGAGGGGCTCCAGGGAGCATGTAACATGAAGAGTAAACTGGCCTTTCAGCTTCCTCAGTGTTTGTAAAGTCCACTTTGGGACCTGGAGCTCAGGGATTTCTGAGTTATCTGGGTGGGATAAAAATCCCTAGTCCTGGGTCCTGATTTTGAGAACAGCCAGCATACTGATTGGTCAGGTATCTGCTGGGTAGAGATGAGCCGAAAACCCGCCTGTTCGGTTCGCACCAGAACTTGCGAACAGGCAAAAAATTTGTTCAAACACCGTTAAAGTCTATGGGACACGAACATGAATAATCAAAAGTGATAATTTTAAAGGCTTATATGCAAGTTATTGTCATAAAAAGTGTTTGGGGACCTGGGTCCTGCCCCAGGGGACATGGATCAATGCAAAAAAAAGTTTTAAAAACGGCCGTTTTTTCGGGAGCAGTGATTTTAATAATGCTTAAACTGAAACAATAATATCCCTTTAAATTTCATACCTGGGGGGTGTCTATAGTATGCCTATAAAGGGGCGCATGTTTCCTGTGTTTAGAACAGTCTGACAGCAATATGACTTTTCAAAGGGAAAAAAGTCATTTAAAACTACTCGCGGCTATTAATGAATTGCCGGTCCGATAATACACATAAAAGTTCATCAATAAAAACGGCATGGGAATTCCCCACAGGGGAACCCCAAACCAAAATTTTTTTTAAAAATTACGTGGGGGTCCCTCTAAATTCCATACCAGGCCCTTCAGGTCTGGTATGGATATTAAAGGGAACCCCGCGCCAAAAATTTTTTTAAAAATGGCGTGGGGTCCCCCTAAAAATCCATACCAGATCCTTATCCGAGCACGGAACCTGGCAGGCCGCAGGAAAAGAGTGGGGGGACGAGAGAGCGCCCCCCCTCCTGAACCGTACTAGGCCACATGCCCTCAACATTGGGAGGGTGCTTTGGGGTAGCCCCCCAAAACACCTTGTCCCCATGTTGATGAGGACAAGGGCCTCATCCCCACAACCCTAGCCGGTGGTTGTGTGGGTCTGCGGGCGGGGGACTTATCGGAATCTGGAAGCCCCCTTTAACAAGGGGACCCCCAGATCCCCGGCCCCCTCCTGAGTGAAATGGTAAGGGGGTAGTACCCCTACCCATTCACTAAAAAAGTGTCAAAAATGTTAAAAATGACAAGAGACAGTTTTTGACAATTCCTTTATTTAAATGCTTCTTCTTTCTTCTTTCTTCTATCTTCCTTCGGTTTGTTCCTCCATCTTCTTCTTCTGGTTCTTCTAGTTCTTCCTCTGGTGTTCTCGTCCGGCATCTTCCTCCGCGGCGTCTTCTTTCCTTCTCTTTCCTCGGGCCGCTCCGCATCCATGATGGCATGGAGGGAGGCTCCCGCTCTTCTCTTCATCTTCTTCTCTTCATCTTCTTCTCTTCATCTTCTTGTCTTCATCTTCTTCTCTTCATCTTCTTGTCTTCATCTTCTTTTCAGGCCGCTCCGCATCCATGATGGCATGGAGGGAGGCTCCCGCTGTGTGACGCTTCTCCTCTTCTGACGGTTCTTAAATAACAGGGGGGCACCCGGTGACCCCGCCCACTCTGACGCACGGTGACTTGATGGGACTTCCCTTTGGCGTCACAGGGAATATCACAGGGAAGTCCGGTCAAGTCCCCATGCGTCACCCCGTTATTTAAGAACCGTCAGAAGAGGAGAAGTGTCACACAGAAGATGAAGACAAGAAGATGAAGAAAAAAAGATGAAGAGAAGAAGATGAAGACAAGAATATGAAGAGAGAAGCGTCACACAGCTGAAGCCTCCCTCCATGACATCATGGATGTGGAGCGGTCCGGAGAAAAAGGGAAGAAGACGCCAACGCCGCGGAGGAAGATCGAGAACGAGAACACCGGAGGAAGAACCAGAAGAACCAGAAGAAGAAGAAGATGGAGGAAGAAACCGAAAGATAGAAGAAAGAAGAAAGAAGAATAAAGAAGTATTTAAATAAAGGAATTGTCAAAAACTGTCTCTTGTCATTTTTAACATTTTTTACACTTTTTTAGTGAAATGGTAGGGGTACCTTTACCATTTCACACGGGGGGAGGGCCAGGATCTGGGGGTCCCCTTGTTAAAGGGGGTTTCCAGATTCCATTAAGACCTCGCCTGCAGACCCCCACAACCACCGGCCAGGGTTGTGGGGATGAGGCCCTTGTCCTCATCAACATGGGGACAAGGTGTTTTGGGGGGCTACCCCAAAGCACCCTCCCAATGTTGAGGGCATGTGGCCTGGTACGGTTCAGGATCGGGGGCGCTCTCTCGCCCCCCCTCTTTTCCTGCGGCCTGCCAGGTTGCGTGCTCGGATAAGGGTCTGGTATGGATTTTTGGGGGGACCCCACGCCGTTTATTTTTAAATTTTGGTGCAGGGTTCCCCTTAAAATCCATACCAGACCTGAAGGGTCTGGTATAGATTTTGAGGGGGACCCCACGCCATTTTTAAAGAAATTTTTGTCCGGGGTTCCCCTTAGTATCCATACCAGACCTGAAGGGCCTGGTATGGAATTTAGGGGGACCCCCATATCATTTTTTTTAAATTTTGGTACAGGGTTTCCCTGTGGGGAATTCCTATGCCGTTTTTATCAATGAACTTTTATGTGTATTGTCGGACCGGCAATTCATTAATAGCCGCGAGTAGTTTTAAATGACTTTTTTCCTTTGAAATTTCATTTTGCTGTCAGACTGTTCTAAACACGGGAAGCATGGGCTCCTTTACAGGCATACTATAGACACCCCCCAGGTACGAAATTTAAAGGGATATTACACTTTTATTGTTTCACTTAATTAAAATCACTGCTGCCGAAAAAATGGCTGTTTTTAAAACTTTTTTTGCATTGATCCATGTCCCCTGGGGCAGGACCCAGGTCCCCAAACACTTTTTATGACAATACCATGAATATAAGCCTTTAAAATTAGCACTTTTGATTTCTCCCATAG
Organism: Lithobates clamitans; assembly: GCA_037952925.1. NCBI lineage: Eukaryota > Metazoa > Chordata > Amphibia > Anura > Ranidae > Lithobates > Lithobates clamitans. The sequence continues at coordinate 2,644,257 of JBBGZY010000017.1, read as the reverse complement.
ACTTTTAAAGGGTGTTCCGCGGCATTCCAAATTGCCGCAAACACCCCAAATTGTTCGCTGTTCGGCGAACTTGCGAACAGCTGATGTTCGAGTCGAACATGAGTTCGACTTGAACTTGAAGCTCATCCCTAGTGCTGGGCTTTTAGAAGTAACCTGACCATGGTTCTGGGCTCCACCCCAGCAGACAGGAAGTCTGAGTACCAGGAGTCCTCCACGGGGAAGCCAGTGCAGCAAAAGACTGTTAGCTGTGTGCACCTAGGTGGTCGGTGAAACAGTCTGTATGAGACAGACAAGGGCCTGGAGGGTAAGGCCAGAGCTGCAGTGCTGCAAGTGAGAGCCAACTAGGCTGAATGTAGTTTGGTTGATGAAAAGGGATGCTGAAACCCCTGCAAGGGAAACCTATCTTTGTTTGTTGAACTTTCTTTTAATAAAAACGGACAAACAAAGCCCTTAAAAAGAAGAACCAGCAAGTGGCTGTGTCCTTCAAGCTCTACTTTTGATGCTAATCCCTTACAGTATATATACAGCCTAGTATAAACTCTGCATTTAGTGTAGATAAATGTAGAAGCTATATTCAGGCAGTGTAGTACAGGGCTCAAAATTTCAAGTCCTGAGCTACTAGCTAGGCCTCAAGAGTTACTCGCCACCGGTTTCCCCACTCAACCTCTACCCTGCCCCGCCCCTAAACATGCCCTCATAAATTATCTCATCAAATATTAACAACAACTTTATCAGTGCCCCTCAGCACAGCCTCACCTGTGCTCATCAATGTGGGCTCACCTGTGCCCACCAGTACAGCCTCACCTGTGCCCATCAATGCAGCCTCATCTGTGCCCACCATTGCAGCCTCACATGTACCCACAATTGCAGCCTCACTGTGCCCACCATTGCAGCCTCACTATGCCCACCATTGCAGCAACACTGTGCCCACCATTGCAGCCTCACTGTGCCCATTGCAGCCTCACTGTGCCCATTACAGCCTCACTGTGCCCACCATTGCAGCCACACTGCCCACCATTGCAGCCACACTGTGCCCACCACTGCAGCCACACTGTGCCCACCATTGCAGCCCCACTGTGCCCACCATTGCAGCCCCACTGTGCCCACCATTGCAGCCACACTGTGCCCACCATTGCAGCCTCACTGTGCCCACCATTGCAGCATCACTGTGCCCACCATTGCAGCCACACTGTGCCCACTATTTCAGCCACACTGTGCCCACCACGACAGCCACACTGTGCCCACCATTGCAGCCACACTGTGCCCACTATTGCAGCCACACTGTGCCCACCATTGCAGCCACACCGTGCCCACCATTGCAGCCTCACTGTGCCCACCATTGCAGCATAACTGTGCCCACTATTGGAGCCACACTGTGCCTACTATTGCAGCCACACTGTGCCCACCACTGCAGCCACACTGTGCCCACCACTGCAGCCTCACTGTGCCCACCATTGCAGCATCACTGTGCCCACCATTGCAGCCACACTGTGCCCACCATTGCAGCCACACTGTATCCACCATTGCTGCCACACTGTGTCCACCATTGCAGCCACACTGTGCCCACCAGTGCAGTCACACTGTGCCCACCACTGTAGCCACATGGTGCCCACCATTGCAGCCACAATGTGCCCACCATTGCAGCCACACTGTGGCCACCATTGCAGCCTCACTGTGCCCACCATTGCAGCCACACTGTGCCCACCATTGCAGCCACACTGTGCCCATTATTGAAGCCTTACTGTGCCCACCATTGCAGCCACACTGTGCCCAACATTGCAGCCACACTGTGCCCACCATTGCAGCCTCACTGTGCCCACCGTTGCAGCCACACTGTGCCCATCATTGTAGCCATACTGTGCCTACAATTGCAGCCTCACTGTGCCCATTGCAGCCACACTGTGCCTACTGCCCACTATTGCAGCCACACTGTGCCCACTATTGTAGCCTCACTGTGCCCATTGCATCCACACTCTGCCCACTGACCACTATTGAAGCTACACTGTGCCCACTATTGAAGCCTACTGTGCCCACCATTGTGCCCACCATCGTAGCCACACTGTGACCACCATTGCAGCCACACTGTATCCACCATTGCAGCCACACTGTGTCCACCATTGCAGCCACACTGTGCCCACCAGTGCAGTCACACTGTGCCCACCACTGTAGCCACATGGTGCCCACCATTGCAGCCACAATGTGCCCACCATTGCAGCCACACTGTGGCCACCATTGCAGCCTCACTGTGCCCACCATTGCAGCCACACTGTGCCCACCATTGCAGCCACACTGTGCCCATTATTGAAGCCTTACTGTGCCCACCATTGCAGCCACACTGTGCCCAACATTGCAGCCACACTGTGCCCACCATTGCAGCCTCACTGTGCCCACCGTTGCAGCCACACTGTGCCCATCATTGTAGCCATACTGTGCCTACAATTGCAGCCTCACTGTGCCCACTGCAGCCACACTGTGCCCACTGCCCACTATTGCAGCCACACTGTGCCCACTATTGTAGCCTCACTGTGCCCATTGCATCCACACTCTGCCCACTGACCACTATTGAAGCTACACTGTGCCCACTATTGAAGCCTACTGTGCCCACTATTGTGCCCACCATCGTAGCCACACTGTGACCACCATTGCAGCCACACTGTATCCACCATTGCAGCCACACTGTGTCCACCATTGCAGCCACACTGTGCCCACCAGTGCAGTCACACTGTGCCCACCACTGTAGCCACATGGTGCCCACCATTGCAGCCACAATGTGCCCACCATTGCAGCCACACTGTGGCCACCATTGCAGCCTCACTGTGCCCACCATTGCAGCCACACTGTGCCCACCATTGCAGCCACACTGTGCCCATTATTGAAGCCTTACTGTGCCCACCATTGCAGCCACACTGTGCCCAACATTGCAGCCACACTGTGCCCACCATTGCAGCCTCACTGTGCCCACCGTTGCAGCCACACTGTGCCCATCATTGTAGCCATACTGTGCCTACAATTGCAGCCTCACTGTGCCCATTGCAGCCACACTGTGCCCACTGCCCACTATTGCAGCCACACTGTGCCCACTATTGTAGCCTCACTGTGCCCATTGCATCCACACTCTGCCCACTGACCACTATTGCAGCTACACTGTGCCCACTATTGAAGCCTACTGTGCCCACCATTGTGCCCACCATCGTAGCCACACTGTGACCACCATTGCAGCCACACTGTATCCACCATTGCAGCCACACTGTGTCCACCATTGCAGCCACACTGTGCCTACCAGTGCAGTCACACTGTGCCCACCACTGTAGCCACATGGTGCCCACCATTGCAGCCACAATGTGCCCACCATTGCAGCCACACTGTGGCCACCATTGCAGCCTCACTGTGCCCACCATTGCAGCCACACTGTGCCCACCATTGCAGCCACACTGTGCCCATTATTGAAGCCTTACTGTGCCCACCATTGCAGCCACACTGTGCCCAACATTGCAGCCACACTGTGCCCACCATTGCAGCCTCACTGTGCCCACCGTTGCAGCCACACTGTGCCCATCATTGTAGCCATACTGTGCCTACAATTGCAGCCTCACTGTGCCCATTGCAGCCACACTGTGCCCACTGCCCACTATTGCAGCCACACTGTGCCCACTATTGTAGCCTCACTGTGCCCATTGCATCCACACTCTGCCCACTGACCACTATTGCAGCTACACTGTGCCCACTATTGAAGCCTACTGTGCCCACCATTGTGCCCACCATCGTAGCCACACTGTGCCCACCATTGCAGCCACACTGTGCCCACCAGTGCAGGCACACTGTGCCCACCAGTGCAGCCTCACTGTGCCCACCATTACAGCCGCATTGTGCCCACTATTGCAGCCTCACTGTGCCCATTTCAGCCTCACTGTGCCCACCATTGCAGCCACACTGTGCCCAACATTGCAGCCACACTGTGCCCACCATTGCAGCCTCACTGTGCCCACCGTTGCAGCCAAACTGTGCCCATCATTGTAGCCATACTGTGCCTACAATTGCAGCCTCACTGTGCCCATTGCAGCCACACTGTGCCCACTGCCACTATTGCAGCCACACTGTGCCCACTATTGTAGCCTCACTGTGCCCATTGAATCCACACTCTGCCCACTGACCACCATTGCAGCCTCACTGTGCCCACCGTTGCAGCCACACTGTGCCCATCATTGTAGCCATACTGTGCCTACAATTGCAGCCTCACTGTGCCCATTGCAGCCACACTGTGCCCACTGCCACTATTGCAGCCACACTGTGCCCACTATTGTAGCCTCACTGTGCCCATTGAATCCACACTCTGCCCACTGACCACTATTGCAGCTACACTGTGCCCACTATTGCAGCCTCACTGTGCGCATTGCAGCCATACTGTGCCCACTGCCCACTATTGCAGCCACACTGTGCCCACCATTGCAGCCTTGTCTGGGCAGAGGAAGAGAGAGGGCGGCTGAAGGAAGAGGAGAGCCACGGGATTACAGAGCGTGGATAGCACGCTGTTACAACTTACATTACAATTGCCTCCGCTCTGCTCGCTGTCACACACAGCCCCGCCTCCTCCTGACCCAGAGCCTGTGATAGACAGAATACATGCCAGCATTGGACCCCTGTTCTGTCTATCACAGGCGCAGGTCAGGAGGATGTGGGGCTGTGTGTGACAGTGAGCAGAGCGGAGACAATTGTAATGTAAGCTGTAACAGCGTGCTATCCGCGCTCTGTGATCCCGCAGCTCTCCTCTTCCTCCATGCTCTCTTCCCCAGGACGATCGCTGGGAGAACAGCTCACGATCAAACCCACCCACCGGTGGTGCTCGCCCCCCCGCTCCCAGGCAGCCCAGCTCTTTGCCAGCCCTCATTTTCCACTCACAAAATGCGAGTAGGCAAGTTGAAAAATTGAGGGCTGGTGTAGTATATATAATATAGTGTATTGAAGTGGTTAAATAGAACCCTGCGCCAAAATGTAAAAAAAAAAATGGTGTGGGAGTCCACCCCAAAATCCATACCAGGCCCTTCAGGTCTGGTATGGATTTTCAGGGGAACCGTGCCAAAATTAAAAAAATGGCATGGGGGTCCCCCCAAAATCCATACCAGACCCTTATCCGAGCACACAACCTGGCAGGCCGCAGGAAAAGGGGGGGCGAGAGAGCAGCCCTTCCCCCTCCTGAACCGTACCAGGCCACATGCCCTCAACATGGGGGGGTGCTTTGGGGCCCCCCCAAAGCACCTTGTCCCCATGTTGATGGGGACAAGGGCCTCATCCCCACATCCCTTGCCCGGTGGTTGTGGGGGTCTGCAGGCAGGGGGCTTATCAAAATCTGGAAGCCCCCTTTAACAAGGGGGCCCCCAGATCCCGCCCCTTCCACCTATGTGAATGGGTATAGGGTACATTGTAAGTGTCAAAAAAGTAAACGGGTGACCCTGCCCCCCTCTGATGTCACATAACATCAGAAGGGACAGGGTCACTTGGTTAAATCAGCAGGTAGCCCCACCCTTGGCTACATAAGAGCTGTCAAATCAAAAACATGGCAGTCGGTGGGACGCCTTGATTGAAGATGGATGAACATTGTGGGACTCTTTTTTTTTAAATAAAGAAATTGCCCCAAACTGTCTCCTGTCATTTTTACTTTTTTGACACTTTTTTTAGTGAATGGGTAGGGGTACAATGTACCCTACATCCATTCACATGGGGGGCGTGGGATCTGGGGGCCCCCTTGTTAAAGGGGGCTTCCAGATTCTGATAAGCCCCCACCTGCAGACCCCCACAACCACCGGGCATGAGGCCCCCATGTTTATGGGGACAAGGGCCTCTTCCAGACAACCCTAGGCTGTGGTTGTCGAGGTCTGTGGGCGGGGGGCTTAGCGGAATCTGGAAGCCCTCATGTGAATAGGTATCGGGTACATCGTTTCCCTACCCATTCACCAAAAAAATGTCAAAAAGTAGTAACCACAAGAAACATTTTGACAAGTCCTTTATTAAAAAATTGTGTCCCTCAAGCCCCAAAGCACCCCCCGATGTTGAGGGCATGTGGCCTGGTGTGGTTTAGGAGGGGGAATTCGCTTGTCCCCTCCCCTTTCCTGACATGCCAGGCTGCATGCCCAGATTAGGGTATGGTAGGGACCCCACACCATTTTGTTGGCACTTCTGTTTTTATTCAGCTGTCAGCGGGGAAGCCCATTGACAGCTGAAGACTCATAGGTTATTAAGGACGCTGCGGACGGCTTCCCAGCCCTGCTCCTTAACAACACGGGTACACTGCACTCTGATTGGACAAAGCTTTGCCCAATCAGGGCGCAGAATGCACTGCGCAACGCTCGGTGCATTGCAGGGTGTTCGTCGGTGTTGAACCATTCGCCTATCCCTAGTGACTAGCTGTTAATTAGCTTACTGTTTATTTAGAATTTTGTCATGTAACAACCAAAAACGTAAATGTATTTTATCTGGATTTTAAGTGATAGACCAACACAAAGCGGCACATAATTGTGAAGTGGAAGGAAAATGATAAATGTTTTTCCAATTTTTTTACAAATAAATATGTGAAAAGTCTGGCGTGCATCTGTATCTACCCCCCCCCCAAGTCAATAATTTGTAGCACCACCTTAGCACCACCTTTCCAGCTACAATTACAGCTGCAAGTCTTTTTGGGTATGTCTCTACTAGCTTTGCACATCTAGAGAGTGGCATTTTTGCCCATTCTTCTTTACAAAATATCTCAAGCTCTGTCAGATTGGATGGAGAGCATCTGTGAACAGCAATTTTCAAGTCTTGCCACAGATTCTCAATTGGATTTAGGTCTGGACTTTGACTGGGCCATTTTAACACATGAATATGCTTTGATCTAAACCATTCCATTGTAGGTCTGGCTGTATGTTTAGGGTTGTTGTCCTGCTGGAAGGTGAACCTCTGCCCGAGTCTCAAGTCTTTTGCAGACTCTAACAGGTTGTCTTCTAAGATTACCCTGTATTTGGCTCCATAAATCTTCCCATCAACTCCCAGCTTCATTGTCCCTGCTGAAGAAAAGCATAATAACCATATATATACTTGTGGACATACGTTGATAGGGGAAGGGGGGAGCAGCTTAGGACCAAAAAGAGGGGGGGAGAAGGGAGACGGGGGGAAGGGGGGGAAGGAAAAGAGGAAGGACAAGAGGAATATTAATATAATACCAAAGGAGGACTTACTAATTTGCATCAGTTACAGTTGTTTGCAAGAATCAGAGAAGATAAAGTATTGAAAGATGGTACTTCAAGTTCTGATCTCCCAATTTGCAAAGAAAGGAAGGGGGAGGGTGTTTTTTTGGAACAGTTTGAAAAACTCAATCCATTAACTTGCAACGTTGACAGAGCATATTTGAGTAATTAATTTCATATGAATTTATATGGGTGGCAGGATGGTAACAGGCTAGACTGTGGGGTATAACCGACCCATTTGGTCCACAAGGAACGGCTCAGCTGGTGTCGATGCAATGTCCTAGGGTATAAGTGGTAATTCGTATAGTCAAATATACTATACCAACTATGAAATAAAATATATAGACTGTATGTAAAAAATGTATCAAATATAAGGACTGTGAAAGCTGGTCCAGCTTGGTGAAAATTACATTAAAGGGAACCAAATCTCCATAGGGTAAAAAGGACCTAAAAATAATATATACTTTTGTCATTTTACAAGAAAACTCCTTGATATAATGCAGCAAGTCAGTAAGATGGCTGCAAGAGCCTAAATAGTTGCATAGTTGCACAAATTGTTAATAAAAATTGTAAATAAACATATATTATGTGTTACTACATGAGCTTTAAAAGCAAGTCCTATGGATAGTTAAGAATATATACAATTGCCAAGATAGAAGCAAAATGTGTGTATAACAGATGTACTTACTCTATGGATGTTGGTTCAAAACCGTCTGCTCGAGTTGAAAGATGCAGAGTGTATGACAGAGGGGCCAGCATTTTAACAAAATTATATATCAGCTGACTGGGAGGCAAACATGCCCATAGGGGCGTAGAGTCTCCCAGTTGCGGATCTAATAGGACCGAACAATGTGGGCGTAAGGGAGGACTGCATCTCATTAGGCGCCATACCTCCAACAGCTGACTAGTGTCAGCAAGGAGGTAAATTCTTGCCTAATCGCTCGTTCCCCCGGCGCAGCGGTGTCCCGCGTCACCGCGCCGGTGAGCGCAATGATGTCAGACGTCGGAGCGCCGCCGACACGGAGAAGGGGACGCCACCATTATAGATCCGAGAGTCCGCAGCACCGCGCATGCACGGCCGGTGGACCGTGATGGATCTCTGGGCGTCCAGTGAAAGGCCCCACACAGATAATGCGTGGGGCCTACCCGTGCCGGGGGACCAAATAGGGCCAGGGGGAACCCCTGGAATGTCCCTGAATACAAATGCCCACCTCAATCGAAGTCAATTGTATTGTGTGGATAAGGTGGTTGAGCAATGGGAGATCAGGAGAAGTGGTGGCTACAATAAAGAAATATGCACAACATTATATGTACAGCATAAACACAATTGGCAATATACATTCGGTACAGCATAATGAACACTAAGTTATTAGCATATTATACATTGTATTACTAGAATTTACATGTTATGTGCATAATCGAAAACTATTACACAGAGTGTGTGTTGACTATAAACACATAATGATCTAAACTGACAAACCTGACGGGGACATAATATCTATAGCTCAACTACGATAGAACTATTGTGTAGGGGGATCAGATGGTAATCAAAGACGCAATTGCAGGCAAAAGGACACATGAAAAGGGGGAAAAAAAAGTGCGGGGAAAGAAAAATGGGGGAGAAACCAAAGGAGAAAGGAATGAGGGTGACCGGACAGAGTGTGAGGTCACACTACATGTCACCCTCATAACCCCCTGATTAGGGATGAGCCGAACACCCCCCGGTTCGGTTCGCACTAGAACCTGCGAACGGCCTGAAAGTTCGCACGAACGTTAGAACCCCATTGACGTCTATGGGACTTGAACGTTCGAAATCAAAAGTGCTCATTTTAAAGGCTAATTTGCATGGTATTGTCCTAAAAAGGGTTTAGGGACCCGGGTCCTACCCCAGGGGACATGTATCAATGCAAAAAAAACTTTTAAAAACGGCCGTTTTTTCGGGAGCAGTGATTTTAATGATGCTTAAAGTAAAAAAAAAAGTGAAATATTCCTTTAAATATCGTACCTGGGGGGTGTCTATAGTATGCCTGTAAAGTGACGCGTGTTTCCCGTGTTTAGAACAGTCCCTGCACCAAATGTCATTTTTTAAAAGGAAAAAATCTCATTTAAAACTGCTTGCGGGTTTAATGTAATGTCGGGTCATGGCAATATGGATGAAAATCAGTGAGACAAACGGCATGGGTACCCCCCAGTCCATTACCAGGCCCTTTGGGTCTTGTATGGATATTAAGGGGAACCCCGCACCCAAATAAAATAAGGAAAGGTGTGGGGCCACCAGGCCCTATATACTCTGAACAGCAGTATACAGGCTTTGCAAACAAGACAGGGACTGTAGGTTTGTTGTTAAGTAGAATCTGTTTGTAATTTTGAACGGGTACATTTTTAACGTGTTTAGCTCCAGCCAAAAAATCTTTTTTAAGCTTTTTGGAAAACATAGGGAAGGGTTATCACCCCTGTGACATTTGTTTTGCTGTCTTTCCTCCTCTTCAGAAGATTTCACCTCACTTTTTGTCCCAATGAAAAATGTTTTTTGAAAATTTGGGTTTTTTGTGGAACAAGGATTGGAAAGCATCAGTGGAAAGGAGAATTTTTTTTCCCATATTAACTCTTACAGGAGAGAATTTCCCTTCCTAGGGGTAGATTTCATCTCACTTCCTGTTGTCTCCTTCCGTTTGCAAGTAGGAGTCGTTTGTAAGTTAGATGTTTGAAAGTAGGGTCCTGCCCTATATACTCAGCAGAAATTTGTAGCACTGTAAGCCCTCACAGGGCCCTGCTGTGAAATATTAGATCAAGAATTGTAATTACATGCCCCTGTTGAACAGGAGCTGAAAAATTAGGCCTTAGGCACTGGTGCTGGTGCCACAACACTGCAACCCCTCACAGACACTCTAGTTGGAACGCAGGAACAAGCCCTGCTGCAAAGTATTGCATCAAAAATTGTAATTACACGCCCCTGTTAAACAAGGGCTGAAAAATTGGGCCTTAGGCACTGGTGCTGGTGCCACAACACTGCAACCCCTCACAGACACTCTAGTTGGAACGCAGGAACGAGCCCTGCTGCAAAGTATTGCATCAAAAATTGTAATTACACGCCCCTGTTAGACAGGAGCAGAAAAATTGGGCCGTGGGCACTGGTGCTGGTGCCACAACACTGCAACCCCTCACAGACACTCTAGTTGGAATGCAGGAACGAGCCCTGCTGCAAAGTATTACATCAAAAATTGTAATTACACGCCCCTGTTAAACAGGGGCTGAAAAATTATGCCTTAGGCACTGGTGGTGGCGCCCAGAACCAAAAATGTTCTTACAAGCTATCAGCGTGATGATTGAGGAGGAAGAGGATAATTACTCAGGGATAGTCACTCAGCATCAGCATAGGCAGTTTTTGAAGGGATCTGAGATTTTAAAAAAAATTATTCGGTTACATCAGCATCAGGTGCTTGGTAGCTGGTGGTGATCCAAGACTGATTCATTTTTATGAAGGTCAGTCAATCGACCGAGTCGGTGGACAGACGCACCTGGAGGCCTCCAGCAGCACTGAATGTGCGTTCCGAAAGAATGCTGGATGCAGGACAGGCCAGTAGCTCAATTGCATACTGTGCAAGCTCTGGCCAGTGATCCATCCTCAAGACCCAGTAACCCAGAGGATTTTCAGTGGGAAAGGTGTCCAAGTCTGATCTTGCCCCTAGGTATTCCTGCACCATGTAAAACAGACGCTGGCGATGGTTGCTGGAACCGATCATACCTTGGGGCTGCGGACCAAAAAATTGTCTGAACGCATCGGTCAGACGGCCACCTTCTCCACCGCTCCTTCTTTGACTGACCGAAGCCTCAGCAACACGTTGTCCAGAAACAGGAGTTTGTAACCTCCCAGTCTCTGGGAACGCGTTGCACAGACCTTTCTGCAAGGCCTCCCGAAGATGTTTCATCCTCTGCTCCCTCTGTGATGGCAAGATAAGGTCCGCAACCTTACCCTTGTAACGTGGATCAAGGAGGGCTGCCAGCCAGTATTGGTCCTTCTCCTTGATACCACGAATACGAGGATCCTTACGCAGGCTTTGCAGGATCAGGGAGGCCATGCAGCGTAGGTTTGCTGAGGCATTCGGTCCGGAGTCCTCTGGGTCACTAAGGACGACATGGTCCGCAGCCACCTCCTCCCAGCCACGTACAAGTCCATGTGTTTCTTGGGACTGATCCCTTAAAGACTGCTGCTGATGCTGAGTGCCAGGCTCCACCTCCATACTGACACAATCTTCCTCCTCTTCCTCCTCCTCCTCGTCCTCTTCCTGTGTGATCGGCGGGCACGCAGGAACACTGTCTGGATAAAGAGGGCCTTGAGAGCTAAGGAAGTCCCCCTCTTCCTGCCTCTGTTCTGCCTCAAGTGCCCTGTCCATTATTCCACGCAGCGTGTGCTCCAACAGGTGGACAAGGGGGACAGTGTCACTGATGCATGCACTGTCACTACTCACCATCCTCGTGGCCTCCTCAAATGGTGACAGGACAGTGCATGCATCCCTGATCATGGCCCACTGGCGTGGGGAAAAAAAAACAAGCTCCCCTGACCCTGTCCTGGTGCCATAGTCGCACAGGTGCTCATTGATGGCCCTCTGCTGCCTGTGCAGCCGCTGCAGCATGGCCAACGTTGAGTTCCACCTGGTGGGCATGTCACAGATTAGGCGGTTCTTGGGCAGGTTAAACTCCTTTTGGAGGTCCGTCAGCCGAGCACTGGCATTATATGACCGGCGGAAATGCACACAGACTTTCCTGGCCTGCCTCAGGACATCCTGTAAGCCCGGGTACCTGCCCAAGAACCACTGCACCACCAAGTTAAGGACGTGAGCCAAACAGGGCACATGGGTCATTTGTCCCTGTCGGAGGGCAGAGAGGAGGTTGGTGCCATTGTCGCAAACCACCATTCCTGCCTTAAGTTGGCGTGGTGTCAACCACCTCTGAACCTGCCCCTGCAGAGCTGACAGAACCTCTGCCCCAGTGTGGCTCCTGTCCCCCAAGCACACCAGCTCAAGCACTGCATGGCATCTTTTGGCCTGCGTACTTGCGTAGCCCCTTGAACGACTACGGAGCACCGCTGGTTCCGAGGAAGAGGCCATGGATGAAGAAGAAGAGGAGGGGGTAGAGGAGAGAGGTGTGTCACAATCATTAGCATTTTGGAGGCGTGGTGGCGGAACAACCTCCAACACTACTGCACCTTGTCCTGCATCCTTCCCAGCTGCCAGCAGAGTCACCCAATGCGCCGTGAAACTTAGGTAACGTCCCTGTCCATGCCTGCTGGACCATGAGTCAGCGGTAATATGCACCTTACCGCTGACCGCCCTAGCCTGCGAGGCATGGACATTGCCTTCCACATGCCAGTAGAGAGCCGGAATCGCCTTCCGTGAGAAAAAGTGGCGTTTGGGTACCTGCCACTGAGGAACCGCACATTCCACAAACCCACGGAAGGGGGCAGAGTCTATCAACTGAAAAGGCAGCAGTTGAAGTGCTAGCAATTTTGCCAAGCTAGCATTCAACCGCTGGGCATGTGGATGGCTGGGAGCAAACTTCTTTCGGCGGTGCAGCAGCTGGGGCAGGGAAATTTCCCTGGTACAGTCCGACGTCGGTGTACCAAAAGCAGATTGCCCACAAGTACTTGGCTGTGACACACCTAATTCTACACCTTCATTCCTCTCAGTGCAGGTCTCAGAGAGGACTGAAGGTCTAGTGGGGTTGGAAATCTCAGCTGATGAGGAGCAAGGAGAGGTCCTCTTTGTTCTTTGGTGTGGGTCTTTTAGATACGCTTGCCAACGAACTGCATGGCAGGTCAACATATGTCTGGTCAAGCATGTGGTACCCAAGCGGGAGATGTTTTGGCCACGTGAGATACGCTTGAGACATATGTTGCAAATAGCAGCGGTGCGATCTGATGCACTCGTCTCAAAAAAGGCCCACACCAAAGAACTTTTTGAATAACGCGCAGAGACTGCAGCGCCCTGCACATGTGATGCAGTCAATGTGCTGCCCTTAGGCTGGCCCCTGGAGGGCATCCTGCCTCGTTGGTGATGTGCCCCCTCCTCCTCCTCCTCTCTTCTATCAGGCACCCACGTTGAGTCAGTGACCTCATCATCCCCTCCCTCCTCATCACTGGAGCAAACCTGGCAGTATGCTGCAGCAGGGGGAGCATGACTGCCAGATTGCTGTCCTTCTTGGGCACCCCCTCTGTCCGTGCTCATGTTACTGCCTTCATCGAGCTCAGTATCATCATCAGAGCCATCCAAACGCTGGGCATCCTCCTGGAGCATGTACCCAACACTGTGGTCAAACAGTTCGAGGGACTCCTCAGGAGGACATGGTGGAGCTAGGGAAGGAGTCACTGATGACATTGAGCCGAGGGAAGAGGCTGCTGCTTTGCCAGACAAAGCACCCTGGGCATGGGTGAGAGAGGATGAGGTGGATGAGGACGGCTTGGTCATCCACTCGACCAAGTCTTCCGCATGTTGCGGCTCAACACGGCCAGCTGCCGAAAAAAAGGCCAAGCGTGTCCCATGGCCACGTGCTGATGAGGATGCACCGTCTCCACGACCAGCACTAGACACAGAGCCTGCTTGCCCTCTCTTATTGGCTTGTGACTGTCTGCCTCTCCTTCTAGGCCTTCCAGACATACTAATGGCCTGTAGCTGCACTAAGCTGGGATATATATATAAATATATATATATATATATATATGTATATACTGCAGCTAGCAAAATCAACTGCCTGCCTGTAGTATGAGAACACCCCCAACCTTCTACAGGTAGCTTTAGCTGAACACTGTGAGGTGGACGCACCCCACTAACTTGTAGGTTTAGCTGAACACTGTGAGCAGGACGCACTGCACTAACTGTAAATAGTCTAGCTGCCTGACCGTGGTACTAATAGGATCAAAAGAACACCAGTAATTTTCTTCAGGTAGCTTTATATACTGTAACAAGACAAGCCTGCCTGTCAGTAGGAAGATAACAGGAACGGATCTAGCTGAACACTGTGAGCAGGACGCACTGCACTAACTGTAAATAGTCTAGCTGCCTGACCGTGGTACTAATAGGATCAAAAGAACACCAGTAATTTTCTTTAGGTAGCTGTAAATACTTTAACAAGACAAGCCTGCCTGTCAGTAGGAAGATAACAGGAACGGATCTAGCTGAACACTGTGAGCAGGACGCACTGCACTAAATGTAAATAGTCTAGCTGCCTGACCGTGGTACTAATAGGATCAAAAGAACACCAGTAATTTTCTTCAGGTAGCTGTAAATACTGTAACAAGACAAGCCTGCCTGTCAGTAGGATGATAACAGGAACGGATCTAGCTGAACACTGTGAGCAGGACGCACTGTACTAAATGTAAATAGTCTAGCTGCCTGACCGTGGTACTAATAGGATCAAAAGAACACCAGTAATTTTCTTTAGGTAGCTGTAAATACTGTAACAAGACAAGCCTGCCTGTCAGTAGGAAGATAACAGGAACGGATCTAGCTGAACACTGTGAGCAGGACGCACTGCACTAAATGTAAATAGTCTAGAACATAACAGGAACGGATCTAGCTAAACTGAATACAGTGTATATATATATATATGCAACACCTGGGATGTATATATATACACAATACACTTTAAGTGCGGCTAACTGACTGACTGTCCTGTCTAATCTAGCTAACTCAAATGAAATGACACTGTCTCTCTCTCTCTCTCTAAGCACACCGGAACACACTGCACAGGGCCGCCGTGCAGGCGGCCTTATAAAGTGTGGGGCATGTACTAAATCCTCTGAGCCATAATTGGCCAAAGCCTCCTTGGCTTTGGCCAATTACGGCTCTCTGTTCAGGCGGCACTGTGATTGGCCAAGCATGCGGGTCATAGTGCATGCTTGGCCAATCATCAGCAAGCAATGCACTGCGATGCCGCAGTGAATTATGGGCCGTGACGCGCCACACGAATTTGGCGCGAACGGCCCATATCGTTCGCAATTCGGCGAACGAACGAACAGCCGATGTTCGAGTCGAACATGGGTTCGACTCGAACACGAAGCTCATCCCTACCCCTGATGTGAATCCTTGGAGGAAGGGCCTGAAGCTCAGAATCTCATTAAGGCCTGGGGGTGAGGTGGCATTTAAAATGGAAATCCACCTAATTTCCCGCTGGAGGAGCAATTTGTTCAGGTCCCCTCCTCTAGGATTCTGGTGGAGTCGATCCAATACTAAAACTGTTATCTTTGGAAAGGATTTGTCATGGATTGTAGCCATACGTCGTCCCCTCGGGAAATCTGGATTTTTGGTTTTCATTGCCAGTATATGGCGATAAAGACGTTTGCATAATTTCTGAATGGTTTTGCCCACATAATAGCAGCCACACTCACACTGTATCAAGTATATGACAAATGTGGTTTGACAGTTGGCATAGTGCTTGGCAGCAAATATCCAGCCGTTAGGAAGGTGTGGGTTCTTGGTAGTGTTCATATATTGGCAATACCCACAAGAACCGCACGGGAAGGTGCCTCGAGTGTTGCAGGGGTCTCCCCGAGTGAGACCTCTGAATTCACTTTTGACCAGACGATCACCCACCGACGTAATGCGTCGGAAGGTGACCAGGGGGTCAGGTGAAACACAGGTCCCACTATTGGGTCATTGGTGAGGAGGTGCCAATATTTAGACAAAATCTGTCTTAGCTCCACATGTTCATTCGAAAAAGTTGTGATTATCCTGGTTAGGGATGAGCCGAACACCCCCCGGTTCGGTTCGCACCAGAACCCGCGAACGGACCGCAAGTTCGCACGAACGTTAGAACCCCATTGACGTCTATGGGACTCGAACGTTCGAAATCAAAAGTGCTCATTTTAAAGGCTAATTTGCATGGTATTGTCCTAAAAAGGGTTTGGGGACCCGGGTCCTACCCCAGGGGACATGTATCAATGCAAAAAAAACTTTTAAAAACGGCCGTTTTTTCGGGAGCAGTGATTTTAATGATGCTTAAAGTAAAAAAAAAAAAGTGAAATATTCCTTTAAATATCGTACCTGGGGGGTGTCTATAGTATGCCTGTAAAGTGACGCGTGTTTCCCATGTTTAGAACAGTCCCTGCACCAAATGTCATTTTTAAAGGAAAAAATCTCATTTAAAACTGCTTGCGGGTTTAATGTCATGTCGGGTCATGGCAATATGGATGAAAATCAGTGAGACAAACGGCATGGGTACCCCCCAGTCCATTACCAGGCCCTTTGGGTCTTGTATGGATATTAAGGGGAACCCCGCACCCAAATTAAAATAAGGAAAGGTCCCTATATACTCTGAACAGCAGTATTCAGGCGGTGCAAACAAGACAGGGACTGTAGGTTTGTTGTTAAGTAGAATCTGTTTGTAATTTTGAACATTTTTAATGTGTTTAGCTCCAGCCAAAAAATCTTTTCTAAGCTTTTTGGAAAACATAGGGAAGGGTTATCACCCCTGTGACATTTGTTTTGCGTCTTTCCTCCTCTTCAGAAGATTTCACCTCACTTTTTTGTCCCAATGAAAAATGTTTTTGGAAAATTTGGGTTTTTTTGTGGAACAAGGATTGGAAAGCATCAGTGGAAAGGAGAAATTGTTTTCCCATATTAACTCTTACAGGAGAGAATTTCCCTTCCTTAGGGGTAGATTTCATCTCACTTCCTGTTGTCTCCTTCCGTTTGCAAGTAGGAGTCGTTTGTAAGTTAGATGTTTGAAAGTAGGGTCCTGCCCTATATACTCAGCAGAAATTTGGGCCTTAGGTGTTGCTGTGGCCAAAACACTGTAAGCCCTCACAGGGCCCTGCTGTGAAATATTAGATCAAGAATTGTAATTACATGCCCCTGTTGAACAGGAGCTGAAAAATTAGGCCTTAGGCACTGGTGCTGGTGCCACAACACTGCAACCCCTCACAGACACTCTAGTTGGAACGCAGGAACGAGCCCTGCTGCAAAGTATTGCATCAAAAATTGTAATTACACGCCCCTGTTAGACAGGGGCAGAAAAATTGGGTCTTAGGCACTGGTGCTGGTGCCACAACACTGCAACCCCTCACAGACACTCTAGTTGAAACGCAGGAACAAGCCCTGCTGCAAAGTATTGCATCAAAAATTGTAATTACACGCCCCTGTTAGACAGGGGCTGAAAAATTGGGTCTTAGGCACTGGTGCTGGTGCCACAACACTGCAACCCCTCACAGACACTCTAGTTGGAATGCAGGAACGAGCCCTGCTGCAAAGTATTACATCAAAAATTGTAATTACACGCCCCTGTTAAACAGGGGCTGAAAAATTGTGCCTTAGGCACTGGTGGTGGCGCCCAGAACCAAAAATGTTCTTACAAGCTATCAGCGTGATGATTGAGGAGGAAGAGGATAATTACTCAGGGATAGTCACTCAGCATCAGCATAGGCAGTCTTTGAAGGGATCTGAGATTTCAAAAAAAATTATTCGGTTACATCTGCATCAGGTGCTTGGTAGCTGGTGGTGATCCAAGACTGATTCATTTTTATGAAGGTCAGCCGATCGACCGAGTCGGTGGACAGACGCACCCTGTGATCGGTTACCACGCCTCCAGCAGCACTGAATGTGCGTTCCGAAAGAACGCTGGATGCAGGACAGGCCAGTAGCTCAATTGCATACTGTGCAAGCTCTGGCCAGTGATCCATCCTCAAGACCCAGTAACCCAGAGGATTTTCGGTGGGAAAGGTGTCCAAGTCTGATCTTGCCCCTAGGTATTCCTGCACCATGTAAAACAGACGCTGGCGATGGTTGCTGGAACCGATCATACCTTGGGGCTGCGGACCAAAAAATTGTCTGAACGCATCGGTCAGACGGCCACCTTCTCCACCGCTCCTTCTTTGACTGACCGAAGCCTCAGCAACACGTTGTCCAGAAACAGGAGTTTGTAACCTCCCAGTCTCTGGGAACGCGTTGCACAGACCTTTCTGCAAGGCCTCCCGAAGATGTTTCATCCTCTGCTCCCTCTGCGATGGCAAGATAAGGTCCGCAACCTTACCCTTGTAACGTGGATCAAGGAGGGTTGCCAGCCAGTATTGGTCCTTCTCCTTGATACCACGAATACGAGGATCCTTACGCAGGCTTTGCAGGATCAGGGAGGCCATGCAGCGTAGGTTTGCTGAGGCATTCGGTCCGGAGTCCTCTGGGTCACTAAGGACAACAACGTCCGCAGCCACCTCCTCCCAGCCACGTACAAGTCCATGTGTTCCTTGGGACTGATCCCTTAAAGACTGCTGATGCTGAGTGCCAGGCTCCACCTCCATACTGACACAATCTTCCTCCTCCTCCTCCTCCTCCTCCTCGTCCTCTTCCTGTGTGATGGGCGGGCACGCAGGAACACTGTCTGGATAAAGGGGGCCTTGAGAGCTAAGGAAGTCCTCCTCTTCCTGCCTCTGTTCTGCCTCAAGTGCCCTGTCCATTATTCCACGCAGCGTGTGCTCCAACAGGTGGACAAGGGGGACAGTGTCACTGATGCATGCACTGTCAGTGCTCACCATCCTCGTGGCCTCCTCGAATGGTGACAGGACAGTGCATGCATCCCTGATCATGGCCCACTGGCGTGGGGAAAAAAAACCAAGGTCCCCTGACCCTGTCCTGGTGCCATAGTCGCACAGGTACTCATTGATGGCCCTCTGCTGCGTGTGCAGCCGCTGCAGCATGGCCAACGTCGAGTCAGCGGTAATATGCACCTTACCGCTGACCGCCCTGTCCAGCGAGGCATGGACATTGCCTTCCACATGCCGGTAGAGAGCCGGAATCGCCTTCCGTGAGAAAAAGTGGCGTTTGGGTACCTGCCACTGAGGAACCGCACATTCCACAAACTCACGGAAGGGGGCAGAGTCTACCAACTGAAAAGGCAGCAGTTGAAGTGCTAGCAATTTTGCCAAGCTAGCATTCAACCGCTGGGCATGTGGATGGCTGGGAGCAAACTTCTTTCGGCGGTGCAGCAGCTGGGGCAGGGAAATTTGCCTGGTACAATCTGACGTCGGTGTACCAAAAGCAGATTGCCCATAAGTACTTGGCTGTGACACACCTAATTCTACACCTTCATTCCTCTCACTGCAGGTCGCAGAGAGGACTGAAGGTCTAGTGGGGTTGGAAATCTCAGCTGATGAGGAGCAAGGAGAGATCGTCTTTGTTCTTTGGTGTGGGTCTTTTAGATACGCTTGCCAACGAACTGCATGGCAGGTCAACATATGTCTGGTCAAGCATGTGGTACCCAAGCGGGAGATGTTTTGGCCACGCGAGATACGCTTGAGACATATATTGCAAATAGCAGCGGTGCGATCTGATGCACTCGTCTCAAAAAAGGCCCACACCAAAGAACTTTTTGAATAACGCGCAGAGACTGCAGCGCCCTGCACATGTGGAGCTTTGGGGTGTGATGCAGTCAATGTGCTGCCCTTAGGCTGGCCCCTGGAGGGCATCCTGCCTAGTTGGTGATGTGCCACCTCCTCCTCCTCCTCCTCCTCCTCCTCCTCTCTCCTATCAGGCACCCACGTTGAGTCAGTGACCTCATCATCCCCTCCCTCCTCATCACTGGAGCAAACCTGGCAGTATGCTGCAGCAGGGGGAGCATGACTGCCAGATTGCTGTCCTTCTTGGGCACCCCCTCTGTCCGTGCTCATGTTACTGCCTTCATTGAGCTCAGTATCATCATCAGAGCCTTCCAAACGCCGGGCATCCTCCTGGAGCATGTACCCAACACTGTGGTCAAACAGTTCGAGGGAATCCTCATGAGGACATGGTGGAGCTAGGGAAGGAGTCACTGATGACATTGAGCTGAGGGAAGAGGCCGCTGCTTTGCCAGACAAAGCACCCTGGGCATGGGTGAGAGAGGATGAGGAGGATGAGGACGGCTTGGTCATCCACTCGACCAAGTCTTCCGCATGTTGCGGCTCAACACGGCCAGCTGCCGAAAAAAAGGCCAAGCGTGTCCCATGGCCACGTGCTGATGAGGATGCACCATCTCCACGACCAGCACTAGACACAGAGCCTGCTTGCCCTCTCTTATTGGCTTGTGACTGTCTGCCTCTCCTTCTTGGCCTTCCAGACATACTAATGGCCTGTAGCTGCACTAAGCTGGGATAGAACACCTGTAATTTTCTTCAGGTAGCTTTATATACTGTAACCAGACAAGCCTGCCTGTCAGTAGGAAGATAACAGGAACGGATCTAGCTGAACACTGTGAGCAGGACGTACTGCACTAAATGTATATAGCAGGAACGGATCTAGCTGAACACTGTGAGCAGGACGCACTGCACTGAATGTAAATACCAGGAACGGATCTAGCTGAACACTGTGAGCAGGACGCACTGCACTGAATGTAAATAGCAAGAACGGATCTAGCTGAACACTGTGAGCAGGACGCACTGCACTGAATGTAAATAGCAGGAACGGATCTAGCTGAACACTGTGAGCAGGACGCACTGCACTGAATGTAAACAGCAGGAACGGATGTAGCTAAACACTGTGAGCAGGACGCACTGCACTGAATGTAAATAGCAGGAACGGATCTAGCTGAACACTGTGAGCAGGACGCACTGCACTGAATGTAAATAGCAGGAACGGATGTAGCTGAACACTGTGAGCAGGACGCACTGCACTAAATGTAAATACCAGGAACGGATCTAGCTGAACACTGTGAGCAGGACGCACTGCACTGAATGTAAATAGCAGGAACGGATCTAGCTGAACACTGTGAGCAGGACGCACTGCACTGAATGTAAATAGCAGGAACGGATCTAGCTGAACACTGTGAGCAGCACGCACTGCACTGAATGTAAATAGCAGGAACGGATCTAGCTGAACACTGTGAGCAGGACGCACTGCACTGAATGTAAATAGCAGGAACGGATCTAGCTGAACACTGTGAGCAGGACGCACTGCACTGAATGTAAATAGCAGGAACGGATCTAGCTGAACACTGTGAGCAGGACGCACTGCACTGAATGTAAATAGCAGGAACGGATCTAGCTGAACACTGTGAGCAGGACGCACTGCACTGAATGTAAATAGCAGGAACGGATCTAGCTGAACACTGTGAGCAGGACACACTGCACAAAATGTAAATAGTCTAGATAGAAGATAACAGGAACGGATCTAGCTAAACTGAATACAGTGTATATATATATATGCAACACCTGGGATGCATATATATACACAATACACTGTAAGTGCAGCTAACTGACTGACTGTTCTGCCTAATCTATCTAACTCAAATCAAATGACACTGTCTCTCTCTCTCTCTATCTCTCAGCACACCGGAACACACACTACACAGGGCCGCCGTGCAGGCGGCCTTATATAGTGTGGGGTGTGTACTAAATCCCCTGAGCCATAATTGGCCAAAGCCACCCTGGCTTTGGCCAATTACAGCTCTCTCTACTGACGGCGCTGTGATTGGCCAAGCATGCGGGTCATAGTGCATGCTTGGCCAATCATCAGCCAGCAATGCACTGCGATGCCGCAGTGAATTATGGGCCGTGACGCGCCACACGAATTTGGCGCGAACGGCCCATATCGTTCGCAATTCGACGGACGGTCGAACAGCCGATGTTCGAGTCGAACATGGGTTCGACTCGAACACGAAGCTCATCCCTAATCCTGGTATAGGGATTTGGGGCGGAGGTGGATCTACAAGACGACCTTAACAAATCTTGTCTGTCGCAGGCATTAGCTTTATTAAAAGCTTTTTTTAGACACTTATGGCTGTAACCTCTATCTAGAAGTCAGTTTTTGAGGGATCTAGCTTCTCTGAGGAAGTTGTCGTTGTCAGAGCAATTACGTTTAACCCTTAAAAATTGGCTGTAGGAGATGGAATTAATTAACGGTCTTGGATGGAAACTATTGGAGTGTAAAATTGTATTTCCCGATGTGGATTTGCGATGGAGTTTTCAGGCTAGATAATTGTTGGAGTCCTTAAATATTTCAATATCCAAAAACGTTAGAGCCTGATGGTTATAAACCATCGTAAATTTCAAATTAAATACGTTTTTATTCAAGGTATCCAGCAAAGAATGCAGTAGTTCACCTGGTCCCTCCCATAGGATGAAGATGTCCTCGATGTACCTGCACCACAACCTAATGTGGCGCAGGTACAAAGAGAGATCCTCATCCTCCCCAAGAGCTCTCTCCCACTCCCCAGGTACAGATTGGCGTAGCCAGGGGCACAACAGGTGCCCCTGGCTACGCCCTGTACCTGGAGGAAGTGCTGGCCATGGAAACTAAACACATTATGTCGGAGTATGAAATCAAGTGCCAAAAGTACAAATTCATTGAATGGTTTCTTGGACGGAACAGATTGTGATAAAATTCTTTGAATACAGGCTAGCCCTTTGTCATGGGGAATTGAACTATATAATGTTTCCACATCGATGGAGACTAGGATAGTCTGATCAGTTACCTGGATGCCATCGATGATTTGAAGCAAATGAATTGTATCTTTTACATAAGATGGTAGGGAGGATACAAAGGGCTTTATATGATCGTCTACCATTTTAGAGAGATTCTCAGTAATGGATCCATTACCCGACACGATCGGGTTTCCCTGGGGGATCTTTGTTGTTTTTATGAATTTTAGGGAGGGAATAGAATGTGGGGATAATGGGAAAAGGAGTGCGAATAAATTTCCATAATTGATTAGAGATTATATTATTATTGAATGCTTTGTCTATGAGGATGTAGAATGCCTCGTTAAATGCAGTAATTATTTCAGGTCTGATTGGTCTATACCATTCGGTGTTATTAAGTATCTGCATACACATTGATACATATTTATCATTGTTCATTAATACAATATTCCCACCCTTATCTGAAGGTTTAATAACCAGATTAGGGTTATTTGCTAATATATTAAGGGCCAGTTTTTCTTTATTAGTTAAGTTATCAGGAGAACTTGTGTTTGCATTCATATCTCTGATTTCCTGGATTGATAATTTAAGAAAGGTGGATATGCCTTGATTAGTCCCAGGGGAAGGGTACAGATCAGATTTTTTCTTCAAATTAGAAGATACATGATCCTTTGATTTGCAACCGATCCGTGAATTGAGGAGGGATTCTAAATCGATTGTATCTATGAGGTCTCGGGTATCACTCTCTTCTAAAAGTGCATTTAGGTCATTCAATGCCTGTTTTTCCTTAAGGGATCGAAAGGTACTTGAGTCTGCATCAGTTTTATCAAACATGCTCTGTAGCTGGAGTTTCCGTGTGAACATGTGTAGATCTTTAATTGTGTCTAATTTATTTATTTTCTGGTTGGGACAAAAGGTGAGTCCCCTGGTCAAAACTGTTATTTCATCCACTGTAAGAGAATGGGATGAGAGGTTAATGATGTTATATTGGGGAGAGGATTGTCCTGTGGTGATTTCTATGTTGGAAGGGCTGGGGGAGTGCTCAAGTTTTTTGCCTGAAATAAACTGGCATTCCTTACATTTGGCGGAAACGTGGTGTCTTTGATCATAGTGTTAGTAGAGCTTGGAGCGGTTTGGTTTGCAGATGAATGTGAGGTAGAGGCAGGTGTTTTGGTTGGGGTTTTGCGTGCTCGATTGCTCTGACTGCGTTTAGGTTTACCCTCACCACTACCTCCTTCCCTGTGCCTTTTAGCCTTTCTTGTGCGTGTGGTACCCTTGAGGAAAGGTTGTGATGAGTTAGAGGTCATAGAAGAAGTGTCAGAAAATTCTGATTGATAATCATGATGTGTCTGTTGATATTGGTATGTTCTATTCTTTGTTTGTTGGTGCCATTTATGGGCCCGGCCTTCATGGAAGGCTTGCTTATCACGTAAGAATTTTATTTCTTTTTTAGCAAGAATATTTTTATTATAAAATTCAATGTGTGTCTTTAGTTTTTCATTAAGTTCAAAAAAAGAAGGATGAGTGTTGAATGTGTTAAGCTTAGAATATAGATCATCGATATTTCTATCGATGTCTATCAGACGTTTTTTATATTCTTCAGTTAGTAGGCTCATCATTTGGCTAGAGCAGGATTTTAAGATATTTTCCCAGGCTGTCTTGAAAGTGGAATCAATATTGTCCAAGGAGGAGAAGATCTGAACCCTAAGGCCTAAAGGGTTCCTCAAATGTTTTAGTATGCCAATAAAGTGAGGATTTCTTTCTAACCACTTGGTTAAATTCGAAAATAGAATTGCTAATTCAGATTCTTTTGATACCTTCTGTCCATATTCTTTTTGTAGATTGTGCGCAAAAGTGATCCAGGCTTGCCCTATAAATTCTGCCATACTACAGGTTGGCAATATCTCCACAAGAAAGAGGATGATAAAAAAAGTCAATATATATAAATGGTTGTAAACCAAAAATGGGGTCAAGGAGAAAAGAGAGTAAAAACAACTCTCTAGGGTATCTACTACCTAAATTATAAACACATAAATGTGGTTCGACCACCAAACCTGTCAACAATGAATGGACCGAAAAGTAGAGGGGTGAACTTCACCTCTCACCACATCCCCAAAAATAATCAGCAAAAATATATAAGAAAACAGGACCCTGGGGATTTTTTGGGTGGAGGGGAGATACGAGGTATAGGAGTATATGAAGGTAAGAAGCAAGAGGGTATATAAAAAAATATTTATACTTTATTCAAATATATATCAAAAAGTAGAAAGTTTAAAAACAATTGAGTATACAGTAACTGCACTTGATCATAAACATAAAGGTTCTAGAGGTGAAGAACACGTATATGAATGATACATATGGAAAATTCAACATGTTTTGGAATGTTTGAGATGTAAATTCCTTCTTCAGGGATTTCCTGTGCAGTTGTACAAGTAGTCTGCAAAGTGTATAGAAAAGTAGAGGCATACTAAACCAAAATGTAACCATAATAACCATATATATACTTGTGGACATACGTTGAAAGGGGAAGGGGGGAGCAGCTTAGGACCAAAAAGAGGGGGGGGGGAGACGGGGGGAGGGGGGAAGGAAAAGGGGAAGGACAAGAGGAATATTAATATAATATATAATAGAGTAATTCATTCCATATGAATTTATATGGGTGGCAGCATTGTAACAGGCTAGACTGTGGGGTATAACCGACCAATTTGGTCCACAAGGAACGGCTCAGCTGGTGTTGATGCAATGTCCTGGGGGATAAGTGGTAATTCGTATAGTCAGATATACTATAACAACTATGAAATAAAATATATAGACTGTATGTAAAAAATGTCCAATATCAAATATAAGGACTGTGAAAGCTGGTCCAGCTTGGTGAAAATGACATTAAAGGGAACCAAATCTCCATAGGGTAAAAAGGACCTAAAAATAATATATACTTTTGTCATTTTACAAGAAAGCTCCTGGATATAATGCAGCAAGTCAGTAAGATGGCTGCAAGAGACTAAATAGTTGCATAGTTGCACAAATTGTAAATAAAAATTGTAAATAAACATATATTATGTGTTACTACAGGAGCTTTAAAAGCAAGTCCTATGGATAGTTAAGAATATATACAATTGCCAAGATAGAAGCAAAATGTGTGTATAACAGATGTACTTACTCTATGGATGTTGGTTCAAAAACGTCTGCTCGAGTTGAAAGATGCAGAGTGTATGACAGAGGGGCCAGCATTTTAACAAAATTATATATCAGCTGACTGGGAGGCAAACCCGCCCATAGGGGCGTGGAGTCTCCCAGTCGTGGATCTAATAGGACCGAACAATGTGGGCGTAAGGGAGGACTGCATCTCATTAGGCGCCATACCTCCAACAGCTGACTAGTGTCAGCAAGGAGGTAAATTGTTGCCCAATCGCTCGTTCCCCCGGCGCAGCGGCCTCCCGTGTCACCGCGACGGCGAGCACGATGACGTCAGACGTCGGAGCACCGCCGACACGGAGAAGGGGACGCCACCATTATAGATCCGAGAGCTCGGAGTGGGAGTGGGAGAGAGCTCTTGGGGAGGATGAGGATCTCTCTTTGTACCTGCGCCACATTAGGTTGTGGCGCAGGTACATCGATGACATCTTCATACTATGGGAGGGACCAGGTGAACTACTGCATTCTTTGGTGGATACCTTGAATAAAAATGTATTTAATCTGAAATTTACGATGGTTTATAACCATCAGGCTCTAATGTTTTTGGATATTGAAATATTTAAGGACTCAACAATTATCTAGCCTGCAAACTCCATCGCAAACCCACATCGGGAAATACAATTTTACACTCCAATAGTTTCCATCCAAGACCGTTAATTAATTCCATCCCCTACAGCCAATTTTTGAGGGTTAAACGTAATTGCTCTGACAACGACGACTTCCTCAGAGAAGCTAGATCCCTCAAAAACTGACTTCTAGACAGATGTTACAGCCATAAGTGTCTGAAAAAAGCTTTTAATAAAGCTAATGCCCGTGACAGACAAGATCTGTTAAGGTCGTCTGGTAGATCCACCTCCGCCCCAAATCCTTATACCAGGATAATCACAACTTTTTCGAATGAACATGTGGAGCTAAGACAGATTCTGTCTAAATATTGGCACCTCCTCACCAATGACCCAATAGTGGGCCCTTTTGTTTCACCTGCCCCCTGGTCACCTTCCGACGCACTACATCGGTGGGTGACCGTCTGGTCAAAAGTGAATTCAGAGGTCTCACTCGGGGAGACCTCTGCAACACTCGGGCACCTTCCCGTGCGGTTCTTGTGGGTATTGCCAATATATGAATGCTACCAAGAACCCACACCTTCCTAACGGCTGGATATTTGCTGCCAAGCACTATGCCAACTGTCTAACCACATTCGTCGTATACTTGATACAGTGTGAGTGTGGCTGCTATTATGTGGGCAAAACCATTCAGAAATTATGCAAACGTCTTTATCACCATATACTGGCAATGAAAACCAAAAATCCAGATTTCCCATGGGGACGACATATGGCTACAATCCATGACAAATCCTTTCCAAAGATAACAGTTTTAGTATTGGATCGACTCCACCAGAATCCTAGAGGAGGGGACCTGAACAAATTGCTCCTCCAGCGGAAAATTAGGTGGATTTCCATTTTAAATGCCACCTCACCCCCAGGCCTTAATGAGATTCTGAGCTTCAGGCCCTTCCTCCAAGGATTCACATCAAGGGGTTATGAGGGTGACATGTAGTGTGACCCCACACTCTGTCCAGTCACCCTCATTCCTTTCTCCTTTGGTTTCTCCCCCATTTTTCTTTCCCCGCTCTTTTTTTTCCCCCTTTTCATGTGTCTTTTTGCCTGCAATTGCGTCTTTGCTTACCATCTGATCCCCCTACACAGTAGTTCTATCGTAGTTGAGCTATAGATATTATGTCCCCTGTCAGGTTTGTCAGTTTAGATCATTATGTGTTTATAGTCAACACATACTCTGTGTAATAGTCTTCGATTATGCACATAACATGTCAATTCTAGTAATACAATGTATAATATGCTAATATCTTAGTGTTCATTATGCTGTACCGAATGTATATTGCCAATTGTGTTTATGCTGTACATATAATGTTGTGCATATTTCTTTATTGTAGCCACCACTTCTCCTGATCTCCCATTGCTCAACCACCTTATCCACACAATACAATTGACTTCGTTAGAGGTGGGCATTTGTATTCAGGGACATTCCAGGGGTTCCCCCTGGCCCTATTTGGTCCCCCGGCACAGGTAGGCCCCACGCATTATCTCTGTGGGGCCTTTTACTGGACGCCCAGAGATCCATCACGGTCCACCGGCCGCGCATGCGCAGTGCTGCGGACTCTCGGATCTTTAATGGTGGCGTCCCCTTCTCCGTGTCGGCGGCGCACCGATGTCTGACGTCATCGCGCTCGCCGGCGCGGTGACGCGGGACACTGCTGCACCGGGGGAACGAGCGATTAGGCAAGAATTTACCTCCTTGCTGACACTAGTCAGCTGTTGGAGGTATGGCGCCTAATGAGATGCAGTCCTCCCTTACGCCCACATTGTTCGGTCCTATTAGATCCGCGACTGGGAGACTTGCTTTTAAAGCTCCTGTAGTAACACATAATATATGTTTATTTACAATTTTTATTTACAATTTGTGCAACTATGCAACTATTTAGTCTCTTGTAGCCATCTTACTGACTTGCTGCATTATATCCAGGAGCTTTCTTGTAAAATGACAAAAGTATATATTATTTTTAGGTCCTTTTTACCCTATGGAGATTTGGTTCCCTTTAATGTCATTTTCACCAAGCTGGACCAGCTTTCACAGTCCTTATATTTGATATTGGACATTTTTTACATACAGTCTATATATTTTATTTCATAGTTGTTATAGTATATCTGACTATACGAATTACCACTTTTACCCTAGGACATTGCATCGACACCAGCTGAGCCGTTCCTTGTGGACCAAATGGGTCGGTTATACCCCACAGTCTAGCCTGTTACAATGCTGTCACCCATATAAATTCATATGGAATGAATTACTCAAATATGCTCTGTCAACGTTGCAAGTTAATGGATTGAGTTTTTCAAACTGTTCCAAAAAAACACCCTCCCCCTTCCTTTCTTTGCAAATTGGGAGATCAGAACATGAAGTATCATCTTTCAATACTTTATCTTCTCTGATTCTTGCAAACAACTGTAACCGATGCAAATCAGTAAGTCCTCCTTTGGTATTATATTAATATTCCTCTTGTCCTTCCTCTTTTCCTTCCCCCCCTCCCCCGTCTCCCCCCCCCTCTTTTTGGTCCTAAGCTGCTCCCCCCTTCCCCTTTCAACGTATATCGACAAGTATATATATGGTTATTATGGTTACATTTTGGTTTAGTATGCCTCTACTTTTCTATACACTTTGCAGACTACTTGTACAACTGCACAGGAAATCCCTGAAGAAGGAATTTACATCTCAAACATTCCAAAACATGTTGAATTTTTCCATATGTATCATTCATATACGTGTTCTTCACCTCTAGAACCTTTATGTTTATGATCAAGTGCAGTTACTGTATACTCAATTGTTTTTAAACTTTCTACTTTTTGATATATATTTGAATAAAGTATAAATATTTTTTTATATACCCTCTTGCTTCTTACCTTCATATACTCCTATACCTCGTATCTCCCCTCCACCCAAAAAATCCCCAGGGTCCTGTTTTCTTATATATTTTTGCTGATTATTTTTGGGGATGTGGTGAGAGGTGAAGTTCACCCCTCTACTTATCGGTCCATTCATTGTTGACCGGTTTGGTGGTCGAACCACATTTATGTGTTAATAAAGTACATTTAGGATTTTGGTTGTAACATGACAAAATGTGGAAAATTTCAAGGAGTATGAATACTTTTTCAAGGCACTGTAGTAGGAATTTAACAGGAATTTTGTACATTTTTCCATGTATATATCCACTATTGACTTTAGTGTATTTTTAGTGAAAATATTGTTTTATAAACATTTGCATAAATATAACAGGGCCTAAAAAATCAGTAGCACCGTCCTTTTATTCTACTGGTTCTATGCTTTCAGAAAATGTATGGTTTAAGGAGTCTTTAACAAACTCTTTAAGCTGTAAGGGAAAAATAAAAAAGCAATGGAAAAATTGCAAAAATGGCCTGGCCACCTGAGTTTAGAAATGGAGCGCAGGGCCTGGCAGCAAAAGGGTTAAAGCAACCCTGCTGCTAAGTTAAAAAAATAAGGTTTACCTTTAAAGAAGATATATTATATACCTGTATACATTCTCTGCAGCCTGTGCTGCTGATCACCATTATTTTCAAGAGCTATGGTGCCTAGAGAATACAATTTATCCAACACCTTTGGAGATGTATTGGATTCCAGGCCCCAGCATCTCATGCAAAGTCTAAAATCCACCTTCCACCAAAATGAGTCAACAAGCTGTAGAAAAAAACTCAGCTTGAACTTAATTTGCTCCTCACAGAAGAGAAAGAAACAATTTAGAAGGGTTAGGCATATGTTTTGTACATGAAAGGCAATGAACAAGATACCTTGCTAGCTTGTAGACTCAGGTTTCTTGTCTCAGAACACAAATCCATCAGGCTAAGGCCAGGAACCTCAGGCCTCATCAGCAAACTAATAAAAAGTCTGCCTGAGTTACATTCCCAATTATCTAAATTATATGCCGGTTCTGACAATTTATTGGCAGCCCATGCTGAAGAAATATTTGCTGATATTTCTTTCCCTTCTCTTACTAAGGCTTCTAGTTCTATGCTTAAACAATTTATCACCTCTAGCGAGGTTGTCCAACCCATTAAACAACTGATAGCCCATAAGCGCCTAGTTCTCTATAGCTTTACAACCAATTACTATAAGACATTTGTTGACCTGTTTGGCCCACTCCTAACAAAACTGTTGAATATCATTCTAGAGGGCTATAAAATGTGAACAGATACTCTCTCTGCAATAATCTCAGTGATGCCAAAACCCTACACAGACATATGAACCCTTACAAGGAAGTCCTCTTAACAACTCCTGGGTATCTGATACTTCTACAGACACCACCCCATAGAGATAGATAGATAGATAGATAGATAGATAGATAGATAGATAGATAGATAGATAGATAGATAGATAGATAGATAGATAGATAGATAGATAGATAGATAGATAGATAGATAGATAGATAGATAGATAGATAGATTAACTACATTAACATTACATAAAAATCACAACGATGTGATATCATTGAAATTAGTAGACCTTGTCAATTATATTTTTGAGTAAATATATGGGTTGTGCGAGTTGCATAAATGTTTTGTTGGGAAAAATTACAAAACAATTTGTTTTTTTCTAACCTAATGAAATAAAGAAAATGCAACCAATTTTGCATAATAAAGCTATACCTGTTCAAAAAATATGTATAATGGCTAAACATATCTGTTGTTGGTTCTAATGATTTTATGAGCTCATAACTTCCTATGTTCTATTCCTGTGCTGTACTTTTAAGCAACACTTTACTGCTGACACCTTTACACCTCTTCCCTGTATTTTGAAGAAAAGAGTATAAGGAGAGATACTGAAACACTTCCTGTCCTAGGGTGACAATGCTGCTCCTCCATAGAAACTGTGTGGGGAGTTGCACCCTAGGCTAGAAGTGTGTTACTAGTGAAATCACCAGGGGAAAAAAAAAACAAACAAAAAAAAAAACCGAATGCAGCAAACTGCATATAAGGACTAGAAAGCTACAGTCTATAACATTTGTTTCTTGGTTTTAGATATACTTTAACAAGCCAGTTAGCTGACACAGTTAGCTGACACTTTACATAGAATAGACAAAATATATTACAGATAGAGAATAAAAGTAATTCTGAACCTTTGAGCAAATGTGCTGTCTTGTGCTTGTTTGTGAAGGGATGCAGTTGAGCTATTATTTTGTCAATTAAATTCCAAAAGTGCAGCTTAAATCCACATGTCATAATTGTACTATGTCAAACTTACCTTGCTTCACCTTGAAAACTCCAAACTATGTTAAAAAAATGACACTTTATGTTTCATTATCTGAAGCAATTATTGTCACAGTAAATCATTTAACTAGAGTTTGGCTGCTGATCATTTCTGAGAGATGTGTACTGTAGCTAAGTAAGAGCCTGTGTTCTAAACAAGTCATGTACTCAAAGCTATGATTATTTTTACTTAACAAATACCTAATGTGACATTCACATTTGGCCCATAAGCAGCACAGTTCACCTGATGCAGGGTGGCCCAATTATGGCTAAAGACCCTGTCTCTTTGATCCGTTTATGCCTTTGGACACCAATACATCTTCCACTTAGGAGTATTACACAGGAATCAATCATTTGTCCAAAAAGAACAGCACATTCTTATGTGCTTCTGAACAGAGGTAGCGTCTCTCTGCAGGCCATGAAGAGTAAATCAGGCTTTTTTCAAGAGAGTGAAGCTGACAAAAAGCCAGTCCCTGTTGGCAATCAATTACTCCTAGCAAAAATGGCAACTTATTTTTCTACATTTACTCGGCATCAAGAAGTTTCAGGTATGTGTACTATGGAAGATCCAATCGCAGCAATTCTTTGTAACCTACATTAAAAGTAATTGGTAGAATTAATACATTTTTCATTACAAATATTCTGGTATATTCACACATTATTTGCTGTTGTTTGAAAGTTCACATTTTCATTTCATTAGTAGTATTTAAAAAAAATGTAATCTATAGTAGGAATATTGACATGCTTTAATTTAAACATAAAATGTTGTACTTGAGAATCTGGTACTATCTGGTAAATTTGAAATAAAAAAATGAGGTTTGCAATATAAGTTTGTCATTCAAAACCTTTTTTTTATAAACCAATGCTCCTGTACATATAAACAATTCATACTCTTAAGTATGGTAATGTTACTATGTGTAAGTTTATTCTGCTGGGAGCCTTAGGTCTATGATAAAATATCTTTTGTATATTGTATTGGCTACTGTTCTATATATATATATATATATATATATATATATATACATATATATATATATATATATATATATATATATATATATATATATATATATATATATATATATATATATATATATACATTTTTTAAACAAAACATCCTACTATTTTTTTCTAATATGTAATTATTGCTATATTTCTACAATGTTCAACATTGTATGAAGTGTTCCACCTAATGAATCCTCATATATACAGTTCCATTCAAACATATACTTTACATTAGTTTAAGAACACAAGATATTTTCCCTGTCTTGCATTTTTTCTGGAACATTCTGTTCTGCCCTGAATGGACCTGAAAGACAAATTGATGCTAATACATCATGTGTGTACTAGATGTTGTAGTCAGTGCTATTTTGTGTTTGAACTGTAATTACTGTCAAAACGTAAAGGTTTAGTGCACATTTCCCATGGGGAATGGCAGGATGACACTATATCCAAGGCATCATGCTAATAGGTCTGTGTGTAATTACTGTATGCTATGTAATCACAGAAG
Source organism: Lithobates clamitans (assembly GCA_037952925.1). Taxonomy (NCBI): domain Eukaryota; kingdom Metazoa; phylum Chordata; class Amphibia; order Anura; family Ranidae; genus Lithobates; species Lithobates clamitans. The sequence continues at coordinate 2,611,122 of JBBGZY010000017.1, read as the reverse complement.
CCAACCCTCACATTCTCTTGCAGGCTGGAAAACAAATATTATTTTTTAAATTTTCTTGTCTTGATGAAACAAAAGTAAACTGGGATCTTGCTGTCATCGGTATATATAACGAATGAAAACATTTTTGTGCACATCTTTTTCTACTTATAAATATTATTTTTTAAATTTTCCGAAACCTTTGAAAAGATCACCTAAACACAAAGCATACTAGTGTTCTTACATTGGGTATAAAGTGTTAAGAAATAAAAATGCTCAAAGACAACATTATGACACCTTTGAATATACATTTTTAATCTGACAAACAGCAGTCCCACTCAATATGTTCTGCTGTGCATTTTTTCTACATGTTTATTAATAACAGTATTAAAGTGTATGTGTAAAAATGCTCAGGTTATTACTTTTTGTCTTGTCTTTACAGAATTCAATGCAATAGTTGGACAAATGAATAAAGACTATACATCTATGAAAAATTTGCACAGCAACCACAATATTTACCAGCTCACTATACATACTAATCCAGTTTTTTTTTCAAAACTTAAAAGTATGTTTATGTATTATTTTTTTAATTTTGTTTTGTTACCTGGTTACTTGGTATTAATTGGCTGGTAATGCTGCATGCCATACCAATTTATAATTATTTATTAATATTCTTGCACAATTATCTATATACCTCTGCATAGCTACACGCTGCAGTTTAGAAACATAAGGTGCAATATATTGGTTCACCTATGACAGTTGGTATTCCCAAACAATATTAGTACACTCATATAAATGTAGTATTACACGTACATATTGCACAGTATCAAAATACACACAAAAGCAAATAAGAATCACAAATATATTTCATCAGGGTCTTTTCACATTTCTACAGTCTTTTGCATTGCATTCAACTAAACTTTGAGTTTTTCTGGATTCAATCTATGAACTTTGAAGGGAAAAATGCGATTAAAAACAAATAATGATGCTGCTGGAAAAAAAAAAAAAAACCTTTTACAGTTTATACTGTATGTGCATGGCATTTTTTTTATTTCAAAGTAAAGAAGTGGTGTAATGGTGCTCACTCCAGCACTGATAGTCAGCAGAAATGGGCCGGACACCCTCCTGTCCGTTTCACATCAGAACTCCCAAACAGGAAAAAACTTCAGCCCGAACCGCAAACTCGATTGAAGTCTATGTGAACAGAACATGAGATTTTAAAAGTCCCCATTTTGAAGGCTTATATGCAAGTAATTTCCCATAAAATGGTATGGGGGTCCGAGTACTGCCCTGGAGGACATATACCAATGCAAAAAATGTTTTTAAAAATGATTGTTTTTTCAGGAGCAGTGATTTTAATGATGTTTAAAGTGAAACAATAAAAATGAAAAACTCCTTTAAATATAGTGATGGGGGGGGGGGGGGTGTCCTCTTAGTCTGCCTGTAAAGTGTCACATCTGTAGCATGTATAGAACATTTTGGTGCAGCAAAAATGACATTTCTAAAAAAAAAAAAAGAGTCAAATCACGCTTAAATTGACTAGCAGGTTCAAATTGTCAGGACCCAGCTATTTAAAAGAAATAAAGCAAAAAATGCCAAAATTTAAAAAAAAACAGCGTGGGGTCCCCTCAAAGTCCATGCTTGACCCTTATCCGAGCATGCAGCCCGGCATGTCAGGAAAGGGAAGGTGACAAGCAAGCGGGCCTGAACCCTACCAGGCCACATGCCCTCAACATGGGGGGTTGTTTTGGGGCAGGGGGGCTCCGCACCCCCACCCAGTGCACCTTCTCCCCATGTTGATGGGGAAAAAGGTCTTTTCCCAACAACCCTGGCCTGTGGTTGTGGGGGGTCTGCGGCAGGGGGCTTATTGGAATCTGGAAGCCCCCTTTAACAAGGGGGCCCCCAGATCCCACCCTCCCCATGTAAAGAGGATGGGGTCACCAAAAAAAAGTGTAAAAAATGAAGAAAAACATTAAACAGGTTTTTGACAATTCCTTCATTAAAAAAAATAAAAAAAATGTCCCCCAAAGTAGATCTGCTCCCTGCCACTACCATTGGACCCGATAAAAAAAAAATGCTCCGTCGTCAATGAAGGCTGTCCACCTACTGCAGGCTCAGCTGTTTGACAGTTCTTATATAGGTAAGGGTTGGAGCCGGCGTGTGATATCACCAACCCTGACGGGGACCCCATGCGTTTTTTTAATTTTTTTTTTCAGCATTTTGTTTGCTTTCAGCCGTCAGCAGAGGAGCCCACTGACAACTGATGACTCATCTGTTGTTGAGGACTTCTTCCGTCTTCCTAGCCTCTTTCTTAACAAGATATTGTTATCTGCCTGAACTGTTCGCCCAACACTAGGTAGTGTAATCTGAAATCAGGCTGAATGCAGTCAGTAGAGAAATGCAAGGATGGGCACATGTCAGGGTAGGTGTCAGACTGTAAGCATATTCCTGGGACTGGGCAAGGTTAGGGAAAGCAATAGACTAAAGGTTTATCACGGACAGGCTGAGGTGAGATCATGCAGCAAGCTAGAGAGTTATCCAGGGATAGGATAAGGTTAGGGCAGGCATAAGGCTATAAAATGATCCAAAGATAGGTCAGCAAGGTCAGAACCAAGAGTTTAATAAACAGAAAGCATGCCAATGTAGCACAGAGCTAGTGTAGTAAGAACTATCACAAGCCCAGAGCCCTGGGGTTGTGGTGTTCAAATAACATGCCACACACTCATCAGCAGAGGAGCTGGAATGGACAGAAGGGTCATTTAGGGCAGAAAAGGCTATGTAGACAGAGCTGTCCTGCTGGCTAGCAACAGGAATGCTAGCCTGAGGGAATGTTGTTGGGGTCCAATCAAAGAGGAGTTGCATTGCCAGCAGGGCATTTCCTGTTGCCCAACAACTGAGGCATGTTCGATATGTGACAACTGCAAAATAGGTGGTTCGAACAGGGGTTTGGAGAGGCACAAGGATCAAAACTATGGCTACAATACCAACCACCTGGTTTAGTCATGTCAGAACTATATTAAGGCCCAAGGTAGCCCATTAGAACCCCTCAAAACCTAGGCTTCCAAGGAAGTCTTAGAACATAGGTGCACCAGCACACGCTGTCTAAACAGTCTTTGGTCTTGCCTGAATGGAGTCAACACCTGGTCAAGTCTGGTCGTAAGCAGTATCTGGATACACATGGGCAAAAGTAGAATGCAGATATATTGGCACCAGAGTGACACATGTCCTCATGCAAAAATAAAAAAGGAGTTTCCCTCCCTACGTTTAGTGCATAATCCTACAGCCTTACACTGCCCAACCTTCCAAAAGGTCAGTCACACCTAAAGTGACACCTCTATAAAAACAGGAAGTCCTAGGCCTTACTTTTTAACAAAAATAAAAAATGTGTAACTTGCAAGATAAAGCCACCAGCTCAGCCATCACCTAGCAGAGGTGATGGCTGCAATCAGTTCTGTTTGCATTATCTGCACATGGTTCTCTGATCTAAAACAACTTTTTGATTTTACTTCAACTGTATCCCCGGGTTCTCTGCAAAGTTTTGGGTATTGATAGTGTATTTTTTTAATGGACAGGGATTTGGCCCCAATCAAAGAACTCACTAAAGGTGAACAGCAAATAATATGTAAAACATTCAACAGAGCTGTAAAGCAGATTACAAAAAATATTTGTCTTATTGATGGCATCAAATCAAGGTATTTATCCAGTGTTGAACTCAAAGAAAATATTGTACAGTTGATCAATAAAAATGCAAATGTAGATGAGTTTGTGTCAGCAAGTCAAAGGGACAATTTAAAGATTTAAAGAACAGCTGAGTTGGAAACTGCTAGAAAACGGCAACATAGAAGAGTCAAGTTAATACAATGTAACTGTCCATTGCCTTGCAGCAAAAATAAATGACACTTCACTGGCAGAGGTGGTGGCTGGAGCAGAGTCTAAGCACAAACACCAGATCTTCACCAGAGGACCCTGAATGGAATAATGGACTTTCCTGGTGGGTGTACCAGGTTGTATCCCTCAGACACATCTGCGCAGATGGCAGCTGACCAGCAATAGAACCAATGTGTGGTACACACTCGCTAGGTTAGAAAAAGGGACAGACAAAAGGTCAGACAAACATGCATAGTCAGATAAATAATTAGAGGGTAACCAGAGGAACAGAAACATAGGATAGCAGGAACTAACTTGGACTGGTGTCTGGGGATAGTAATGAACATATTGCTCAGACAACAGATGTTGGTCTAAGCACAGCTAAATAGTGAGCTTGACTGACAGGCTGTTGGGGACTCACCGTGTAGGTGTTATTTTCAAAAGCAGATGAGTTATAGCGATGACTATCTGCCAGTTCTGGAACAAAGCAGGCTGTTGCAAGGAAGGAGAGGCCACATGTTAAAGAACCACAAGTAGCAGATCTGCTTTGCTGCCGATATTTGACTCAAATTAGGCCATACATTATACAATTTTCTTGTACAATTTTCCTTTAGATTTACGAAAACCACATAATATGAGGTGAAACCTAGACAGTTTCAATTTTTTTTTTTTTTTCTCAAATAATTTTTATTTGTAAATTGATACAAGTTACACGAGAAAAGCGTAGAAAAAACAGTTTCCATAGCTGGTACATTCAAGATTACATTTAACATAGTTTCTTGTACAAGTAAAAACTGTAACAAATCCGTGTATGTTCAATGCGTTACAAAAGGATAAGCATGAAGTATAGTAGTCTCTCTAAATTAGAAAGTCTAAACTATAGATAATGAGGCTGTGGGCCACACGTCGGGGTATAGGAATGAGAGGTTTGCGTATTATGCATGTGGTTCCAAGAAAAACTTGAGTTGGAAGTTGCCCGTATATCACCTACGCACCCCTAATGGGAACATGCTGTGCGAAGGAGACGGGCATGAAAGTATCAACTGTAGTGAAAACCTTGGCAAACCACTTTGGAAGGTGGAGGAGTGTCTAGGAGTACCTTGTGTCTTTGCAGCCCGTATCAGGGTCGCCAACTTTCCTACCCTTCAGTGGGCACTAAGTCGTATGAGGGGTAGATGGTGTTGTTTTTTATTTTTTTGGGGATAATGAGAGAATTTACTCTCATGAGATATGTCTATTCAATCCTAGGAAGAATTAGATTTATTAAAATAATTGGACCATGTGTAGGGATTGGTAGTCTGAGGAACGTGGTGTTACAATGCAGGAAGGGTCGAGTCTGTTCACTCAACTGTCGAAGATAAGGAGTGATGGGGGTGGAAACGACAGGAAGGTAGAGCTAACAAGCTATCTACAGGCTACATTGCAGTATAGATTAAGAAGTCTATTTATGGGAGGGTGGTCAATTTTCTATCACTGTAGGTTATACTCACGGGTTGAGGAGGATTTCCTGATATTTTGGAGAAACTCTGAAGTGTAACCAACAGGCCCATATCTTCCCATATTTAGAAGGGGTATCATGAGCCTAATGAATTAGGTTTTCCAATTCAGCTAATCTGTCAATACGTTTGAGCCACATTGGAATTGTAGGGGGGTCAGAGGATCTCCAAAGTACCGGTATGCATTGTTTAGCAGCGTTGATTAAGTGGAGTGTGAGGGATTTTTTGTATGCGTGATGTGAAATGGATGAGTGGTGAAGGAGGTATTGAGATGGCGTGAATGAGAGATCATAGGTTGTGATATATGCTATTGTTTCGTGTACTTTTTCCCAGAATGGTTTAATTAGTGGGCAATTCCACCATATATGGAGCATAGAGCCTATGTCAGCATTGCATCTCCAGCATAAGGGCGGAAACGATGGATGGTATCGGTGGATGATATCCGGCGTTCTGTACCATCTTGAGTATATTTTGTAGGAATTTTCTTGTGCAGATACATTTATGGAACCTTTATGTATGTGATCATATATGTTTTCCCATTCTTCGGTAGTGATGTCTAACCCAAGTTCCGTTTCCCATTTTTGGTTGGTTGCGTTGTTTTTCGGGTCATGGTTGCTGAATAGTAACGTGTACACCTCAGAGATAAGATGTCGTTGTGGGGGAGTACTAGTGCAAAGCGATTCAAAAGGGGTCATATCCCTAAACCATTGTGACATGGGTCTGGCATTGTTTAGGAAGTGCCTAATTTGGAGAAACTTAAAGAATGGTATGTGATATCCCTGGAAATGTGAGAGTAATGCTGTAAACGGGAGGAGGGTCCCGTTCCGGAAGAATTGGGAGGCTCTTAGAGGGGGTGTAGCCTGGGTATTCATTGAATTGCGAAGTGACACTCCAGGTGCAAAGTCAGGATTATCAGTTAGGGGGGTCAATGGACCGGGTGTAGGGCACCAGTGTAAGGATTGGGCGATGCTCCTGAATGCGGATAGTGTGGGGCCCGTCAGTGGATGTGAGACATATTCTTTGGGTATGTGTGCCTTAGCTATCCATGGAATATGGGCAACTGGGACTGACGCAAATGAATCTTCAAGCTCTACCCAGTTTTTAGTGCGTTTGTGGATATGCCAGTCAATGATTCTCGTAAGTTGGCAGGCTGTATGATATTTTTGGATATCAGGAAGACTTAAACCTCCTTTTGCTTTGGGGGTTGTCATTTTCTCCCAACTCATTCTAGGGGATTTTGCAGCCCAAATGAAGTTCCGGCATAACTTCTTGTATGTGTTGAAAAAAGATGTGGGAAGTTTGATGGGAATGGTTTGCAATAGATATAATATTCGGGGTAGGACGTTCATTTTTATGATGGCCGTTCTGCCAAACCATGAAAAATGGCCTGAGGTCCATTTGAGGAGGTCTTTCTGGATATCAGCGATTATTGGTAGAAAGTTTCTATCATAGAGTTCATCGAGGTGGGTTGGTAATTGTATCCCTAAATAGGTGAGTGCACGGGGTTCCCATTTAAATGGGAAGTTCGTCTTACAATGTGTCACCGCTGTCTGCGGTAGGGAGATATTAAGGGCCTTAGATTTCGTGAAATTAATTTTAAAATTCGATAAGGTGTTGAAATCGTTAAAATCTTTTAAAAGATTGGGCATGGTGATTAGGGGTTCTGAGAGGAAAAGTAAAATGTCATCAGCGTAAGCTGCAATCTTATATTGTTTGGCGTTGATATCTATGCCTTTTATATCAGGATTTGCTCTAATTTTACGAAGAAGGGGTTCAAGAGTGAGTATAAAGATAAGGGGCGATAATGGGCATCCCTGACGAGTACCATTCGAGACGGAGAAGGCGTCTGACAGGCGGCCATTAACTCTTATTCTGGCCGTGGGAGAAGAGTACAGTGCCAATATCATTTGTAGGAAAAGTGGGGGAAACCCCATTGCCTGTAATGTTGCTGACATGTAATCCCATGCCACCCTGTCGAACGCCTTCTCCGCATCGAGCGACAGGAGGAAATCTTGTTGTTTATGGGTAGGGGATGTTAATGAGAGATGGTGGTGAATATGAAGGGCTTTTATGGTGTTATCTCTAGCTTCTCTACCAGGGACGAAACCAACTTGATCGAGAGAGATAAGTTTAGGGAGGATAGGGAGTATTCGATTAGCAAGAATTTTAGCATAGAGCTTCAAATCAGAATTTAGGAGGGATATGGGCCTATAGTTCGTCACTAGGGTATCGTCTTTGCCGGGTTTTGGTATTAGGGTGATATGTGCTTCCAGAAGGTCTTTGTTGCCTTGAGGATAAGAGGGTAATGAATTGAATGCTTTGATGAACTGGGGGGCAAGTATATCCTGAAAGGTTTTATAATAACCAACGGTCAATCCATCTGGGCCAGGACTTTTACCGGTCTTTAATTGTTTCAACGCTGCCAAGGTCTCCGCAATGTTAATGGGGTGTTCAAGGGTTTTGGAGTCTTCGTCAGAGATATGTGGGATACCATATTGTGATAGAAAGCTGGATATTGCTTCCTGTCTACTGGGAGTATTAGCATTCATTTCTGCGGGTGGTAGATTGTAAAGTTTGGTGAAGTACTTCACGAATTGTGTGGCAATGTCATCTGGGGACGTAAAAGATTTCCCGGCGGGATTTTTTATTTCGTGAATGGTATAAGTTGCTTTCTTATGTTGTAGTGCTTTAGCCAGTAACTTTCCAGACTTATTGCCAAATTCGTAATATAGTTTGTGAGTTAAAATGTATTTACGCCGTAGTTCTGTGTGCAATTCTTCTTTGAGTGCTTCTCTAGCCCGTATGAGTTCCTCAAGAGATTTAGTAGCGAGGGATAATTTATGGGCCCTTTCTAAGGTCTGAATTTTAGACGTGAGCTCCGAAATATGTGCCCGTCGTTGTTTGTTGCGGAAGGACGTTATGGAGATTAAGTCCCCTCTTACCACACATTTATGGGCAGCCCATATAATGGGAGGTCTGGTTTCATCATTAGAATTTTCCTGAAAGTATGGGTGAGACGGGTGGAGATTCGGTTCGTGATGTCAGGGTCTGTCAGCAGTGAATTGTTTAGGCGCCATATCGAATTCGTGTGGGGAGAATGTGCGAAAGCGAGAGTCATAGAGATGGGATTGTGGTCAGAGAGTATCATAGGATCTATGGTTGCTTGTTTGAGAAGGGATAAATCATTTTGGGAAATGAAAAAATGATCGATTCTGGAGTACTTGTTGTGGGGGGATGAGTAAAACGTGAAGTCCCTATCATGTGGGTGTAATGTACGCCACGAGTCATGCAGAGTTAATTCTTGTAACTGTTTTTTGATAGTTCTAAGCGCTCTATAGGGTAATGAGGTCGCCCCTGTAGAGGAATCCTGATGTGGGTTTAGGGCCACATTGAAGTCGCCCCCCACCACGAGGATCCCTGTATAGAATTCCGTGAGTAATTGAAGTGTTTCTCGAAAGAACGTGACTTGATGTTTGTTAGGGTATCTGCCATACGGATCCTGTTTTGATTCTGTAATTTTTAAGGGACAATTTTTTGATATTAGAATCGCAACTCCCTTTGTTTTGGATGCGTTATTAGAAGCATGGTATACAATAGGGTATTGAGGGTTACTAAGTTTGGGTATAGTATCAGAACGGAAGTGAGTTTCTTGGATGAAGGCGATTTGCGTTTTGTTTTTTTGTAAGGTATAGAGCAATTGGGACCTTTTTTCCGGTGTATTCAGTCCCCTAATGTTTAGTGAGCTTAATTTTATGTGTAAATCGTTCAGAGGCTTACGAGAGCCATGTCCACCCTGTTTGTGAGAATTCTTTGCTGCCATGTTATAGGGTAGTTGTAGGTAGTCTTCTGTGAGTGGGTCAGGTAAAATTGTGTAGATTCCTGCGAATCAAGTACCCTAAATACGGGCACTTAGAACGGGAAGTACAGGGGAGGGGAGGGTGAAAACGTAAGGACGGGGGAGGGAAGAGTGTAACTAACCTATCCCTCAACGGGGTAGGTTAGGTCTGTACAGTGTTTTGTTTGTGAAGTGTCTTCCAGATCGAAATCTGGATCTTCTCACAGCACTGTGTGGGGGTTGGGACTTATCGAACGTAGGAGAAAGTTAGTGAATTACTTTGAGGGGATATCCCTCCGTTGCGATCCACGAAGAATATGAGTGGAGGACGTCATTAATAACATTTTTCAGGACACTTAACTAAATGTACCTCTCTGAATAACCTATACGATCTTCTAGGAAGAGGGACTAACTGATTCAGTAGTGAGCATGTGACGTGTGTGAGGTGCCTTGGATAAGGATAAGAAGGATAACCCTAGGTATCCCTGTCCAGAGGGCATGTAGTAGCGGTATAGCCGTATAATTTAAGGTAAAAGCTATAAAATATTAAACCGAAATATATTTTTGCTGTTGGTGTCAAGAATTCGCCTCATGAAACGAAATTTATATAAACATAGTGATACAAACTTTGTTTTATAGAACCTTGTTTATAAGAAAAACAACACAGGTAAAAATCCTGAAAGCCTATTTAGTCAACAAATGAAAACTTGAGATAATGCATCCCCGGATGCGTAGTTATGTCACACCACAAACATAGCCTCCTATAATTGGCCTATCATGTTGCTATTTTCCCTTTTCTTTTTTTTTTTTTTTTGTGTATTTTCGGCTTCAAAATCTTTTCCCTATCTGCTCCCCTCAACAGAACAGCAGTCAGTGCAATACTGTAAGAGGAGGTGGCATAGTAATATTTGCGCGTGTATGATTTAGTAAAGGTATACAATGGACATTAGGGGGTTAGATGTGCGGCAGCTGTATTGTAGAGTAGACGTTTCTGAGAGTATTGCTGAAACATCGATTCAAAGGCAATACGGGGAATTCTGTCCACTAATACTGTCGCTCGATTAGTTCCGTCAGGATCTACTAAGTCCCTGGTTTATCCTATTGTTAGGACATGTGGAATGAACAGGTCTATGGTGAGATGACTTTGTTATCCTTCTGTTGCTGGGTAGATTAAGTGATGCGGGGACATTTTGTTTGTCAGGGGAAAGGCGTGGTCGTTCCCTTGAAATGGAGGAGAGCTACCGTCTAAGGAGAATGGGGGCGGTGTTGGGAAAGATTACTCTGAGAGGACTGCTTGCTATACTGTTGGTGGAAAGCCAGGGGGAGCTAGCTATTCTTTGGGCATACGATATGAGAAAAGATTCTTTAACCCCCAGATATGTAGTACATCTGCTATGTATTCTATGAGGCCATTCATCAGTAGTCTAAGCATAGTCTTAGTGAAATGAGAATATCTAATCTTAGTGCAAACATTAATCCCCCATACATTTACACATTACCTCTACCAGTACACGAACAGGAAAAATAATGGAGCTAGCTGTCTGTCAATTCTGACTGGTGTCTTTAGCCTTCAGATGTATAAAGTGTCTTTACTGCAAATCGGTATCATGTTAGTGAAGTGTGAGTAGGTTCTTCGATAGTGTAGGGGCCGTTCGGTCCGTTCTTGGTGGCCCAGTGCGAGATCGGGGATGGTTCTCTTCTATGGTCTGAAGAATGGGTACTGAATATCAGGTATGAAGAAGGTATCCATCACCGGACGGGGAAAGATGGTGAAGCCCGATTTCAGCTGGGTGCTAACGGGGTCCGTAGCTTTTTAGGAGTACAATGTTCCTTTGCTGCGATTCTGTTTTGTGTTATTGCGGCATATGTGGGACCGTGGATAGTGGATGTTAGGTATGATAGTACTATTGAAGCCCAGTTGACGTTCGGGGAGATGTTTCATTAGGTGGTTAGTGACTGTGATTATAGCAACAGCTAACTGTTCTTGCTGAGTGTTGAATATGAGGCAAAGCTAATGTGTTATAATTGCAGTATGAAGGCCTCAGATGTGTAAACTATCTGCTGTCCGGGGCGTACTGTAGGAACTGGGACTGACAGGAACAGAACTGTTTCTATGCATTAGGAGGCAACTTAACAGTGATGCCCGACCTGGCACCATAAGAATCTAAGAAAGTGTATAATATTAGACACCGTTGTAGTCTCTGCGGGCTCTCCGATTTCTCGGTGAGAGCATGGGTCCGTGACCGCGCTGTATATCCTGAGATGTGGCATACGATCTGGTGATTGACGGGGATCTTCTCCTGCGGTGGTGTGATTCTTGTGCTTCCATCGGTTCTTCCCGGGGTGAGTGTTTCTCGCTAGCGTGATGGCGGAATTCCGCATACCACGTCGGTACTTCTACTAGCGGGATGCCCAGGCTGTCGCAGAAGTATGGTAGGTCTTCTGGCACTTTGAGCGAGACCGTACGGCCTAGGTGTGTGGCCGATAAGCAGAACGGGAACTTCCACCTGTACACGATCCCGTGAGTGCGTAGAACATCCAGCAGAGGTTTCAACTCCCTGCGATGTTGTAAAGTGATGCCGGAGAGATCTTGAAAGATCTGAAGAGGCGCTCCCCTATACTGCAATGGCTGTTTGTTATTTGCCTGCTTCAGGATGTCTTCTTTCAGCCTGTAATCTACTAGACAGCATATAACGTCTCTTGGCGGATCGGTGTCTATGCCTTTTGGGCGCAAAGCTCTGTGGATCCTTTCCATCGCAATCTTGGTCTGAGGTGGTCTATCAATTAGGCCGTTGAACAACTCAGTTACAGCAGGGGATAGTTGCTCCGAGTCAATGGCTTCTGGTAGGCCTCGGATTCTGAGATTGTGACGGCGGCCACGGTTGTCAAGGTCCTCGATGCGGCGTTGTGCCTCCCTGAGTTGCATTGTATGGCTATCAATCTTTCTCGTGGCTTTACGGAGGACAGTGTCGTGTTTTGCCGTGACTTTTTCTACTTCCAGGACTCTGTCAGTTAAGGTATGTATGTCCACCCTGAGCTCCGCAATGGCGGCTGACAGGGTATCTTTAATGTCGTTAGCAATAGCCCGCAAATCATGTATGTTGAGGCCAGGAGGTTGAGGGGTATCTGTCAACCCCGATGGCATGGGCTGTGATATTTGGGGAGATATTATGAGGTGCGATCCCGCGTCTTGTGAGGGGCTGTGACGGGACGACGCCATATTGCTCCTCTGCGTCCTGAACATTTCAGGAATATTTTGGCTTTGGTGCCCCGGATTTTCGCGTGGTGAGCGGGACCTTGAGGCCGAGGTGTGACGGGAAGCTGTTCCCATTGTGTCCGATCGAAAGAAGCGGTATTTACCTCCGGTGATATCGAAATTGAGGGATGCAACGGCGGGAGCTATTCTTTCAGGCAGCCATCTCCTAGCTCATCCAGGCCACGCCCCGACAGTTTCAATTTGTATGCAATCAGGCAGGCCCTTGCACTACATACTGTAGTTGAAAGTAAATCTAAAGGAAATTAAACAAGAAAATTGTATAATGTATGGTCATCTTAAGGAACCAACCTGACCTTTGGAAGTGAGAAACAACCATTTTCCTACCTGCCATCACATTAATTTTTACATTTGTTTGTCATATTATTTACAGATTAGCTTTTTTTATAATTTTAATTTATTATCTTAACATTTACTTTTCCTCGAAAGACGTACACAGTGGACAGGAACAGCAAGGTTGTAACTAAAATGCTTGCAAGTGATCATTTCTCTTGAGTGAAAGACAGGACAACCAGCTTCTGCTGCCACAGATGTGTATAACAGTGGAATGATTTTGCTATGGCACTGCATCAGTATCAAACATATTCCACTCAAACCAAAAGGAACCCCCGATCTAAAGACGATTGATGTGGATGCCAAAAGCAAAAGGTCTTCCATAAAGCTTACTTTTGTTGTGGCAATTGCATGGAGACCAAGCAGATCATAGCTCATGAATATTTTCTGATTGCCAAAACAGACATAACTCCCTCACCTAACAAAGACAAAGAGTATGATGAGAAAGCACAAACAGCTCTGCTTATACAATGCAATACCCATGGCGATATCACCTTTTTGTTGTAAAAAAGGAAAGAAAATGAAATATTTTATCTATTTATACAGCTCACTGTGTAAGGCCCGTTTAGTTTGTTTAGGCAGTTATTGAATAATGTACTCTTTTATGAAGGGTTTACAAACAGTTATAGAACTTTTCATCTTGTGCTGTTAAGTCATACTATTTTCATCTAAATAGTACAATGTTGTAGTAATGGCATTTAGGCTATGTTTACACTTGCTAAAAATACTGACACTAACTTGAACAAACACACCTGTAGCATCAAAAGAGAAGTATGTGTATAGCAATAACCCATATTTTATGCAATAAATATTGAATTTGTCTTTTTAAAAATGTGTGGCTTTCATTTCAATTGTGCTAAGACACTTTCAAATTTGTGTCTTATACAGTGTATAATGTAGCTGAAATTGATTGTTTTTTTTTTTCTCTACAGCTTATTAATAAACTTAGGCAGGAAGCCCTTAAATGCATTTCACCTCTCTTAAAGATCTATGCTTGAAGCTTAACCCCATGTGTATAAGTAAAAAAGTGCTTTTGGTTATTTGTTATGTACAGGATCATAAACTCCAAAACAAACTACAACTTAAATGCCTTTTCATAGATTTCATCAGTTAACTGGTTCCAAGAGTTCTTCTGACACATGACACCATAACAAAGGTTTCCGTAGTAAGCTAGTGTAAAGAGCTAAATGGACAGAAAAGCACCTCGGCTATACAGACAAATCCTTCATGCATCCAGAGCAATAGATACAATGAAGGATGCATTCCGACTGGTTGAATTGAGCTGTTGTGCTTTGGACATACTGGCAGCTAGGATGTAGAAGAAAAAATAATAGGAGTCAATGCATTCTTGCTTGCATATTTCTGGGGTAACTGAGTGTAGCTCCTTTAAGATTATTCTCCTGCCTGAAGCACCTGGTACCTGCCTATTGGCATCATGGGTTACATAATTGGAGAGGTGCACCAGGTTATTGGTAGAAAACCCCATTAATGCATGGGAAACTGCAGAATGTACCGTATTATTTTTCTGTTTGGACATTACCAGAAGGGACCAAGTAATCTAGTGCCAGCTCAACATGAGCTACCCTTCGAGGGAGGCACTTGGACTTTTCCCAATTTGGGGAGGTAAGACTTGTAGCATTCCTAATTTTTTTAAACATTCTTTATTTAGTTTGAGAGTTACACCAAAACAGGGAAACATAAGCATTGGTAAATGGTAAATGAACACAGCAATAAAGATTGTGTTATATATAGAATAATACATAACTGATGAAAAAAAATGAAGGTCATATACATGAAGCTTATCAGTACCTCACAAAATAAAAGGAAGTTTGAAGTGAAAATATGTGTTTGGTAGAACCCAACATATATACTGTATATATGTATATATATATATATATATATATATATATATATATATATATAATTTTTTTTTTTTCAAATTTAATTTCAAGGATTTTATTGAAGTTTTGAAAAAGAGAACTATAACAAAACAAAACATATGAAACAATGTTTGGAGGTGAAAGCCTCCCACGGTGTAACATGAAGAATACAAGATGACAAAACAGAATAGGTAACAGCTTATACAATCAATAATATGGGGTAGATCATCCCCACACAAAGATGAACCCGAGGGGATCCCATTACAGGCTATATAAATCACAGGATAAAGTAAACAAATATATGATTAAAGGAACATAGAAGTGGTAGTAGTAAAGTCCTTAATTAATGCACCTGAATACATGCAGGGAAGCGGGGTCAAAAATATGTCCCTGATTTGGATAGCCAAAAGCTACCTTCATATGTGTAGTCAGCTAGGTGGGGTGGTAGAAAACACAGTGGTTATTCCTGTGGATAGGAAGGGGTGGCGGCACTCAAAGGGGCAATATTAAAAAGGCTACAGAAGGGTAAGGAGGAGAGGTTAGGGCAGAAAGAGAAAAAAAAAGAAGGGGAAGGAGAGAGATGGATTAAGAGGAGGTATAGGAAGCCCTAGTGGATCTCCATCTCCTACAAACCTAAATAGCCTAAATAGCCCAACTCCATGTTGATTCACCTGAACAGCTTACGTAGAGGTTGACAGAAAGCAAGTAAAATCTGTCGACTCTTGAAAGTGAAACCAACAAGTCTATGTGTGGATAAACTTGGTACGTGTTTTGTGTACAATGCTAATGGGTTCTTCCATTTCTGCTATCTGTCAAATACGTTTAAGCCACTCCAAGAGTGTTGATGAGGATGTAGTACCCTAATTTGAGGGAATACAGTGCTTGGCTGCAATGACCAAATGCATGGCCAGGGATTTGTGATATAAAGATCTGGGAAGAGATGAATGGTGTAAAATATATTGAGCAGGTGTATAATTTAATATGCAGGTAGTAACTTTAGCAATAGTGCTGTGCACCCACTTACAAAAAGGTTGCAAAACTGGACAGAACCACCAAATATGAATTAGAGAACTGGGTTCCATCCCACATCTCCAGCACATGGGTGAGGTGGAGGGAGAAAATTTGTTGAGTTATACAGAAGTTCTGTACTATCTGGACATTAGTTTGTATCCCGTGTCTTGCATAGATACATGTACAGAACTCCTATGCAGATAGGTAATGATCCGGTGAGGAAAGAACCCAACATATTTTTTATAGAATTTAGCCAAGGATAGCACCAAAAATCTGGGGAGGGAACAAGAAGAGAAAAGTTTAGGGAAGGAAGTATAGAGAAGAGGTTCCAGCCTGAGAAGTGAAAAAAAAGGACATAATAGAAAGGGGGGCCTTCTATATATGCTTTTTTATAAAGGGACGGATATTTCAATTCTTCCCAGTAATACCATTACTCAGATTTATCCCTAAGAGCTGCAGTAATGTCTTCTTTATTTTGAATATTGTTCACCCTGGCAAACCACTGCCGAAGAGTGGAGGTGGTAGACTGTTTCCAGGAGCCAAGAATGCAGGCCATAGCAGCATTTAATAAGTGGATAAGGACTGACTTCATGTTGTAAGATGGAAAAAGAATGACAGTGGGGTCCTTATTCAAGGAAAATCACATAATTTGCTTTATGATCTCTGTAGCTTGCTGCCAGAAGGGTGATAATACTGAGCAATCCCAAAACCATTAAGAAGGGAGCCTGTGTGTTTACCACAGCAACAACTATTAGGACCCTGTCCAGGAAAAGGTTCGGCTAGAACCAGTGGGGTCCTATACCATCTGACTATAATTTTGCAAGAGATCTCCCGATACTTATTACAGAAGGAGACTATGTGGGGAAAAAAACTGTAATTCTTTATTTTTGGTCCTTCAAAAAGGTACATTGTAAGTCTGTCTCCCAGAAATCCCAGATCATCTCACAAATGTGCATTTAGTATAAATTGATAGGAAAAGGATAAGGTGCTTGGAATTGCCCCAGTTTCTAGTAAGACCTCCTCAAAGTGTGTTAAATCCCTTGCAAAATATTGGGATTTAGGCAGGGAGTAAAGGTAATGTGAAAATTGATGTTGGCGCCAAACGCATGGTGTGGGAAGATGATAAGCATTCCTTATTTTGAGGAGCCTGTCTATCTTCTGCTTGACCACAAGTCTCTCTCTCTACTTAAGTACCGTATTTATCGGCGTATAACACGCGCCGGCGTATAACACGCACCCCAAGTTTAGGAGAGAATTTTAAGGAAAAAAACTTTTAGGAGGGAAGTTTAAGGAAAAGAAACTTACATTTAAATGCCCATCAATGCAGCCTCATCAGTGTTCATCTGCAGCCTTGTTAGTGTCATTGCAGCCTTTTCAGTGCAGCTTTGCCCCAGTGCAGCCTTATCAATGCAGCCTTGTCCCTAGTGCAGCCTTGTCCATGCAGCCTTGTCCCCAGTGCAGCCTTGTCCATGCAGCCTTGTCCCCAGTGCAGCCTTATCAATGCAGCCTTGTCCCCAGTGCAGCCTTGTCCATGCAGCCTTGTCCCCAGTGCAGCCTTATCAATGCAGCCTTGTCCCCAGTGCAGCCTTGTCCATGCAGCCTTGTCCCCAGTGCAGCCTTATCAATGCAGCCTTGTCCCTAGTGCAGCCTTGTCCATGCAGCCTTGTCCCCAGTGCAGCCTTGTCCATGCAGCCTTGTCCCCAGTGCAGCCTTGTCCATGCAGCCTTGTCCCCAGTGCAGCCTTGTCCATGCAGCCTTGTCCCCAGTGCAGCCTTGTCCATGCAGCCTTGTCCCCAGTGCAGCCTTATTAATGCAGCCTTGTCCCCAGTGCAGTCTTATTAATGCAGCCTTGTCCCTGCAGCCTTGTCCCCAGTGCAGCCTAGTGTCCATGCCTCCTGCCGCCGCCGCCGCCATACACATAGTAGTAGTTTTAAATATGGCGCCGCGGAGTTCGGAGAGACTCGGCGCCGGCGGAAGTGAACGAACGCCGCCGAGATACACATAGCCGAGGGTTCTCGGCTCTTTCCGGCGCCGCTCACAGTCCCGCCCAGCATGGGCGTGACAGTGAGCGGCGCCGGAAAGAGCCGAATACACCCGACTATGTGTATCTCGGCTCTGTGATTTCGGCGGCGCTCGTTCAGCACCGCCGAGTCTTTCCGAAGTCCGCGGCGCCATATTTGAAACTACTCGCTATGTAAATGTCGGCGGCGATCGCCGACATTCACATAGCGATAGCGGGGATCGGCGTATAACACGCACCCACGACTTTCCCCTGATTTTAAGGGGAAAAAAGTGCATGTTATACGCCGATAAATACGGTACTTCTGTAACTTATTCAAGTAATGTGCCATCATCCTTAATGACTGCATGTTCTACCTCCACACTTCAGTAAAGTTATTACTCTTTTCCAAAGGAGCCCATTGTAGACCCTTGTTATGGTATACTGAAGGGGAAGTATTCTTGGACATGGGCTTAAGACTAAGGACAGAGCAGGCTGAAACCTGTAGATTCAGTTTGCTCAAAGTGCTCCCAGACTTGACCTTTCTGAGGGCTTCCTGATATTGATGTATTGAAGGTAGAAAAAATGGGCAAGCCTTAGTATATGAATGACTTTGACAAAGGACAAATAATAATGGCTAGGCATCATCTGGATGGCTGAGTGCATTTGTATCTCTTACCCATGGGAGAGACAGCAGCAGGTTGACCTGTATGTGAGAGAGACAACATGGCTAAGGCAGTAATCTGCTATTGACAACTTGGTGTCAGATACCACAGCATACTTTCAGAAGTCTAGTGGAGTCCATACCTTGATGAATCAGGGCTGTTTAAGAGTCAAAATGGGTACCTACTAAATATTAAGTTTGATAAATTCCCATATACTAACTCAGAGAAGGAGTGATTTGCATGGGGAAAAGCCCTTGCTGCATTGTGTCACCTGCTCCAGACCCTAGTGTAATGTCTGTTGAAAACAGACTGTAATCGGTTGTTTGTGTTTTGAAATGTTGTGTTTGTTGGAACTGATGGACAGCTTGTGTTTGAAATGTGGTGTGCATACAGGTTTCTTCTGTTTGTTGAATCAGGGTATTGGGCGGAGCAGGTGACATGTGAATCTAGTTCTGTATTACACCCAGTAGATCGTACTTCAGGGCCGATAAGCGTTGTAAAATGGGCACTTAAGGAAAGGTCTGACCTTAAACAAGTATAAAGAGATTATATTTTGGAAGGGTTAGATCTAGTTATGGGTAAAAATTATTTTTGGTAAAATGGTGTATTTATGTACAAACAAGGGGAGTAGCCATGGGAGCGAAGCATGCTCCCAGTGTGGCAAACATTTTCATGAGTTGAGGAGTGGGGGGAGGAGACCATGTATGTGAGATTATGGCCTGAACATAAGCTCTACAAGAGGTTCATTAATGACATCATAGTGGTATGGGAAGGGCTGGAGGAGTCACTCAAACATTTTATGAGAGAGATAATTAAGAACTCTTATGACATCACATTTATAGGACAGTGGCATAATCAAAAGGTAGACTACCTGGACCTTGTTGTATTTAAGGGTAATGGAAAATTGTTCTAAAACTTTTTTAAGGATAGAAACAGTTACTTGCCTACCTCTTGTTGCCACCACCCAAAGTGGATTGAGAATGTACCTAAAGGTCAATAATGAGTATTAAAAGGAATTGTGATTGGAATAGAGATTATGAGGAACATGCAGGAATTTTGATTAATAGATTTGTAGATAAGGGCTATAGTAGACGTAAGCTTGAGAATATAAAAGAAGTAAACAAGATGAACAGAGAAGGGATGTTGCATAAACAGAAGAAAAAGGAAAAAGGAAATGGAGCAACAGCCATAATAATGGATTTCAATTGGCCATATAGAGAGAGAGAGAGAGAGAAAGAGAAATGTAAAGGAGCATTAAACGACACTGGCACATACTTAAGTGAAATAAAACACTGTCAGAGACTTTACCCAATTTATTTAGAGGTGTGTACCAGGTTTGAGGACCAAATTGGTGGATAATGTGATCAATCCTCCTGAATGTAAGGTTACCTTTCTAGATCAGAAATATTTCTTTAGGTGTAGGAGATGAATACCATGCAAAATGATTAACAAAAAGGACAGGAAGAGAGTGGAATTTACACTCAGGAGTACCAAACAAGCACCCACGTGACATATATTTTGGAGTGCCCATGTGAGCTACAGTATGTGGGGCACAACCAGAGGGCTATCAGTGAGAATAATAGAACATTTAAATAATATAAAGAAGGGTTTTAGTAAACATAGCGTATCCAGGCATTTTAAAGAAGTGCAAAAAATCTGACCCAAGAGGGTTGGTCTTTTATGGTATAGATAAAGGTGCTGGGAATTGGAAAGGATCCAACATGAAGAAATTAGTGTCGCAAAAAGAAACTTGTTGGGTATATGCACTGGACACTTTAACAACCAGTGGCCTTAAAGTGTTTTTTACCCTAGCATTTCAAATTCCTGATATGTACCTCCTGTACCATGTATAAAAAAAGTATCCTGTTCTCTTTTTATTGATTCCTTTATGTGAAATCCCTGGTGTTCCTGCCAGTCCCTCTGCTTTTCTGTTAAAAATGTACCGAACCAGGCAGGAGAGCTCACCGTGGTCAGTTCCCTAGCTGTGCTGGGAACTCAGGCTGCTCTCCTCCAATGATCAGACTTGTTCTGACATGCCCCCTGCACAGCCTTTTACTGGGAAGATCAGTGTGCTATTGCTTCTCCTTCCCTAGCTCTTATGCAGCTGGCAACAGAGGAAACAGAAGGAATGTGGTCACTTATAAAAAAAGGGGGAAAAAGGTATTCATAATGTTTTTTGTATATCTATACACAAATTGTTGCCTTTCATTTCAATTTTAAACTGAATGTGCTGTTTTTCAAAGTGATCGTTTACAATTACTTTAATATAGATACAGACATACATTTGAAATGTATTATTTTTTTAACCTTATATTTTTAGATTAAGAAGGTGACCCCCAGATCCCGGCCCCCCCCCTGTGTGAAATGGTAAGGGGGTACTTACCCCTACCATTTCACTAAAAAAACTGTCAAAAATGTTAAAAATGACAAGAGACAGTTTTTGACAATTCCTTTATTTAAATGCTTCTTCTTTCTTCTATCTTCCTTCATCTTCTGGTTCTTCTGGTTCTTCTGGCTCTTCTGGTTCTTCCTCCGGCGTTCTCGTCCAGCATCTCCTCCGCGGCATCTTCTATCTTCTTCTCCTCGGGCCGCTTCGCACCCATGGCATGGGGGGAGGCTCCCGCTCTTCTCTTCTTCTTTTCTTCTCTTCTTCTCTTCTTCATTTTCTTCTCTGGGCCACTCCGCACACATGCTGGCATGGAGGGAGGCTCCCGCTGTGTGACGGCGTCTCCTCATCTGACGGTTCTTAAATAACGGGGGTGGGGCCACCCGGTGACCCCGCCCCCCTCTGACGCAAGGTGACTTGACGGGACTTCCCTGTGACGCCACGGGGAATGCCACAGGGAAGTCCCGTCATGTCCCGTGCGTCAGAGGGGGCGGGGTCACCGGGTGGCCCCGCCCCCATTATTTAAGAACCGTCAGACGAGGAGACGCCGTCACACAGCGGGAGCCTCCCTCTATGCCAGCATGGGTGCGGAGCGGCCCGGAGAAGAAAATGAAGAAGAGAAGAAGAGAAAAAGAGAAGAAGGAAGAAGAGAAGAAGATGAAGAAGAAGATGAAGAGAAGAGTGGGAGCCTCCCCCCATGCCATGGGTACGGAGCGGCCCGAGGAGAAGAAGATAGAAGACGCCGCGGAGGAGATGCTGGACGAGAATGCCGGAGGAAGAACCAGGAGAACCAGAAGAACCAGAAGATGAAGGAAGATAGAAGAAAGAAGAAGCATTTAAATAAACGAATTGTCAAAAACTGTCTCTTGTCATTTTTAACATTTTTGACAGTTTTTTAGTGAAATGGTAGGGGTAAGTACCCCCTTACCATTTCACACAGGGGGGCCGGGATCTGGGGGTCCCCTTGTTAAAGGGGGCTTCCAGATTCCGATAAGCCCCCTGCCCGCAGACCCCCACAACCACCGGCCAGGGTTGTGGGGATGAGGCCCTTGTCCTCATCAACATGGGGACAAGGTGTTTTGGTCGGCTACCCCAAAGCACCCTCCCAATGTTGAGGGCATGTGGCCTGGTATGGTTCAGGAGGGGGGGCGCACTCTCGTCCCCCCTCTTTTCCTGCGGCCTACTTGGTTGTGTGCTCGGATAAGGGTCTGGTATGGATTTTTGGGGGGACCCCACGCCGTTTTTTTCTTTTTTTGGCGCGGGGTTCCCCTTAAAATCCATACCAGACCTGAAGGGTCTGGTATGGAATTTAGGGGGAACCCCATGTGATTTTTTTTTTTTAATTTTGGACAGGGTTCCCCTTAATATCCATACCAGACCTGAAGGGCCTGGTATGGAATTTAGGGGGACTCCCACGTCTTTTTTTTAATTTTGGTTCGGGGTTCCCCTGTGGGGAAATCCCATGCCGTTTTTATCAATGAACTTCTATGTATATTGTCGGCAATGCAATAGCCGCGGGTAGTTTTAAATGGGTTTTTTCCTTCGAAATGTCATTTTGCTGTCAGACTGTTCTAAACACGGGAAACATGCGCCCCTTTACAGGCATACTATAGACACCCCCCAGCTACGAAATTTAAAGGGATATTACACTTTTGTTGTTTGACTTTAAGCATTAATAAAATCACTGCTCCTGAAAAAACGGCCGTTTTTAAAACTTTTTTTTGCATTGATCCATGTCCCCTGGGGCAGGACCCGGGTCCTAAACACTTTTTATGACAATAACTTGCATATAAGCCTTTAAAATTAGCACTTTGATTTCTCCCATAGACTTTTAAAGGGTGTTCCGCGGCATTCAAATTTGCCGCGAACACCCCAAATTGTTCGCTGTTCGGCGAACTTGCGAACAGCCAATGTTCGAGTCGAACATGAGTTTGACTCGAACTCGAAGCTCATCCCTACTCCTGACCCCCCTATTCCTTTACTGTCAGAACTGCTTTTTAGGGCTTGTTTGTGATAGCAGCAAGGACTGCAATCCATGCTCAGATCGCTCTTCAGAGGCATTTGGTAGGTGGTAAAGAGGCAATATGTTTCCTCCTCACCACCTGTTTTAAGCCGTAAATGCAGCATCACCATACCGCAACCATGCAATGCACACAGGTGCGGGGTGTTTGCAGTGCATCCCCATTCACCCTGGGAATACCTCCAGCTGCAGCGACAGCATGTGTATACCCCCAGCTGCTGCCCCTGCAGCAAAAGGGGGAGCAGTTGGGGGGTGGTAAAAACAGCTTAACCATGTAGTTTTACCGCCCCTCCAACCTGACATGTGCTTGGTTCACATCTGTGTAGATGTGTGCTGCATGTAGGGCAGCCCATTCATTTCAGTGGGCTTCCTTACCCGCAGAAATGCAGGGAAAGAAGTCCTCGACACTTTTTTTTAAATTGCGCCTCATCAAAAGCACCCCATGTTTTCCAATGTGTGGGGTATCGTTAAGAATTAATGGCACCCCTAAAGAGCAGACCATTTGTCTGTGTGTAAGGAACGAGCGCAATTGTGCCTGTGTTCCATGATACACAGTAATGTGAACCAAGCCTTGAACAGGGGTGCCTCAAGACTGAAAATACTTTTCAAGGGCGCCCAGACTGGAAAAAGGTTGAGAAACACTGCTTTAGACTGATGAGTCAAAAATGTAAAGATTTGGCTGTTGCAGGAGGCAGCCTGTTCGCCACATGCCTGCAGGCAACAGTGAAGCATGGTCAAGGTTGCTTGCAAATTTGGGATGCATTTCTGCAAATAGAGTTGGAGATTTGGTCAGGATCAATGGTGTCCTCAATTCTGAGAAATACAGGCAGATACTTGTTCATCATGCCACACCATCAGGGAGTTGTGTGATTGGCCCCAAATGTATTCTGCAGCAGTACAATGACCCCAAACATACAGCCAATGTCAATAGTTGTGTGATTGGCCTCAAATGTATTCTGCAGCAGTACAATGACCCCAAACATACAGCCAATGTCAATAGGAACTATCTTCAGAGTAAAGAAGAACAAGGAGCCCTAGAAGTGATGGTTTGGCCCCCACAGAGCCCTGATCTCAACATCATTGAGTCTGTCTGGGATTACATTAAGAAACAGAAGGATTTGAGGCAGCCTACATCCACAGAAGATCTGGGGTTAGTTCTCCAAGATGTTTGGAACAACCTACCTGCTGAGTTCCTTAAAAAACTGTGTGTAAGTGTACCTAGAAGAATTTATGTTGTTTTGAAGGCAAAGGGTGTTCACACCAAATTTTTATTTGATTTGGGTTTCTCTTCTGTTCATTCACTAACCATTTTGTTAATTGATAAAAATAAACTATTAATACTTCTATTTCTGAAAGCATTCTTTATATACAGCATTTTTTCACACTTAGAAAGAAGAACGTAGGGGAGGGAGGGAGGTCGGAACGATTCCTTCTTTAAAATGACTGATTTATGAGGTATGTTATGATGGGTGCCAAGATGTCGGTACATTCTTTCAGAAGTTTTGTGGGAATAATGTCATTTGGAGGTTTCTAATGATGGTTTTGGTGGTGTCAATGGTGATTGGGACCAGAGTAAATCTCGGTGGTTGTAGAATCTTTGTGTGGTTTTTGTCTTCTTTCCCTGGCCGAGTGGGGTTACTTGCTACGTTCTGCTGAATTATTTCCCGAATGGTTGCAATTTTGTCAATAAAAAAATCAGATAACTCATGCAGAATTGTGTTTCGTTTGCTGGATACTCTAAACAGGTGGGGTTCATAGTCTGGGCGACTAGTTTGAAGAGTGCTCGAGGGCGGTTTATGGCTTTTGAGATGGTTTTAGAGAAATTTTCTTTTTTTGCTATGAAGATGGCTTTGTGGTATCTTGCGGTGAGTGATTTGTAATTTGTGTGGTTTTCCATTGTTGGGTTCCTTCTCCATGCTCCTTCAGCTCTTCTGCGTTCTTGTTTCAGTGATGTAAGAGAGTCATTGAACCAGCCCGAATTGCTTTTGCGGGTGGGTGCTCTGCGAATTGGTGCAACTATGTCTGCTGTCTGTAATAATGCTGTGTTAAGGGAGTTTTCAGTGTGTCTTCAGTTGAGTAGTTTTGGGTTAACACCGCTATTTTGTTGGATAGTGTAGTTTTGAAGAGTTGTGAGTATAGTTTCTTCTGTGATCTTGTCCAGTGTATTGTCGTTGAGTGTTTTGGTATTTGGTAAGTGATGTTTATTTTGAATTTGATCACGTGGTGGTCAGTCCATGACAGTGGCATGTTATCAAGTGTGTTAATACCAATGTTTTGTTTGAAGATGAGTTTGAGGGTATGACCCGAAGCATGTGTGGGAGCATTTATCAGTTGCTGCAGACCTAGTGCTTCCAGTTGGTTGATGCAAGTGGTAGCAATAGAGTCCTGGGAGGAGTTTGCCCAGAGATTAAAGGCCTCAAGTAGCAGGAGATTTTTGGTTTTCAAGGTGTATGTAGAAATGAAATCAATAAAAGGTGCAAGGAAGTGTGTCTTTGGTCCTGGTGGTCTGTAGCACAGTAGTATGTGAATGGTGACCTGGGGTATTGTTTGACATTGAAGTGTGAGTGTTTCCATGAATGACAGTGAGCTCTGAAAAGTTGGTTTTGTGAACGTGAGGTAAGATATGTAGACCACTGCTAGGCCACCTCCTCTTTGACCGACTCTGTGCTTAGTTAGCATGCGGTAGTTCTCAGGCACTAAATCTGCTAGAATGGTGTTACACTCAGGTGTTAGCCAGCTTTCCATGATAAAGAGACAGTCTGTGTTGTGTTGAGTGATAAAATCATGAATTTCGTGTTTGTGCTTGACTGCTGATCTAGTGTTGATCAGGGCACATGGTAGGTGTTGTCCTGGATGTGATGTATTCCTGTTTTGGATGGTTGGTTTCAATATTGTTTGGGTGGTGGTTGGTAATGTTGTAGTAGTATTCCTTAGGCTGCAGAGGGTGTCAACTGAATAATTGATGGTGCACCTGATGGGAGAGTGCTCTGGGGTGCGTGTTATGGAGTGAGTGGCTCGAGGTGCCATGGCGCCACTCGAGCTATGTCCCAGAGCAGAGTTGGCGATGGCGGTGATCGGTTGTGTGGTGGTGGAAGAGGTAGCGGTGGCGGGCGCTGCAGGCTGGGGCAACCCGGGTAACGTCGGGAGAAGATGTCCATTGAAAAGTTAAAAAGTTAAAGTAAAAAAAGGTTTAGAAAAAAGTTTAAAAGTTTAAAAGTTTTAAAGCTAGTAGAATTCTATGTCCTTTTTTCTGTCCAGAGTGTAGCAAGATGGCCACCGACACTTTCTATGTCCTTTTGGCTGGTCAAGGTGTACAAGATGGCCGCCGTCAGCACAGGAGGCCGTAAGATGGCAACAGCCAGATTAATCCAGCAATAACTCAGGTAGACTCAAAAATATAGAGCAGGACCAGAGCAGGGGATGCTGCTGTACATCTGTGCAAGCAGGAATGCTCTCCGGGCCAGCAGGTGTAAGGATGGTTCTAGATTGAGGCACAGGAGGCTGGCAGACTACTATTGAGAGGAGCTGATGGCAGCCAGGTTAATCAAGCAGGTAGGCTGAAAAATCTACTTGCTAGATTATGAAAATTGGATTCCATTATACTATTGTTATTAAATAAATAATACAAGGGGTAAAGAACATTATGTCATAAGATCATACTGAAGGAAAATTGTCAGTACTCACTTTGCCACTCCCTCTCCTTTGGAGACATGCTTTCCGAATTCTTTGCAAATACAAGCTTAGATATTTCTATTTACCACTCCCTGTTTCTATAAGCATCACAATAACTTGGGACGGTGGGATCATATAATTCAGGATGGTTTCCCACTTCCTGAATCAATAAAGCCAGATTTATGTCAAACATCTTATCACACTATACACAGGCAATGACTGCTAGGAAGTGACTGCTGTACTCTATAATCTCCTCAATAATTACAGTGCATTCTGGGATATTATATTCCTCCAATATAATTTTTTTACACCTTACTGATGTTTTCTTAACACTTGTAAAATACGCCACAATTGCATCATAATTGCACTGTAAACTGTACCCCATTAAAGGCCAAACCAAGAACACCTCCTGCCCATGTGTGTTCAGTACAGCAATTTTCATCCACATTGCACCTTTACACTACTTGCCAATATCCTTTCACATTTTTGTAACAAGATACTTTACTGTCCCTTCAGTCCCCCTAGTCCATACCAGCATTTACCTCATGCTGGTTTATGTATATTTGTATGCATACCAATTTACTACATTAAGTTTATCTGCACTTGCAGGGTCTTTTTGACACACATATACTTTGAATACTTTTCAGCAGTCCTTCATCATGGACAATGTGAGACTTTTAGGGACACTTGCACCCATCAAAGCCATGTAGGTTCTCTGGTTGTTCCCCTATTGGGGTTGCCAGTTGCTCCCCAGCTCCCGTGCTGCATGTCTGTTACTGCCACCGCCTGTGGGGTCAGTGATTGTTGACCCGGCCCAGCCCATTGGTGAGTATGGGGTCCCACATCCAGACCCGTATGATCACTCACCTCTCTGCAAATGTTGTGCAACATACATTTATTTAGTTTACTACTTGTATTGAAGATATATTAAAGTATCTACCCCTGAAGAGTGAGCATGGTCTCGTGAAACGCATCGGGTACTACTGATGCCTGCATATAATTCTGAATCCTGCATACTGCTTTTATATACGATTTATTTATCAATGTATGTGGATTGTTCTCTTTTCATAATGTTTTGTACACCTCATCGGCCTCCATCTACTGCTGTTGTGTTGCACATGCACAACAATTTGCAATAAATTTACTTTTTATATACTCATGATATGTTTCTTGGTTAACCATACTAACCTCATTTAAAGTCCCAGGGTGAATCCTTGGTATATGTGTATTGTATTGGGGATAGAGGTGCTGTTGGGGTGACACCAGACTTTTTATTTTTATGTTTCTTAACTTCAAACTTGGGGAGATTAACCACATGCCAACCAGAGAGCGACGATATAGTCGGCACAATGGCACGGCTGGGCAAATGGGCGTACAGGTATGTCCCATTTAATATGCGGCATTGTGGGTGCGCACGCACCACATGCTCTGTGACCGTGCCCGTGGGTCCCATGGACTCGATGTCCGTCAGGTGCCCGTGATCATGTCACGGAGTGGAAGAACGGGGAGATGCCTTTGTAATCAAGGCTTTTCCCTGTTCTGCCTTGTGACATGACAGAGATCAACTGCTCCCTGTGATCTCTGTCATGTGAGTGGTAGCCCATCCCCCCACAGTTAGAATCACTCCCTAGGACACACTTAACCCCTTGATCGCCCCCCCCCCAGTGTTTAACCCCTTCCCTGCCAGTGTAATTTACACAGTAATCAGTGCATTTTTATAGTACTGATCGCTGTATAAATGACAATGGTCCCAAAATAGTGTCAAAAGTGTCCAATGTGTCCGCCATGTCGCAGTCATGATACAAATCGCAGATCGCCACCATTACTAATAAAAAAAAATAATAAAAATGCCATAAATCTATTTTGTAGACGCTATAACTTTTACGCAAACCAATCAATATACGCTTATTGTGATTTATTTTACCAAGAATATGTAGAAGAATACATATCGGCCTAAACTGAGAAAGAAATTTTTTTTAATATATTTTTTGGGATATTTATTATAGCAAAAAATAAAAAATATTGCTTTTTTTTTCAAAATTGACGCACTTTTTTGTTTATAGCGCAAAAAATAAAAACTGCAGAGGTGATCAAATATGACCAAAAGAAAGCTCTATTTGTGGGGAAAAAGGACGTCAATTTTGTTTGGGTGCCACGACGCACGACCGCACAATTGTCAGTTAAAGCAACGCAGTGCCAAATCACAAAAAGTATTCTGGTCAGAAGGAGGGGGTAAATTCTTCTGGGGCTGAAGTGGTTAAAGTGCATCAGATAAAGATATCAAATACAACCAGTGCAAACTTCACAAAAGTAATGTGCACATGACACACCCCACAATTTCCTCAGTGTAACAACAGTACACTCTGTTATTGTTGCAGCTATAGCACTATACCAGTAATTTCACAACACCCCACACTTATTACAAATATATAAAAAAGTGCAGCGCAACTGTATCTTACAAATTACAAATAATTACAAACATAGATATAAACATACATACATTTTTACGTCTCTACAAGTCTGTATAAATAATATTGTGATAATATCAATTCTTATTCTTAAACACCATTATAATTATGTCCAAACACAAAATCCCAATTTATAGTGCTATACGCCACAGTGTAATCACTGATTTTCAAATCGTCTGTCTTCCCAATGTGTCCAGTGACCTCAACCTCTAGGTGAAAAACCTGTTCACCTCCACTTTAGAAACCACTACTACTACCCCCCTAGTAGGTGAGAGGAGCCAAGCCCATGATGTCGTACCTTGGCCATCCAAGGTTATGTGGTAAGCTGTGGATTAAAAAAACAATTGAATGCATGTCTTTTAAAGAAATTTGTAGGTGTTTTTAACACTTTTTTATGCTGAGAATAAATATTGAAAATAGAGAGCACTACAGCATGATTCTCCTTCTTGTGACTTTCATCATAGTTACATAGACATAGTTACATAGTAGGTGAGGTTGAAAAAAGACACAAGTCCATCAAGTCCAACCTATGTGTGTGATTATGTGTCAGTATTGCATTTTATATCCCTGTACATTGTGGTCATTCAGGTGCTTATCTAATAGATTCTTATAGCTATCAATGCTCCCCGCATGAGACCACCGCCTGTGGAAGGGAATTCCACATCCTTGCCGCTCTCACAGTAAAGAACCCTCTACGTAGTTTAAGGTTAAACCTCTTTTCTTCTAATTTTAATGAGTGGCCACGAGTCTTGGTAAACTCTCTTCTGCGAAAAAGTTTTATCCCTATTGTGGGGTCACCAGTCCGGTATTTCTTTGATGACTGAGCATTGAATAAGGAGTGGATACATGGAGTACTCAGGACCAGGAGGAAGAGGAGTGTAGATCTGACGCCCTTGCATGTGGAGAGTGTTAGAGGCGAGTGAGACTCTGTAGTGGGGTATAAAGTGGAGGTGAACAGGTTTTTGACCTTGTCGTGGAGGTCACTGGACACATTGGGAAGGATAGACGATTTGAAAACAGCAATTAGCCCGTTTAAATAGGCCATATGGCGCCAGTACTGGTGACAGGCGTGCGCACATGTGTGCACATCTGCTCAAGTCTGTACACACACTTGCTTGACCCATGTGCATGCATGAATGCGTATGAGTGCACCTTGGAACTTCATCTGTATTATAGCAAAGCCTTTCCTGAGACTTGTACACTCCTCTGCTGACCTCTCATCCTCTGTCCCGCTGACCCCCTGCACACTGCCCTGATGCCCCCTTTCTACTGCCCTACAAACTAATGGCCTCTGTGCAAACTGCTGACCCTATCCTCTGCCCTGCTCACCCCTGTACACTGCCCTACTGACTCCAATACACTGCCCTGCTGACCTTGCATCTGCTACCCCCACATCAGACATGCTAGATCCAGCCCTGCTGTGAACTGTGCATAAAACATTACAATGCAACTGGGGTAGAACATGTAATTGGGTGGGATTCAGGAGGAGGAGGAGGAGGATGTTCCACACCAGAGCACCCTCAAGGACAGAGGGGTTGAGCTGGTCTGTAGAGATCCCAGGGAGGAGGACTGAGGGACAGCCTCATTAAAACCAGCAGCCAGCTGGTTGACAGTCAGTGAGGATAACGGTGAGCCAGAAGTCAAGTCCTTCCCTGAATTCACACCAGCGGTGCAGGAGAAAGAGCTACTGGTAATTTGTATTCTGTATTGGACCTTCCAGGTTCAAGGAAGGAGGACTTGCCTCTACAGCTGATTACAACAGCAATGGAGGACAGGCTGGGCGCATTGTGGGATGCCTCAAAGTCCCAAAAAGAGTTACTATGTTTGTTGGTGAGTGCCCCAAAGTGTGCAGGAGCTGAAGAGAAGGGCTGCTACTGTAAAGTTCCTAATCCCTGGTAGGAGTGGAGCTTGGTTACTACAGCCAAAGAAGAGGAAAAAGGTGTGATTAAGGTGTGAAAAAGATGAGTTTACCAGTGATCCACAGTATGCTGATCAGCGACCAGATCAAATTTGCCTCCAGGGTTTGTACCAGTACTTTAAGCAGTATGTGTGGGAACTATATGGGCTGGTCTTTCCAGATGTTCCCAAGGCTGCGTTAAAAAACTAGAATCAGAGTAGTCCAAGGACTATGAATGTGGTATCTGGGAAAACTTGTGGGCACCCAAATGTTAAAGAACACTGAATGAAGGTTCTTATGCCGCCAGTGTGTTTCTTTGGGTGTACCGACAATGGAACTATAGAAGGCACATTCACTTTGATAAGGTAGTTGTTTCGTGGCCTGGGAGTGGGGACATGCATTAATATGTAACAAGGGAGCACCCAGAGACAGGGGAAATGTGGGAGTACCTTGATCCACACTACTACCTGTAGTTTTCCATATTTTTAGACCACTGTTATGTATAATATATTCTGCTGTTTTAAAGCTGTTTTATGTGGCTAAATATTTGAATTGGGCTTAAAAGATTAAGTGTAATGTCTGAGCTGGATACCATGTACAGCATGCAATGTTAATTGTTAGTTTATAACTCTTCAAGTCTTGTGCCAGGAATAATGCATTCTTTTGCCTAGAGATATATTAACTGTGTTATAGAAAACAAAGGATCCTTACAAGCACAAAATAGGGAATATGTCCTTTTAAAACACACATTCAGCTTGTTATGACTGTAGACGGTGTATGTGAGGCTGTAAATGAGCTGCAAGACACACATCAGCAGTGTTAAATGGAAAAATCCCTCTCCCACCCCACAAATGTAAAAAATACACACGGCTAAGCACATTGTTGATATCGCTGCTGGGAACTCT
Source organism: Lithobates clamitans (assembly GCA_037952925.1). Lineage (NCBI taxonomy): Eukaryota > Metazoa > Chordata > Amphibia > Anura > Ranidae > Lithobates > Lithobates clamitans. The sequence goes on along the minus strand of JBBGZY010000017.1, from coordinate 2,579,438 downwards.
GCCTCTTTATGTAGAGCAACTGGTACTGCATAAAACAAAGCCCCCATTATTGTTCTAAGCCACATGGCCTAAACTCAGTAGCCTGCAAGTGCATAATTAGTATTTGGTTGCTATGGCAGAAAATGATCACATTCATTTGATATTCGTGACATAGGAACAGGTTGAGTTTGCCACAAACCCATGTTTGACTGGAACCCAAAGCTTATCCCTTTTCCTGAGTGGCCACCCCATTGTCACGTACATGCCTGGTGGAGACTACAAGTAGTCATGCTGACACTTGTTGCACAGGCTCAGTACACCATTGTCACAATAGGGGTGCTGGTCCAGAGCAATCAGTAATGGCAGCTGATGCTGGGGTCAGCATTTATAGGGGGATATTTATTAAAATATTTACTAAAACTGATCTGGTGCAGCTGTACACAGTAGCCAATCAGCTTCTAGCTTCAGTTTGTTTAGTTAAGCTTTGACAAAAAAAACCTCAGCAACCAAAGAAAAAATTAGCTAAAAATAGAATAATAATTAGTTCTCCATACCCATTGCACACATATCTTCTTCTGCATTCAATCTCCTTACTAACAACCTATCATACACACTTTACCTTCACTTTCTCTTCCCTTTCTTTTATACACCCATCAACTCCTAGTATGTTTCTGATCTTTTAAACTTAAACCAGCCGTCCCATGTTTCTAGGAATTTTCCACCATATCCTCACATGAATGGTAAATTTCCTCAATAGAACAAATATATTCTTTTTTTCTCAGCTAGTCCTTGATTGATGGATTGTCCTGCAAACATCGAAACTTTGGAATAAGCCCATTTCCTGCATTCAGTAAAAGGAAAAATGATTTCATATATTTTGCCATTGAGTTTGCAAACAGATGTATCCATGGATTCTTAGGGATGCCAATATCACTTATATCCTGCATTACCTGTGTCAATTATCTTTCCCTATATATGGTGACATTTTTGGCTCCACCATTGTAGTAAGTATATTATACTGTAAATCTGGGAAATGCATTGTGTTGAAGCCAACAGCGAACTGAGCAACTTCTGAAAGGGAAGTGCATTTTTAACTGCCCGTATTGACTGGGGTAATGATTATACAAAGTGTCATATATGTGCCTTAATTCCTGAATTGTACATATTTCCCCTCCTTTGGAAGGTCAGTAATGTACACTAACAAGGACTCTTTCCTCATGACAGCACCTTAACTCAATTCATTTACATATATGCAACATTTTGATAATAATTATTCTTTACATTTCTAATGCCCCGTACACACGGTTGGACTTTGTTCGGACATTCCGACAACAAAATCCTAGGATTTTTTCCGACGGATGTTGGCTCAAACTTGTCTTGCATACACACGGTCACACAAAGTTGTCGGAAAATCTGATCATTCTAAACACGGTGACGTAAAACACGTATGTCGGGACTATAAACGGGGCAGTGGCCAATAGCTTTCATCTCTTTATTTATTCTGAGCTTGCGTGGCACTTTGTCCATCGGATTTGTGTACACACGTTCGGAATTTCCGACAACGGATTTTGTAGCCTGCTCTCAAACTTTGTGTGTCGGAAAATCCGATGGAAAATGTGTGATGGAGCCTACACACGGTCGGAATTTCCGACAACAAGGTCCTATCACACATTTTCCGTCGGAAAATCTGACCGTGTGTACGGGGCATTAGTATATAGTAACCAATAAAATACCCATCTGGGCCTGAGCTCTTCCCTGTTGCTCTTTCTTTTATCACTGTTTCTATTTCTTCTTGTGTTATAGGTCTCTCTAAAGATTGCAATACATCCTCTGCTAGTTTAGGTAGCCATACTTCCTTCAAAAAAGACATTTGTGTGCATCTGTGCCACTCGCTCTGAATCTTTCCCATGAGGTCCTACTAATTTTACTGAGTATAATACGCTTTAATATTTTTGAAAAACATTCTCAGTCCTCGAGGTTGTGTTTACCAATATCCCAACTTATTTGAACTTTAGCAATATAATGTGCTGATTTTTTTTTTTGCTTTTAGTACCCTTGTCAACAGCTTTCCTTGCTGTCTTGTTGCAGAAAGAGGGCGGGGTGGGGGGCATGGCGGGAAGCTCGTGACATTAACAACGGCAGACAGCTCACAGCATTGGCTGCCGACACCTGACTGACCTGAGCTGATCTGTTGCTCGAGGAAAAAACAGAGGACGTGTTGGAGCTAAGAGCCAGTAAGTTGGCCCCATGCATGTAAACTAGCCTGTAAATTTCACTGTAAAGCTAAGCTCATTCAGCAGCCATACTCCCTAGAAGTGGCATACAATGAAGAGCCAGTTGGTTATGGCTGGCGGGACAAAAGCTTTGAGACAAAGTACCATAAAAAAGCAAGCTGAAGGAGAGTAGGATGCGGTGCATGGCATACAGGAACAGTTCAGGCACTAACCAAGAGACAATGCTTCAATACACTCCAGAAAGCTGGAGTCAGCTACAGACACAGATTCTCGGAGCGCAGCAGAGTAAATGTCAGTCTCTCTATTACCGACTTATATGGAAATAGCAGATATGTTTGCTAAACTGGAGTAACCTTTAAAAGAAAACAGAGTGGCTATACACGGAGATCTGGGGCAGATCCTTATCCAGGTAGAGGAAACAGATGAAAGGCTTGATAGGCATGTATAAGCTATACCAGAGCTTAGAGATCAAATATAAAGGATGCAGGAGGTGAAAAGAATGGTTGTTTATAAAATGAAGGGCCAAGAAAATCGCAACAGGCAAAATAATTTGTGGATCCATGGCATTCCAGAGGAAGCTCAAGGGGAAGCTCTAACAGTCACAATAAAGAACATGCCTAACCCATTAATGGACAGACCAGTATCAGAATCATTAATGCTAGAAAGAGTCCAGAGGGTGATGCCCCGTACACACGATTGGACATTCCTACAACAAAATCCATGGATTTTTTCCGACGGATGTTGGCTCAAACTTGTCTTGCATACACAAGGTCACACAAATCTTGTCGGAAATTCCGAACGTCAAGAACGCGGTGACGTACAACACTTATGATGAGCCGAGAAAAATTAAGTTCAATAGCCAGGGCGGCTCTTCTGCTTGATTCTGAGCATGCATGCAACTTTGTGCGCCGGAATTGTGTACACACGATCGGAATTTACGACAATGGATTTTGTTGTCGGAAAATTTGAGATCCAGATGTAAAATTTTGTGTGACAGAAATTCCGATGGAAAATGTCCAATGGAGCCTACACATGGTCAGAATTTCCAACAACAAGCTCCCATCGAACATTTTCCTTCAGAAAATCTGACCGTGTGTGCGGGGCATAAGGTGGCCCCGGAACATGATATCTGAAATGACAAGGGATGTGGTAGTTCTTTTTTCATTATGAAGTAAACGCCCTGATATAGGAGAAGCTAAAAAATACAACATCCATAAAATTTAAGGGGGCAACCATTCAAATATTTTCAGATCTGGTGTCTGAAACATTGGTACAATGGAGGTCCCTAAACCACTGCTGGGACAAATGCATACAGCTAATGTACAGTATAGATGTGGCTTTCTGGTATGTCTTATCAAGAGGAAGGATGAATGCACAGCAATGCTGGAGGAGTTACAGGACTTTTGTAATAAATTAGAGTTCCCATTATCCCAGGCTGGACTGACACCTCTAAAAAAGGCAAGCCCCTGATAGGGGACCAGTGGCAAAGTCATGCAGAAACAAACAAGTAGCACCTGATAATATATGACAACATCAGGAAAATGGGTCTAGAAGGACACTACTAGGATCAGCATATGGGTAAGGACTATATATCAGTTTGGAAAGATATTGGTATGATGCTGTTTTGTGTTATATAAAAGGACTAATGGCGTGGACTATAGTTACTAGTTTAATATATTACAGGCGCTAGAGGCGTATAGTGTAATAGATTGATTCCCGTGTACCAATAAATTTATACCTTGGCATTATTATAAGAAAATGGTGAGATAGTGGGGCAAAGAGGAACTTAATGGTAAAATGCTTGGTTTGGTGGCAAGCTAAGGCTTATAATGGTACATTATATATGTATTTTTAGCTTTATTTTATTTGAGTTTTTCTGTGCTGTATATTGTAGGTCGCATGCTTCTGAACTGGGCCCTAAATAGGTATGGGGAAGTTATCTCTGCCAGTGTATATGGACAGAGTCCACCCCCATTTAGGAAATCATTAAAGGTGATGGAGAGCCAGACCCGTCAGAAAGCCATGCCACAAACAACATCTGTACCGGCCTCTCTCTGGCAATTCAAACAATTCCAATTACATTGCAAAAGCCCATAGGCTGTTGAATGATTCCACAACATATCATACACTCCCTCAGGACCCATTGGATCATTACAGACTGGAGCTAAAATCCCTACCAGATAAATTCAGAGCAAATTAGCTCATCCAAAAGATAAATTGGAATTTTTATTTAGAGACATTTTTTAAAACACCTTACTTTTATATAATACCTAAATCCACAAAGACCCAGCGGATCTGCCGGGTAGGCCCATTATTGGCTCTATGTAGGGCCTTACCCATGGGTTAGCTACATATATAGATTCATCCCTTCAACCCATTGTACAGTCCATCCTGACTTACTTTCATGATTAGTGCCATGTATTAGAAACTTTGGACAGCTACATCTGGGAAGACTCCTATGTATGGGTATCATAACAGGAGATAGAGGAGTTGAATAGAGTAATAGATTGATCCCCATGTTCCATGGAATTTATACCTTGGCAGTATTATAAGAAAATGGTGATATATTGTAGTGGGGCAAGGAGGAACTTAATGGTAAAACGCTTGGTTGAGTGGCAGACTAAGACATGAAATGGTACATAATAAATGTATATTTAGCTCTATTTTATTTGAGTTTTGCTGTGCTGCATATTGTAGAATGAAAGTAGCAGAGACACATGCTCCTGGACTGGGTCCTAAATGGGTATGGGAAGGTGATCTCTGCTAGTGTATGTGGACAGAGTCCACCCCCATTTAAGAAATCAATATGTGAAGGGATACAAGAGGAAACATGCCCACAATAGATTTGAAGGCCGATTTCAGGCCCATGTTTTATTGTCACACATTAGACAAGATTACCCAGGGGAATCAAGTATATAGGGATGGGAGGTAGATGGGGTTGTTTTTTTGTTTTTTGTACAGAAACCTGAAAATGGCTTTGAGAACAGCTAAGTGAGGAGATAAATACCTTTCTATTTTAATGAACCATAGGGATGGGCTTTATGTTCGGGTCGAACATAAGTTCAACTCCAACATTGGCTGTTCGCCCGTTCGCCAAATAGCGAACAATTTGGGGTGTTCACACAAATTGTATGTGGACAGAGTCCACCCCCATTTAAGAAATCAATATGTGAAGGGATACAAGAGGAAACATGCCCACAATAGATTTGAAGGCCGATTTCAGGCCCATGTTTTATTGTCACACATTAGACAAGATTACCCAGGGGAATCAAGTATATAGGGATGGGAGGTAGATGGGGTTGTTTTTTTGTTTTTTGTACAGAAACCTGAAAATGGCTTTGAGAACAGCTAAGTGAGGAGATAAATACCTTTCTATTTTAATGAACCATAGGGATGGGCTTTATGTTCGGGTCGAACATAAGTTCAACTCCAACATTGGCTGTTCGCCCGTTCGCCAAATAGCGAACAATTTGGGGTGTTCACAGCAAATTCGAAAGACCCTTTAAAAGTTTATGGGAGAAATCAAAAGTGCCAATTTTAAAGGTTGATATGCAAGTTATTGTCATAAAAAGTGTTTGGGGACCTGGGTCCGGCCCCAGGGGACATGTATCAATGCAAAAAAAGTTTTAAAAACGGACGTTTTTTCAGGAGCAGTGATTTTAATAATGCTTAAAGTGAAACAATAAAAGTGAAATATTCCTTTAAATTTCATACCTGGGGGGTGTCTATAGTATGCCTGTAAAGTGGCGCATGTTTCCTGTGTTTACAACAGTCTGAGAGCAAAATGACATTTCTAAAGGAAAAAAAAAAGTCATTTAAAAGTACTCGCGGCTATTAATGAATTGTCGGGTCTCTGCAATACACATAAAAGTCATTGAAAAAAACGGCATGGGATTCCCCCACAGTCCATTACCAGGCCCTTTGGGTCTGGTATGAATATTAAAGGGAACCCCAAACCAAAATTTAAAAAAATAAAAATGTGTGGGGGTCCCCCCCAAATTCCATACCAGACACTTCAGGTCTGGTATGGATATTAAGGGGAACCCTGCACCAAAATAAAAAAAGAAATGTCATGGGGGTCCCCCTCAGAATCCATACAGGGTCTGATATGGATTTTAAGGGGAACCTGTGCCAAAATTTTTAAAAAAATGGCGCGGGGTCCCCCTAAAAATCTATACCAGACCCTTATCCGAGCACACAACCTGGAAGGCCGCAGGAAAAGAGGGGGGAGAGAGAGCCTCATCCCCACAACCCTTGCTTAGTGGTTGTGAGGGTCTGTGGGCGGGGGTCTTATCAGAATCTGGAAGCCCCCTTCAACAAGGGGACCCCCAGATCCCGCCCCCCGTGTAAATTGATAATGGGGTACAAATGTACCCCTACTATTTCACAAAAAAAGTGTCAAAAATTTTTAAAAAAGACAATAGCCGGTTTTTGACATTTCCTTCCTTTCCAATTTTTTGCCTGTGCGCATGTTCTGCTGCGAACCAAACCGGGGGGGGGGGGGGGGTTAGGCTCATCCCAAATGAACAATGAAGTATACATGATTTATCTTACCATAAAATATGGTTTTATTTTAAGGGACACAGGTATATTCCTTGTATCGGAAAGACAGGGAAGATAGAAGAGGGGGAGGGGTGTGTCTATATGTAAAAAAATGATGCAAGGGTGGCAGAGAGGAGCGACATTGTGAATAGGATAGGGGGAGGTGGAATCAGTATGGATAGAACTTCAAAGAGAAGAAGTAAGTGGGAAATTAATAGTGGGGATATGTTATAGGCCACCCAACCTAAAGGCGGAGGAAGAGTGGGGCCTACTATTACAGTCAGAAATGGCAGCGAGACAGGGAAATATCATCATAGTGGGGGACTTCAATTGTACTGATATTGACTGGGTAGAGGGGACAGCTCACTCATTAAAGGCCCGTCATTACATGAATGTCTTACAAGAGAACTTCATGTCCCAATTAAATGAACTATCTCGGCACCAACCACAGAGTTTGATTAACATAAAAATATTAATTTATTACATATAAAAGCATAAATCACAACATTAATTATCAAAGCAATTGAGGAAGGTCAATACAGCAATACAATACTTGTAGACTTCCAGACTGATAACTGGTTAAAGAGTATGTTCACAGATTTATACAATCCTCAACAGTTTCGTGATCATAGGGCCGCTTCTTCAGGAGGATAAATCTATAAAGATAAATGGTATGGATCAACGGTCATAAGAAATATATGCATCTGAATGATATATCAAACAGCATAAACAATGGATATAACAAAACAGCAAAACAAAATAAAGGGCATAACTGCTTACCAATGACTCTATGACCAAGCAAATACATCAGCTACCAAAGGTTCCTCCCCCCATGGCAGACATGGGGGATTAATGCAGAAGGTGATAAATCTGGATAATATATATATATATATATATATATATATATATATATATATATATATATATATAAATATATATATACACATATACATAAAAACAGGTGTATATACAATTAAGGACTAGTAAAAAAAGGGGGAGGAAGTTAAACAGGGGGAGGAAGATTCCTGTTCTTCTTCCTCCCCCTTCTTTTACTAGTCCTTACTTATATACACCTGTTTACATGTATATATATATATATACAGTATCTCACAAAAGTGAGTACACCCCTCACATTTTTATAAATATTTTATTATATCTTTTTATGTGACAACTCTGAAGAAATTACAATTTGCTACGATGTAAAGTAGTGAGTGTACAGCTTGTATAACAGTGTAAATATGCTGTCCCCTCAAAATAACTCAACACACAGCCATTAATATCTAAACTGCTGGCAACAAAAGTGAGTACACACCTAATTAAAAATTGTTTAAATTGGGACCAATTAGTCATTTTCCCTCCCTGGTGCTATGTGACTCATTAGTGTTACAAGGTCTCAGGTGTGAATGGGGAGCAGGTGTGTTTAATTTGGTGTTATTGCTCTCACACTGGTCACTGGAAGTTCAACATGGCACCTCATGGCAAAGAACTCTCTGAGGATCTGAAAAAAAGAATTATTTCTCTACATAAAGGTGGCCTAGGTTATAAGAAGATTTTCAAGACCCTGAAACTGAGCTGCAGCACAGTGGCCAAGACCATACAGTGATTTAACAGGACAGGTTCCACTCAGAAGAAGCCTCGCCATGGTCGACCAAAGAAGTTGAGTGCGCGTGCTCTGCATCATATCCAGAGGTTGTCTTTGGGAAATAGACATAGGAGTGCTGCCAACATTGCTGCAGAGGTTGAAAGGGTGGGGGTCAGCATGTCAGTGCTCAGACTATATGCCGCACACTGCATCAAATTGGCCTGCATGGCTGTTGTCCCAGAAGAAAGCCTCTTCTAAAGATGATGCACAAGAAAGCCTGCAAACAGTTTGCTGAAGACAAGCAGACTAAGGACATGGATTACTGGAACCATGTCCTGTGGTCTGATGAGACCAAGATAAACTTATTTGGTTCAGATGGTGTCAAGCGTGTGTGGCGGCAACCAGGTGAGGAGTACAAAGACATGTGTATCTTGCCTACAATCAAGCATGGTGGTGGGAGTGTCATGGTCTGGGACTGCATGAGTGCTGTCGACACTAGGGAGCTACAGTTCATTGAGGGAACCATGAATGCCAACATGTACTGTGACATAATGAAGCAGAACATGATCTCCTCCCTCTAAAGACAGGTCTGTGGGGCAGTATTTCAACATGATAACGAGCCCAAACACACCTCCAAGATGACCACTGCCTTGCTAAAGAAGCTGAGGATAAAGGTGATGGACTGGCCAATCATGTCTCCAGACCTAAACCCTATTGAGCCCCTGTGTGGGGCATCCTCAAATGAAAGGTGGAGGAGCGCAAGGTCTCTAACATCCACCAGCTCTGTGATGTCATCATGGAGGAGTGGAAGAGGACTCCAGTGGCAACCTGTGAAGCCCTGGTGAACTCCATGCCCAAGAGGGTTAAGGCAGTGCTGGAAAATAATGGTGGCCACACAAAAAATTGACACTTTGGGCCCAATTTGGACATTTTCACTTAGGTGTGTACTTACTTTTGTTGCCAGCGGTTTAGACATTAATAGCTGTGTGTTGAGTTATTTTGAGGGGACAGCAAACTTACAGTTATGCAAGCTGTACACTCACTATTAAAGAAAAATGCCATTTCTTTAGTGTTGTCACATGAAAAGATATAATAGAAATATTTACAAAAATGTGAGGGTGTACTCACTTTTGTGAGATACTGTATAGATATATCCATATATATATATATTTTTTTTATCCAGATTTATCACCTTCTGCATTAATCCCCCATGTCTGCCATGGAGGGAACCGTTGGTGGCTGATGTATTTGTTTGGTAATGGAGTCATTGGTAAGCAGGTATGCCCTTTATTTTGGTTTGCTGTTTTGTTATATCCATTGTATATGCTGTTTGTTAAATCATTCAGATGTATATATTTCTTATGACCGTTGATCTATATCATTTATCTTTATAGATTTATCTCCTGAAGAAGCGGTCCAATGATCGCGAAACTGTTGAGGATTGTATAAATCTGTGAACATACTCTTTAACCAGTTATCAGTCTGGAAGTGTACAAGTATTGTATTGCTGTATTGACCAGCCTCTATTGCTTTGATAATTAATGTTGTGATTTATGTTTTTATATGTAATAAATTAATACTTTATGTTAATCAAACTCTGTGGTTGTCCATTTTTTTTGGAGGCCATAGTAGACAGCTTAAGCAACTGTCCCTATTTCCCTCCTTCCTCTCACTCTATATTTACTGTTCTGGATGATGGTACCCTTCAAATTTTAATTGAGCTCTGATAATGATTGAGGCTAATTTATAATTCATGTCCCGATTGGTGGATTCCCCAACTAAGAAGAATGCCCTGCTAGATTTATTATTTACGAATGATCCAAGTCTAATCCCAGGTATGGAAATACGGGACAACTTGGAATCTAGCGATCATAGGATTATCACATTTAAGGTAAAACATAGAAAAAGGTGGCATGAGGGTAGCACAAGAACACTAAATTTCAAACGAGCCAATTTTTCTGAACTGTGGTCATTACTACATGACATTAATTGGGACCAAATCCTGGGAACGTTGAACACGAAAGAAAAATTGGAATTCTTTAGGAGCATATTAAACAAAGGTATCACACAGTGCATTCCAATGAGCAATAAATATAGAAGAGCGAAGGTTAAACTTGGGTGGCTAAACCGTAATGTTAAAAGTCTCATTAAATAGAAAAAAATAGCCTTCAAACAATATAAAAGGGATGGGTCATCTTCAGCATTCAAACACTATAAGGAATGCAATAAGAAGTGCAAGAACGCAATAAGGGAGGCCAAAAAAGATTACGAGAGACACATTGCAGAGGAGAGTAAAAAAAATCCAAAGAGATCTTTTAGATACATTAACAGCAAAAAGGCAAAATCATAGAATATTGCCGACATAATGGACGAGTAAAGGAGGATGGTTACGGATAAAACAGAGAAGGCAACTGTACTAAATGCCTTCTTCTCCTCAGTTTTTACACAGGAAAGGGAGGGGTATAATGACCGTGGGAGTACTGGTGGTGACACATAACAGGACGTACCCTTGTGGCTAACAGAGGCCAGAGAGAAGGAAATAGGGATGAGCCGAACACCCCCAGAACCTGCGAACGGACCGAAAATTTGCACGAACGTTAGAACCCCATTGATGTCTATGGGACTTGAATGTTCGAAATCAAAAGTGCTCATTTTAAAGGCTAATTTGCATGGTATTGTCCTAAAAAGGGTTTGGGGACCCGGGTCCTGCCCCAGGGGACATGTATCAATGCAAAAAAAAGTTTTAAAAACGGCCGTTTTTCCGGGAGCAGTGATTTTAATGATGCTTAAAATAAAAAAAAGTGAAAAATATTCCTTTAAATATCGTACCTGGGGGGTGTCTATAGTATGCCTGCAAAATGGCGCATGTTTACCGTGCTTAGAACAGTCCCTGCACAAAATGACATTTTTAAAGGGATAAAAGTCATTTAAAACTGCTTGCGGCTTTAATGTAATGTCGGGTCCTGGCAATATGGATGAAAATCAGTGCGACAAATGGCATGGGTACCCCCCAGTCAATTACCAGGCCCTTTGGGTCTTGTATGGATATTAAGGGGAACCCTGCACCCAAATTAAAAAAGGAAAGGTGTGGGGCCCCCGGGCCCTATATACTCTGAACAGCAGTATACAGGCGGTGCAAACAAGACAGGGACTGTAGGTTTGTTGTTAAGTAGAATCTGTTAGTAAATTTGAACTGGTACATTTTTAACATGTTTAGCTCCAGTAAAAAAATCTATTTTAAGCTTTTTAGAAAACATAGGGAAGGATTATCACCCCTGTGACATTTGTTTTGCTGTCTGTGCTCCTTTTCAGAAGATTTCATCTCACTTTTTGTCCCAATGACAAATGTTTTTTGAAAATTTGGGGTTTTTAGTGAAACAAGGATTGGTGATAAAGCATCAGTGTAAAGGTGAAAAGTTTTTCTCATATTAACTCCTTCAGGAGAGAATTTCCCTTCCTAGGTATTTCATCTCACTTCCTGTTGTCTCCTTCCGTTTGCAAGTAGGAGTCGTTTGTAAGTTGGATGTTTGAAAGTAGGGGCCTTCCCTATATACTCAGCAGAAATTTGGGCCTTAGGTGTTGTTGTGGCCATAACACTGTAAGCCCTCACAGGGCCCTGCTGTGAAATATTAGTTCAAGAATTGTAATTACATGCCCCTGTTGAACAGGGGCAGAAAAATTGGGCCTTTGGTGGTGGTGGTGGTGGTGCTGGTGTCACAACACTGTAAGTCCTCACAGTTACTCTTTGTGGGCTCAGAAACGGGCCCTGCTGTGAAATATTAGATCAAGAATTCTAATTACATGTCCCTGTTGAACAGGGGCTGAAAAATTGGGCCTTAGGCACTGGTGCCACAACACTGCAACCCCTCACAGATACTCTAGTTGGAGCTCAGGAACTAGCCCTGCTGCAAAGAATTGCATCAAAAATTGTAATTACACGCCCCTGTTAAACAAGGGCTGAAAAATTGGGCCTTAGGCACTGGTGCTGGTGCCACAACACTGCAACCCCTCACAGATACTCTAGTTGGAGTGCAGGAACTAGCCCTGCTGCAAAGAATTGCATCAAAAATTGCAATTACACGCCCCTGTTAAACAGGGGCTGAAAAATTGGGCCTTAGGCACTGGTGGCGGCGCCCAGAACCAAAAATGTTCTTACAAGCTATCAGCATGATCATTGAGGAGGAAGAGGATAATTACTCAGCATAACAGGATAATCACTCAGCATCAGCATAGGCAGCCTTTGAAGGGATCTGACATTTTAAAAAAATTATTCGGTTACATCAGCATCAGGTGCTTGGTAGCTGGTGGTGATCCAAGACTGATTCATTTTTATGAAGGTCAGTCGATCGACTGAGTTGGTGCACAGACGCACCCTGTGATCGGTTGCAAAGCCTCCAGCAGTACTGAATGTGCGTTCCGAAAGAACGCTGGATTCAGGACAGGCCAGTAGCTCAATTGCATACTGTGCAAGCTCTAGCCAGTGATCCATCCTCAAGACCCAGTAACCCAGAGGATTTTCGGTGGGAAAGGTGTCCAAGTCAGATCTTGCCCCTAGGTATTCCTGCACCATGTAAAACAGATGCTGGCGATGGTTCCTGGAACCGATCATACCGTGGGGCTGTGGACTAAAAAATTGTCTGAACGCATCGGTCAGATGGCCACCTTCTCCACTTTGACTGACCGAAGCCTCAGCAACACGTTGTCCAGAAACAGGAGTTTGTAACCTCCCAGTCTCTGGGAACGCGTTGCACAGACCTTTCTGCAAGGCCTCCCGAAGATGTTTCATCCTCTGCTCCCTCTGCGACTGCAGGATAAGGTCTGCAACCTTACCCTTGTAACGTGGATCAAGGAGGGTTGCCAACCAGTATTGTTCCTTCTCCTCGATACCACAAATACGAGGCTCATTCCGCAGGCTTTGCAGGATCAGGGAGGCCATGCAGCATAGGTCTGCTGAGGCATTTGGTCCGGAGTCCTCTGGGTCACTAAGGACGACATGATCTGCAGCCACCTCCACCCAGCTACGTACAAGTCCGTGTGTTTCTTGGGACTGTAAATGATCCCTTAAAGACTGTTGCTGATGCTGGGCAGCACAGTGGTGTAGTGGTTAGCACTCTCGCCTTGCAGCAATAGGGTCACTGGTTCGAATCCCAACCACGACACTACCTGCCTGGAGTTTGCATGTTCTCCCTGTGCCTGCGTGGGTTTCCTCCGGGTACTTCGGTTTCCTCCCACACTCCAAAGACATGCTGTTAGGTTTATTGGCTTCTGTCAAAAAAAAAAAAATTGCCCTGGTGTATGGGTGTGAGTTGGGGACCTTTGGATTGCAGACCCCTTGGGGGTGGGGACGGGTGTGGGTGTATGTGGAGCCTGTGTAGAGCTGTGTAGAGTGTTGGCGCTACATGGGTACCTTAAATATATATATAAAAGAATAATAATATAGTGGATGGGGATGGGGACAATTGTGGGTGTTCACTCAGGATGGACTGGTGTCTTTATTCAACCTTACTAACTATGTAACTATATGATGCTGAGTGCCAGGCTCCACCTCCATACTGACGGAGAGGAGGTGGGTGCCATTGTCTCAAACCACCATTCCTGCCTTAAGTTGGCGTGGCGTCAACCACCTCTGAACCTGCCCCTGCAGAGCTGACAGAACCTCTGCCCCAGTGTGGCTCCTGTCCCCCAAGCACACCAGCTCAAGCACCGCATGGCATCTTTTGACCTGCGTACTTGCGTAGCCCCTTGAACGCCTATGGAGCACCGCTGGTTTCGAGGACAAAGCACAGGAAGAGGCCATTGAGGAAGAAGAAGAGGAGGGGTGGAGGAGAGAGGTATGTCAGAATTACTAGTAGTGGCATTTTGGAGGCACGGTGGCGGAACAACCTCCAACACTACTGCACCTTGTCCTGCATCCTTCCCAGCTGCCAGAAGAGTCACCAAATGCACGGTGAAACTTAGGTAACGTCCCTGTCTGCTGGACAATAAGTCAGCGCTAATATGCACCTTACCGCTGACTGCCCTGTCCAGCGAGGCCAAGACATTGCCTTCCACATGCCTTGTAGAGAGCCGGAATCGCCTTCTGTGAGAAAAAGGGGCGTTTGGGAACCTGACACTGAGGAACCACACATTCCACAAACTCACGGAAGGGGGCTGAGTTTACCAACTGAAAAGGTAGCAGTTGAAGTGGTAGCAATTTTGCCAAGCTAGCATTCAACCGCTGGGCATGTGGATGGCTGGGAGCGAACTTCTTTTTGCGGGGCAGCAGCTGGAGCAGGGAAATTTGCCTGGTACAATCTGACGTTGGTGTACCGATAGCAGATTGCCCACAAGTACTTGGCTGTGACACACCTAATTATACACCTTCATTCCTCTCAGTGCAGGTCTCAGAGAGGACTGAAGGTAGTGGGGTTGGAGATCCCAGCTGATGAGGAGTAAGGAGAGGTCCTCTTTGTTTTTTGGTGTGGGTCTTTTAGGTATGCTTGCCAACGAACTGCATTGCAGGTCAACATATGTCTGGTCAAGCATGTGGTGCCCAAGCGGGAGATGTTTTGGCCACGCGAGATAAGACATATGTTGCAAATAGCAGCGGTGCCATCTGATGCACTCGTCTTAAAAAAGGCCCACACCAAAGAACTTTTGGAATAACGCGCAGAGACAGCAGCGCCCTGCACATGCGGAGCTCTGAGGTGTGATGCAGTCAGTGTGCTGCCCTTAGGCTGACCCCTGGAGGGCATCCTGCCTCGTCAGTGATGTGCCTCCTCCTCCTCCCTCCTATCAGGCACCCACGTTGAGTTAGTGACCTCATCATCCCCTCCCTCCTCATCACTGGAGCAAACCTGGCAGTATGCTGCAGCAGGGGGAACATGACTGCCAGATTGCTGTTCTTCTTGGGCACCCCCTCTGTCCGTGCTCACGTTACTGCCTTCATCTAGCTCAGTATCATCATCAGAGCCTTCTAAATGCTGGGCATCCTCCTGGAGCATGTACCCAACACTGTGGTCACACAGTTCGAGGGACTCCTCAGGAGGACATGGTGGGGCTAGGGATGGAGTCACTGATGCCATTGAGCCGAAGGAAGAGGCCGCGTTGGCAGCTGCTCTGCCAGACAAAGTACCCTGTGCATGGGTGAGAGAGGATGAGGAGGATGATGATGGCTTGGTCATCCACTCGAAAAAGTCTTCCGCATGTTGCGGCTCAACACGGCCAGCTGCCGAAAAGTGTCCCACGGAAAAGTGCTGATGAGGATGCACCATGTCCACGACCAGCACTGTTGCCTCTAGACACAGAGCCTGCTTGTCCTCTTTTATTGGCTTGTGACTGTCTGCCTCTCCTTGTTGGCCTTCCAGACATACTAATGGCCTGCAGTGAGATGTAGCTGCACTAAGCTGGGATATATATATATATATATATACTGATACTGCAGCTAGCAAAATCAACTGCCGGCCTGTAGTATTATTAGTATGAGAACACCTCCAATCTTCTACAGGTAGCTTTAGCTGAACACTGTGCAGAGGTCGCACTACACTAACTTGTAGCTTTAGCTGAACACTGTGCAGAGGTCGGACTACACTAAAAAATAATGTAGCTGCCTGCATAGTGATAGGATCAGGAAAACACCACCAACCTTCTACAGGTAGCTTTAGTTGAACACTGTACAGAGGTCGCAATACACTAACGTGTAAATAATGTAGCTGCCTGCGGTAGTGGTAGGATCATGAAAACACCACCAACCTTCTACAGGTAGCTTTAGCTGAACACTGTGCAGAGGTCGCACTACACTAACATGTAAATAATGTAGCTGCCTGCAGTAGTGATAGGATCAGGAAAACACCACCAGCCTTCTACAGGTAGCTTTAGCTGAACACTGTGCAGAGGTCGCACTACACTAACTTGTAGCTTTAGCTGAACACTATGCAGAGGTCGGACTACACTAAAAAATAATGTAGCTGCCTGCGGTAGTGATAGGATCAGGAAAACACCACCAACCTTCTACAGGTAGCTTTAGTTGAACACTGTACAGAGGTCGCAATACACTAACGTGTAAATAATGTAACTGCCTGCGGTAGTGGTAGGATCATGAAAACACCACCAACCTTCTACAGGTAGCTTTAGCTATACACTGTGCAGAGGTCGCACTACACTAACATGTAAATAATGTAGCTGCCTGCAGTAGTGATAGGATCAATAAAACACCACCAGCCTTCTACAGGTAGCTTTAGGTGAACACTGTGCAGCGGTCGCACTACACTAACGTGTAAATAATGTAGCTGCCTGCGGTAGTGATAGGATCAGGAAAACAACACCAACCTTCTACAGGTAGCTTTAGCTGAACACTGTGCAGAGGTCGCACTAAAATAACGTGTAAATAATGTAGCTGTCTGCGGTAGTGATAGGATCAGGAAAACAACACCAACCTTCTACAGGTAGCTTTAGCTGAACACTGTGCAGAGGTCACACTACACTAACTTGTAGCTTTAGCTGAACACTGTGCAGAGGTCGCACTACACTAACTTGGAGCTTTAGCTGAACACTGTGCAGAGGTCGCACTACACTAACTTGGAGATTTAGCTGAACACTGTGCAGAGGTTGCACTACACTAACTTGTAGCTTTAGCTGAACGCTGTGCAGAGGTCGCACTACACTAACTTGAAGCTTTAGCTGAACACTGTGCAGAGGTCGCACTACACTAACTTGTAGCTTTAGCTGAAAACTGTGCAGAGGTCGCACTACACTAATGTGTAGCTTTAGCTGAACACTGTGCAGAGGTCGCACTACACTAACTTGGAGCTTTAGCTGAACACTGTGCAGGGGTCGCACTACACTAACTTGTAGCTTTAGCTGAACAGAGTGCAGAGATCGCACTACACTAACTTGTAGCTTTAGCTGAACACTGTGCAGAGGTCGCACTACACTAAAAAATAATGTAGCTGCCTGCGGTAGTAATAGTATCCGAAAAACACCACCAATCTTCTACGGGTGGCTTTAGGTGCACACTGTGCAGAGGATGCACTACACTAACTGTAAATACTGTAGCTAATAGGACTAATAGGATCAGAAGAACACCAGCAATTTTCTTCAAATACTCTAACAACACCTGCCTGCCTGTCAGTGGGAAGATAATAACAGAAACGGATCTAGCTAAACTGAATACAGTCAGGGCCGGACTGGGAATAAAAACCAGCCCTGGAAATAATTTCATACCAGCCCCATAGCATTATTATACCAGCCCCATAGCATTATTATACCAGCCCAACCGCATAACGTCGTTATTTTCTTGTTCACAAAAGGGAAAACCATGCATTTTAAAGCACATTTGAAGAGTGTATTATATATAGATAAGAGAGACATGGAATTTACAAACAGCAGCAATTTTTTTCAAGGCAAAAATCATGGCATTTAATGGCACATTTTTTATTGACACTGCAAAAAAAAGGTGCCGTAAATGGCAGTTTTCAGTGCAAATATCAATATTTAAGCTATAAACTGCTATTAGCAATGTGTTAAGTTAAACAAAAGTCAAACACCATATTTCTCCATTTACATGAAAGTCAGATTAATATAACCCAACACAGAGTTCCCCCATATATCAGGAGGATTCCCCTTTACAGTGCAAGGGAACTCTGATATAAAGGGGAACATTGCAGATCATGATCTAAGCGGGAACTCTGATATAAAGGGGAACATTGCAGATCATGATCTAAGCGGGAACTCTGATATAAAAGGGGGGCACTGGTGACCAGAGACCCCACTTATATCAGAGTCCTCTGCATTCCTCTTTACATCAGAGTTCTCACTTGCACTGTAAGGTGGAATCCTGCAGACTATGATGTAAAGGGGAACTCTGGGAATGTGGGGAGGACTCTGGTGACCAGAGACCACCTTCTGCAGAAAGAAAACACTAAAGTAAGGGGGTTTACTGATATAAGGGGTAAACCTTTTTATCAGCGCCCCCTTACAATATTGCATTGACCCCCCCCCTCTCAGGTAGGCCTGGCGGCGCTGTCACTGACCTCCTCTCAGGTGCACCTTGCAGGGCTCAGTCAGTCGGCTCCAGCTCGGTGGCTCTGGTTTTATCCCATAGTTTCCTCTCCACAGTCCATACACGCCTGACTTCTCCCATGACCCCTATCCCTGAGGCACTCCCACTGTTGACTCCACTCCAGACTGCAGACGTGATATAAGACAATAGATGGTCAGAGGCTGCCGATGGTACAGGGGAGGTCACAGGCTGCAGGGGGGGGGACAGGAGGTCAGAGGCTGCCGATGGTACAGGGGAGGTCAGAGGCTGCAGGGTGGGGGACAGGAGGTCAGAGGCTGCAGGGTGGGGGACAGGAGGTCAGAGGCTGCAGGGGGGGGGACAGGAGGTCAGAGGCTGCCGATGGTACAGGGGAGGTCAGAGGCTGCAGGGTGGGGGACAGGAGGTCAGAGGCTGCAGGGGGGGGACAGGAGGTCAGAGGCTGCAGGGGGGGGGACAGGAGGTCAGAGGCTGCCGATGGTACAGGGGAGGTCAGAGGCTGCCGATGGTACAGGGGAGGTCAGAGGCTGCCGATGGTACAGGGGAGGTCAGAGGCTGCCGATGGTACAGGGGAGGTCAGAGGCTGCCGATGGTACAGGGGAGGTCAGAGGCTGCCGATGGTACAGGGGAGGTCAGAGGCTGCCGATGGTACAGGGGAGGTCAGAGGCTGCGGAGGGGGGGTGACAGGAGGTTAGAGGCTGCGGGGGGGGACAGGAGGTCAGAGGCTGCAGGGGGGGGACAGGAGGTCAGAGGCTGCAGGGGGGGGACAGGAGGTCAGAGGCTGCAGGGGGGGGGACAGGAGGTCAGAGGCTGCAGGGGGGGGACAGGAGGTCAGAGGCTGCAGGGGGGGGACAGGAGGTCAGAGGCTGCAGGGGGGGGACAGGAGGTCAGAGGCTGCAGGGGGGGGACAGGAGGTCAGAGGCTGCAGGGGGGGGACAGGAGGTCAGAGGCTGCAGGGGGGGACAGGAGGTCAGAGGCTGCAGGGGGGGGACAGGAGGTCAGAGGCTGCAGGGGGGGGACAGGAGGTCGGAGGCTGCAGGGGGGGGACAGGAGGTCGGAGGCTGCAGGGGGGGGACAGGAGGTCGGAGGCTGCAGGGGGGGGCAGGAGGTTGGAGGCTGCAGGGGGGGGCAGGAGGTCGGAGGCTGCAGGGGGGGACAGGAGGTCAGAGGCTGCAGGGGGGGACAGGAGGTCAGAGGCTGCAGGGGGGGGACAGGAGGTCAGAGGCTGCAGGGGGGGGACAGGAGGTCAGAGGCTGCAGGGGGGGGACAGGAGGTCAGAGGCTGCAGGGGGGGGACAGGAGGTCAGAGGCTGCAGGGGGGGGACAGGAGGTCAGAGGCTGCAGGGGGGGGACAGGAGGTCAGAGGCTGCAGGGGGGGGACAGGAGGTCAGAGGCTGCAGGGGGGGGACAGGAGGTCAGAGGCTGCAGGGGGGGACAGGAGGTCAGAGGCTGCAGGGGGGGGACAGGAGGTCAGAGGCTGCAGGGGGGGGACAGGAGGTCAGAGGCTGCAGGGGGGGGACAGGAGGTCGGAGGCTGCAGGGGGGGGACAGGAGGTCAGAGGCTGCAGGGGGGGGCAGGAGGTCGGAGGCTGCAGGGGGGGGCAGGAGGTCGGAGGCTGCAGGGGGGGACAGGAGGTCAGAGGCTGCAGGGGGGGACAGGAGGTCAGAGGCTGCAGGGGGGGGACAGGAGGTCAGAGGCTGCAGGGGGGGGACAGGAGGTCAGAGGCTGCAGGGGGGGGACAGGAGGTCAGAGGCTGCAGGGGGGGGACAGGAGGTCAGAGGCTGTGGGGGGGGACAGGAGGTCAGAGGCTGTGGGGGGGGCAGGAGGTCAGAGGCTGCAGTGGGGGCAGGAGGTCAGAGGCTGCAGTGGGGGCAGGAGGTCAGAGGCTGCAGGGGGGGCAGGAGGTCAGAGGCTGCAGTGGGGGCAGGAGGTCAGAGGCTGCAGTGGGGGCAGGAGGTCAGAGGCTGCAGTGGGGGCAGGAGGTCAGAGGCTGCAGTGGGGGCAGGAGGTCAGAGGCTGCAGGGGGGGCAGGAGGTCAGAGGCTGCAGGAGGTCAGAGGCTGCAGTGGGGGCAGGAGGTCAGAGGCTGCAGGGGGGGCAGGAGGTCAGAGGCTGCAGTGGGGGCAGGAGGTCAGAGGCTGCAGTGTGGGCAGGAGGTCAGAGGCTGCAGTGGGGGCAGGAGGTCAGAGGCTGCAGTGGGGGCAGGAGGTCAGAGGCTGCAGTGGGGGCAGGAGTTTAGAGGCTGCAGGGGGGGCAGGAGGTCAGAGGCTGCAGTGGGGGCAGGAGGTCAGAGGCTGCAGTGGGGGCAGGAGGTCAGAGGCTGCAGGGGGTCAGGAGGTCAGAGGCTGCAGGAGGTCAGAGGCTGCAGGGGGGGCAGGAGGTCAGAGGCTGCAGTGGGGGCAGGAGGTCAGAGGCTGCAGTGGGGGCAGGAGGTCAGAGGCTGCAGTGGGGGCAGGAGGTCAGAGGCTGCAGTGGGGGCAGGAGGTCAGAGGCTGCAGGGGGGGCAGGAGGTCAGAGGCTGCAGTGGGGGCAGGAGGTCAGAGGCTGCAGGGGGGGCAGGAGGTCAGAGGCTGCAGGGGGGGCGGGAGGAAGAGGTCACCAGCCGAAGAAGAGGCAAGCAGATGAGTACTCACGGCGGTACTTTTAAAAATGGCGCCGATCGGCGCCATCGTCACTGCGCATGCGCCCGCACTTCCGAGAATTGCCGAGTGTGTACGGACTTTCCCGAGCACGGCTAGCTCGGGAAAGCCCGTACACACTTTCGACAGTTGCATGTAAGCCTGGCGGCCCCGCGGCCATGTTTCTTTCAGGCGCCGCTGCCCTCACAGCGGCACCAGGGGCAGCCAGACAGCCGGCCCACCGGGGGATTTCCCGGTATCCCGGTCGGCCAGTCCGGCACTGAATACAGTGTATATATATATATATATATATATATATATATATATATACAGTGGGGAAAAAAGTATTTAGTCAGCCACCAATTGTGCAAGTTCTTCCACTCAAAAAGATGAGAGAGGCCTGTAATTGTCATCATAGGTATACCTCAACTATGAGAGACAAAATGTGGAAACAAATCCAGACAATCACATTGTCTGATTTTTGAAAGAATTTATTTTCAAATTATGGTGGAAAATAAGTATTTGGTCGCCTACAAACAAGCAAGATTTCTTGCTCTCACAGACCTGTATCTTCTTCCTTAAGAGGCTCCTCTGTCCTCCACTCATTACCTGTATTAATGGCACCTGTTTAAATTTGTTATCAGTATAAAAGACACCTGTCCACAACCTCAAACAGTCACGCTACAAACTTCACTATGGTGAAGACCAAAAGGCTGTCGAAGGACACCAGAAACAAAATTGTAGACCTGCACCAGGCTGGGAAGACTGATTCTGCAATATGCAAGCAGCGAGTGTGAAGAAATCAACTGTGGGAGCAATAATTAGAAAATGGAAGACATACAAGACCACTGATAATCTCCCTCGATCTGGGGCTCCACGCAAGATCTCACCCCATGGGGTTAAAATGATCACAAGAAGGGTGAGCAAAAATCCCACAACCGCACGGGGGGACCTAGTGAATGACCTGCAGAGAGCTGGGACCAATGTAACAAAGGCTACCATCAGTAACACACTACGCCGCCAGGGACTTAGATCCTGCAGTGCCAGACGTGTCCCCCAGCTTAAGCCAGTACATGTCCGGGACTCTCTGAGGTTTGCCAGAGAGCATTTGGATGATCCAGAAGAGGATTGGGAGAATGTCATATAGTCAGATGAAACCAAAGTAGAACTGTTTGGTAGAAACACAACTTGTCGTGTTTGGAGGAGAGAGAATGTTGAGTTGCAACCAAAGAACACCATCCCTACTGTGAAGCACGGGGGTGGCAAAATCATGCTTTGGGGCTGTTTCTCTGCAAAGGGAACAGGATGACTGATCCGTGTACATGAAAGAATGAATGGGGCCATGTATCGTGAGATTTTGAGTGCAAACCTCCTCCCATCAGCAAGGGCATTGAAGATGAAACGTGGCTGGGTCTTTCAGCATGACAATGATCCCAAACACACTGCCCGGGCAACGAAGGAGTGACTTGTAAGAAGCATTTCAAGGTCCTGGAGTGGCCTAGCCAGTCTCCAGATCTCAACCCCATAGAAAACCTTTGGAGGGAGTTGAAAGTCCGTGTTGCCCAGCGACAGCCCCAAAAAATCACGGCTCTAGAGGAGATCTGCATGGAGGAATGGGCCAACATACCAGCAACAGTGTGTGACAACCTTGTGAAGACTTACAGAGAACGTTTGACCTCTGTCATTGCCAACAAAGGATATATAACAAAGTACTGAGATGAACTTTTGATATTGACCAAATACTTATTTTCCACCATAATTTGCAAACAAATTCTTTTAAAAATCAGACAATGTGATTGTCTGGATTTGTTTCTACATTTTGTCATAGTTGAGGTATACCTATGATGACAATTACAGGCCTCTCTCATCTTTTCATCTTTTTAAGTGGGAGAACTTGCACAATTGGTGGCTGACTAAATACTTATTTGCCCCACTGTATATATATATATATATATATATATATATATATATATATATATATATATATATATATATATATATATATATATATATACATATATATACACAACACCTGGGATGCATATATATACACAATACACTGTAAGTGCAGCTAACTGACTGACTGTCCTGCCTAATCTATCTAACTTAAATCAAATGACACTGTTTCTCTGTCTCTGTCTCTCAATGCCAGAACACACTACATAGGGCCGACGTGCAGGTGGCCTTATATAGTGTGGGGCGTGTACTAAACCCCTTGAGCCATAATTAGCCAAAGCCGCCCTGGCTTTGGCCAATTACAGCTCTCTGTACAGACGGCGCTGTGATTGGCCAAGCATGCGGGTCATAGTGCATGCTTGGCCAATCATCAGCCAGCCATGCACTGCGATGCCGCAGTGAATTATGGGCCGTGACGCACCACTCGAATTTGGCGCAAACGGCCCATATCGTTTGCAATTCGGTGAACGATCGAACAGACGATGTTCGAGTCGAATATGGGATCGACTCGAACACGAAGCTCATCCCTAGAAGGAAAGACTAGATAAACAATACAAATAAATCACCAGGACCAGATGGCTTACACCCAAGAGTCCTCAGAGAACTTAGTCAGGTTATAGCCAGACCATTGTTCCTGATCTTTGTTAACAGTATACTGACAGGATTGGTACCAGCTGATTGGAGAAAAGCCAAGACTCAGTATACTGACAGGATTGGTACCAGCTGATTGGAGAAAAGCCAAGACTCAGCCATGAGTCTGAACTGTGGTTGTATTTGTAGCCAGGGGGCAATACTGGACCTGCAAGGATATTATATCCTGAAGGATATAATCGGTCCGGCTCTGCCTCCAGGATTTTGTACTGCTAACGAAGAGGAAGACAAGGAGGAGGTTGCAGGTCCAGTATTGCCCCCTGGCTACAAATACAACCACAGTTCAGACTCATCAGGACAGTGATGAGGAGACTTCATCCAGCCACAGGCACCACAACAGACGGTCTACTGGAAAGGACAAAAATTATTCCACAAACAGCCTTTCTATTTTTCATGCCACATCCACTCTGCTGTGAGCTGATGCCCTATTACCTGTCAGTGTGAATATCTCCATCACGGCACCAAGGTCTTTGAGGTCTCATCTCAGTGCAAGGCTTCTGATCCATTGGTTGTGATCCGGATCATTATGTATAAACAAGCTCTTTCTGACCCTCTGTAGTGGGGGGTCAGGAATTTCTGGTAAGCGGCCAGTCTTTATACATGGTGGTGGATCAAGCACGTTTGCCTTCATACAGCAGGAATTTCAAATTTTTTCACTCGGGTGGTTTATATGAACTATATACACATGAACTCTTGTTTTCACTGTTGCATATCAGAAATGCACATTTGATGGATTATCAATTGCCAATTTGTTTTAGTTTTTTCAATTGTGTTTATTTTTATCACATTGTGTATATTCACATATTGAATATCACTGTGGACTAGTAATCACATGTATGGTTACTAGTCCCTTTCAGCGCAATTCCGTTATTTCCAATTTTGACTTTAATTGTGTTTGTGTTACATAGAGGAATTGCAGCTTTATATTTCACATTGTTATACTTCACCTATGCACAGTTTCTCCCCCCCCCCTTTTTACTGAAACACGTGCACCTACACAGGTTGAACTGAATTGGCTATTGTCTTTATTAGACCTTTCCTACTATGATACTATAATAAAATCCTTTTCTGGGAGTTCATTAGGGGACACAAGTCCAACTTCTTTGTCTTTGTGATCCACTCCCACTATTGCTTTTCTGTACTACATTTCCTTCATGATTCTACATTTAAAAAAAATGTAAGTGTTCTGTCAATCTACAGTATGGTGCACTTTATATTCTTCATGCACAAAGGGCTCCAATTATAACCTCATTCTGATTAACTATGGGTTGATGACAATTTCATTACTCAAAAAATAAATTTATTAGCCCGTGGTAACGTGTTGTGACTATAGCTTCACTGCTAATAAGGCAAAGTTAAACCGCTTCTAGAACTTCAAGTTGATTGCCATCCCTCTGCAGTTATAAGACTTGTGTAAAGAGATAAATTATTGCTTCAATGTCGAAAAATCTTGAGTTACAAGGCTACATTCTTTATGTATATTAATTTCATTTTGGTCTATAAAATACCAGTTATAATTCACATTTTATTCAAATCACTACCATTTTGACAGCAGCAAAAACTGCATATAAAAGACAGCTTAACTTAATTTTAACCTGATTTTGCTTATACTAATGAGAAAGAGATTCATTAAAGGTAACTCTTCGGGCAGAAAGAAATTGGCATAGTAAAAAATTGCATTTAGTAAGATTTTTTTTTTTTAATACATCAAGACTTACATTTTGAATTTTAGAGAATATCTTTCAAAATGTCTATCTCCTGATCAAAGAAATATTGCATTGTCTTACATAATAATGAAAATCAGTAATTTCTTATTTTTGGAAGGCTTTTGGTTGCCTTTGGCTCATTTACCATAGCCTAAATAATCTTGTGACCATCCTCCTGTGATGTGATTGAACGTGTTATTTTATTAGTGTCAAAAGTGACCAGTCAGAATAGAAATATGGGAGCTTCCATTGCTTACATAATCATAGTTTTGAGATAGCCTATTTTAAGGCTTTTGCATTTACCTCTACTTCATTACTTTAGCACTAAGACATGTACTCCTATTTTAAACAGAATATATGCTTTCTCTTTACTGATTTATTCATATAAGAAATCATACAGTCTATGCTATATACTGTATGCTTTAATAAAAAGTAGCTGCTTAATGTTAGGTTGAGGTCTTTTCTTTTTATCATTTTTGTTGTTATTATTTGTTGTTTATTTCTGTTACTAAGAAAAGAAAAACAAAAAAATAGTTGTTCATTTATTTCATTGGGAACACTAACGTTGTACACTCAATCTTACGCTTAGCATTGCCTTAGTCTAACACACTAACTGTTCTATTCAATCTTTTGCATCAGTTTATGTACACTTGCTATTGCACCAAATGTAACACACCTGCTAACCATTCACATTGAGACCTTGTAACACTAATGAGTCACATGACACAGAGGAGGGAAAATGGCTAATTGGGCCCAATTTGGACATTTTCACTTAGGAGTGTACTCACTTTTGTTGCCAGCGGTTTAGACATTAATGGCTGTGTGTTGAGTTATTTTGAGGGGACAGCAAATGTACACTATTATACAAGCTGTACACTTACTACTTCACATTGTAGCAAAGTGTAATTTCTTCAGTGCTGTCACATGAAGAGATATGATAAAATATTTACAAAAATGTGAGGGGTGTACTCACTTTTGTGATATACTGTATATACAGTGCTGTGAAACAGTATTTGCCCCCTTCCTGATTTTTTGCATATTTGTCACACTTAAATGATTCAGATCATCAAAAAATTTTAATATTACACAAAGATAACCCAAGTAAATCCAAGATGCAGTTTTTTAAATTATTATTTCATTTATTAAGGGAAAAAAGCTGTTCAAACCTGCCTGGCCCTATGTGAAAAAGTAATTGCCCCCTCACATGCTGAATTATGAATGAACTGCGATTAACCACAATTTTTTTGGAAAGCTGAGTTAAATTTAACTTGCCACACCCAGGCCTGTAGCATCAAGAAATCACATAATTAGAAGCTGTCTGTCAAAGTGAAGCACGCTAACAGATCACAAAAAAACACACATCATGCCACATTCCAAAAAAATTCAAGAACAGATCAGAAACACAGTAATGTACATGTATTGGTCTAGGAAGGATTTCTAAGGCATTGGAACTCCAGTGAACCATGGGGAGGGCCATTATACACAAAAAGAGATAACTTGGAACAGTGGTAAACCTTCCCAGGAGTACCCTACCTACAAAAATTACTCCAAGAGCATAACAATGACTCATCCAGGAGGTCATAAAAGAACCCAAAACAATATCTAAAAAACTGCAGGCCTCACTTGCCTCAGGTAAGATCAGTCTTAATGATTCAACAATAAGAAAGAGACTGGGCAAAAATGGCATCCATGGTAGAGTTCCAAGGCCAAAGCCACTGCTGACCAAAAAGAACACAAAGGCTCATCTCACATTTACCAAAAAACATCTTGATTATCCCCAAGACTTTGGGGCAAATATTCTGTGGACTGAGGAGACATAAATTTCCCTTTTTTGAAGGTGTGCATCCCATTATATCTAGCATAAATCTAATACAGCATTTCATAACATCATAGAACATCATACCAACAGTCAGACATGGTAGTGGTAGCGTGATGATCTGGGGCTGCTTTGCAGCTTCAGGACCTGGACGACTTACTATAATTGATGGAACCATGAATTCTTAGCTCTACCAGAAAATCCTAAAGGAGAATGTCCAGCCATCAGTTTGTGAGCTCAAGCTCAAGTGCACTTGGGTTATGCAGCAGGACAATGATCCAAAACACAAAAGCAAGTCCACTTCCAAATTGTTCAAACAAAGTAAAATTTAGGTTTTCAAGTGACCTAGTCAAAGCCCGGAGTTAAATCCAAGATGAGATGCTGTATCATGACCTTACACAGGCCGTTCATGCTGGAAAACCCTCCAATGTGGCCGAATTAAAACAATTCTGCAAAGAAGAGTAGACCATAAATTGCTCCACAGCAATGTAAAAAACTCATTGACAGTTATTGCAAATGCTTGATTGCAGTTGTTGCCGCCAAGGGTGGCACAACCAGTTATTAGGTTTAGGGGGCAATTACTTTTTCACATAAAGCCAGGCAGGTTTGGACAACTTTTTTGCCTTAATAAATGAAACCATCATTTAAAAACTGCATTTTGGATTTACTCGGGTTATCTTTGTGTAATAATAAAATTTGTTTGATGATCTGAGTCATTTAAGTGTGACAAGTATGCAAAAATAAAAACTAAATCAGAAAAGGGCAAATACTTTTTCACAGCAATATATATATATATATATATATATATATATATATATATATATATATATATATATATATATATATATATATATATATATAAATATATATATATATACATAAAACCTGTTCGTTCTAACTTTCACAGTGACAGTTCATCACAGCTTATTGAACTGCTGTACAGTGGAGATAAGCTGGGATAGTCACAATTAGAGCTTATCTCAGTTCCATAAACATATGGGTGGATGATCTATGGTGGTGGTGGATTAGAGTGTCGCCTTGCTGCAGCATACACTATATTTTTGCCATGACTAATGACTAACGCCTGAAACACGTAGGCTGTTTATACAGCATTGTACATGTCTTTTCAATAAAGGAATATTATTTTTTGGAAGGCATCCTGAGTGCCGACCATCCCTTTCCTTAATCTGGTACATTGAAGGTGTCAGCAACCTCGAGGTCTGAGCACTGGTCAGAACTGTTTTCCCATTTTTGGAAGCAGTTGCACATCATTTCCTGACAATTTTTGTTTGACTTTTTTCATACAAAGGACATTAGTTAGATAGTGTTGCACATTTTTTTTGATTTGAATATCTTTTAAAGGGATAGCGCTACACATTTGTACATGTATGTGTATACATGCACCTACATCTGAACTTCCTTATTCCTGATTTTTCTTCTTTTTGTGAACACCAGGGATGGGCGTAACGACCCCCTGTTTGGTTCGCACCAGAACTTTCGAACATTGCAAAAGTTCAGAACCGAATAACAAACCCCATTGAAGTCTATGGGACCCAAACTGAAAAAATCAATGGGGGTCTGGGTGTTGCCCTAGGGGACATGTATCAATAAAAAAGTTTGTAAAAACCGTCATTTTTAAATGAGCAGTGATTTATTGATGCTTAAAGTGTAAGCATAAAAATGAAAAATCCCTTTCAATATAGTGCCTGGAGAATTGTGCCTCTTTTGTGTGGCTTTCAGGTGCTCTTGCCAGCGGTCTGAGTGGTGAGAGGTTAAATGCCTTGTCAAGCATGTGGTACCCAAATGGCTGTTGTTTTTGCCACGCTTGATGTGCTTGATACTAGGGATGAGCTTCGAGTTCGAGTCGAACTCATGTTCGACTCGAACATTGGCTGTTTGCAAGTTCGCCGAACAGCGAACAATTTGGGGTGTTCGCGGCAAATTCGAATGCCGCGGAACACCCTTTAAAAGTCTATGGGAGAAATCAAAAGTGCTAATTTTAAAGGCTTATATGCAAGTTATTGTCATAAAAAGTGTTTGGGGACCCAGGTCCTGCCCCAGGGGACATGGATCAATGCAAAAAAAAGTTTTAAAAACGGACGTTTTTTCAGGAGCAGTGATTTTAATAATGCTTAAAGTCAAACAATAAAAGTGTAATATCCCTTTAAATTTCGTAGCTGGGGGGTGTCTATAGTATGCCTGTAAAGGGGCGCATGTTTCCCGTGTTTAGAACAGTCTGACAGCAAAATGACATTTCGAAGAAAAAAACCCATTTAAAACTACCCGCGGCTATTGCATTGCCGACAATACACATAGAAGTTCATTGATAAAAACGGCATGGGAATTCCCCACAGGGGAACCCCGAACCAAAATAAAAAAAAAAAAATAAGGTGGGAGTCCCCCTAAATTCCATACCAGGCCCTTCAGGTCTGGTATGGATATTAAGGGGAACCCCGGCCAAAATTTTAAAAAAAAATGAGGTGGGGTTCCTCCTGAACCGTACCAGGCCACATGCCCTCAACATTGGGAGGGTGCTTTGGGGTAGCCCTCCAAAACATCTTGTCCCCATGTTGATGAGGCCACAACCCTGGCCGGTGGTTGTGGGGGTCTGCGGGCGGGGGGCTTATCGGAATCTGGAAGCCCCCTTTAACAAGGGGACCCCCAGATCCCCGGCCCCCTCCTGAGTGAAATGGTAAGGGGGTACTTACCCCTACCATTTCACTAAAAAACTGTAAAAAATGTAAAAAATGACAAGAGACAGTTTTTGACATTCCTTTATTTAAATGCTTCTTCTTTCTTCTATCTTCCTTCACCTTCTTCTTTTTCTGGTTCTTCTGGTTCTTCCTCCGGCATTCTCGTCCAGCATCTCCTCCGTGGCATCTTCTATCTTCTTCTCCTCGGGCCGCTCCGCACCCATGGCATGGGGGGAGGCTCCCGCTCTTCTCTTCATCTTCTTCTTCATCCTCTTCTTCCTTCTTCTCTTCTTCATTTTCTTCTCCGGGCCGCTCCGCATCCATGCTGGCATGGAGGGAGGCTCCCTCTGTGTGACGGCGTATCCTTGTCTGACGGTTCTTAAATAATGGGGGGCGGGGCCACCAGGTGACCCCGCCCCCCTCTGACGCACGGGACATGACAGAACTTCCCTGTGGCATTACCCGTGACGTCACAGGGAAGTCCCGTCAAGTCACCGTGCATCAGAGGGGGGCGGGGTCACCGGGTTGCCCCACCCCCCGTTATTTTAGAACCGTCAGATGAGGAGACGCCGTCACACAGCAGGAGCCTCCCTCCATGCCAGCATGGGTGCGGAGCGGCCCGGAGAAGAAAATGAAGAAGAGAAGAAGAGGAGAAAAGAAAATGAAGAGAAGAGCGGGAGCCTCCCCCCATGCCATGGGTGCGGAGCAGCCCGAGGAGAAGAAGATAGAAGACGCCGCGGAGGAGATGCTGGACGAGAACGCCGGAGAAAGAACCAGAAGAGCCAGAAGAACCAGAAGAATAAGATGAAGGAAGTGAGAAGACAGAAGAAGCATTTAAATAAAGGAATTGTCAAAAACTGTCTCTTGTCATTTTTAACATTTTTGACAGTATTTTAGTGAAATGGTAGGGGTAAGTACCCCCTTACCATTTCACACAGGGGGGGGCAGGGATCTGGGGGTCCCCTTGTTAAAGGGGGCTTCCAGATTCCGATAAGCCCCCCGCCCGCAGACCCCCACAACCACCGGCCAGGGTTGTGGGGATGAGGCCCTTGTCCTCATCAACATGGGGACAAGGTGTTTTGGGGGGCTACCCCAAAGCACCCTCCCAATGTTGAGGGCATGTGGCCTGGTACGGTTCAGGAGGGGGGGCGCAATCTCGTCCCCCCCTCTTTTCCTGCGGCCTGCCAGGTTGCGTGCTTGAATAAGAGTCTGGTATGGATTGTTGGGGGACCCCACGCCGTTTTTTTTCTTTTTTATGGCACGGGGTTCCCCTTAAAATCCATATCAGACCTGAAGGGTCTGGTATGGAATTTAGGGGGAACCCCACATCATTTTTTTAAAAATTTTGGCCGGGGTTCCCCTTAATATCCATACCAGACCTGAAGGGCCTGGTATGGAATTTAGGGGGACTCCCACCTTATTTTTTTTTTTAAATTTTGGTTCGGGGTTCCCCTGTGGGGAATTTCCATGCCGTTTTTATCAATGAACTTCTATGTGTATTGTCGGCAATGCAATAGCCGCGGGTAGTTTTAAATGGGTTTTTTCCTTCGAAATGTCATTTTGCTGTCAGACTGTTCTAAACACGGGAAACATGCGCCCCTTTACAGGCATACTATAGACACCCCCCAGCTACGAAATTTAAAGGGATATTACACTTTTATTGTTTGACTTTAAGCATTATTAAAATCACTGCTCCTGAAAAAACGGCCGTTTTTAAAACTTTTTTTTGCATTGATCCATGTCCCCTGGGGCAGGACCCGGGTCCCCAAACACTTTTTATGACCATAACTTGCATATAAGCCTTTAAAATTAGTACTTTTGATTATTCATGTTCGTGTCCCATAGACTTTAACGGTGTTCGCGTGTTCGAGCGAACTTTTTTCCTGTTCACATGTTCTGGTGGGGGGGGGGGGGTGTTCGGCTCATCCCTACTTGAGACAAAGTTTGCAAATTGCAACAGTGCGATCAGCTGCACATTTGCTAAAAAAGGCCCAGACAGCTGAGCTGTTGGAAGTGGGACGGGAGATTACAGCTTCACAATCTAATGGAATAGGGTGGCTGCTCTCTACTCTTCCATGATGGCTGCCTCGTTGGGGTTGTGCCTCCCTCTCACTTTCCTCCTATGCTCTATCCGGCACCCAAATCATGTCAGTGATCTCATCATCATTATCCCCTCCATCTTCATTACCACTGGAGACAACCTGGCAAGACGCAGTGGCTGGGGGAACATGACTACCAATTTGTGTACCAGTGTTTTCCCCTCTCTGTAGGCTCTTGTTCCTGCCTTCCTCAACCTCAAAACCAACATCTGAATCAAGTAATGGTTGTGCATCGTCAGGGAGCAAGTGGCTGAAGCTGTGTTCAAATAACTCAGCTGACTCCTTCATGCCTGATGCTGGGGCTATGGCAGGAATATCTGTGGACAAGGAGGCAGGTTTAGCCACTCTGGCAGCAGCAGTGGACTGTGCAATAGTCTCTGCTTGGGTGACGGAGGATGAGGAGGATGAAGAGGGTTTAGTAAGCCAGTCCACCACCTCCACTGCATGCTGTGGCTGGATAGCACGGGCAACATCAAAATTAAATGAAATGATGCCCTGCCTGAGGACTGACTATGTCCACCTTTGCCTGTTGACACATTTACACTGCTGGCCCCCTTACAGTGCCATGGGAACATTTGCCTCTTCTTGTTGTCCTCCTAGATATGATGAGGGGCAAAATAAAAAATGTAACAAAGATGTGGAAATGTGTATGTGGATGCACTTTAATCAATGGGAAGTGGTGTTTGGTGCACTTTAAGTTAAGTACGCACTACACAGACATACTCCACTGATACACTATAATATACTGCAGTAATACTGCACTGACGCACTGCAATATACTGTGTCAAACGTGCAGTAATGCACAGAAATGTACTGTGTTAAATGTGCATTAATGCAATATACAGCGTTAAACTTGCAGTAACACACTGAATAATACTGCGTTAAGCAGCACATAACGCACTGAAATATACAGCGTTACACTTGCAGTGACGCACTGAAATATATTGCATTAAACAGCACATAACGCACTGAAATATACAAAATTAAACTTGCAGTAATGCACTAAAATATCATGCGTTAAACCTGCATTAATGCATAGAAATATGCTGCATTAAATGGCATGTAACGCACTGAAGAAATGCGGTGTTAAACTTACAGTAACGCACTGAAATATACTGCATTAAACATGCACTAATGCACAGAAATATGCTGCTTTAAATGGCATGTAATGCACTGAAATATACGGCGTTAAACTTGCAGTAAAACACTGATTTACACTGCGTTAAACTGCATATAACGCACTGAAATATACGTCATTAAACCTGCAGTAATGCACTGAAATACATTGCGTTAAACGGCACGTGATGCACTGAAATATACGGCATTAAGCTTGCAGTAATGCAGTGAAATATATTGCGTTAAACGGCACGTAATGCACTGAAATATACGGCATTAAACTTGCAGTAATGCACTGAAATATACTGTGTTAAATGTGCACTAACGCACAAAAAAATACTGTGTTAAACAACACGTAGCGCACTGAAATGTACGGCGTTAAACTTGCAGTAATGCACTGAAATATGCTGCGTTAAATGGCACATAATGCACTGAAATTTACGGCGTTAAAATTGCAGTATCACACTAAAATTTACTGCGTTAAACATACACTAATGCACTAAACTATATTGCATTAAACCTGCCCTGACAAAATAATCTGACACTAATGTAAAAATGAATGGTCACTACACTCACACTGACTGAACTATCACTAGATTAAGATGTAGATTTTGATTCAGACTAAACTGATACTATAGCAGACTAACTCTCTAGTAACACTGAACAGAGCCCTGTTCTATCTCTCTCCACGTCGATATCACACTACAAATGGCCGCTATTGAAAGCATACTTTTAAAGTGCAGGGCAGGACTAAGAGCAAAAAGCCATGATTGGATAGAGTCATCATGACAGTGTCCAATCATGGCTCTGACAGTGCTCTGTGCCCTGATTGGGAAAGGTTTCATTGCTTCAGCCAATCAGGGATTCCAATGTACTATGCGGCGGTGCAGTGCATTGTGATCATTCGGTGGGCCAAACAAGTGGTCGGACGCCCCGATAATTTGGGTGTTCACCGAACGGGTGAATCGTCAATGTTCAGGCCAAACTCATGCTCAGGCCGAATCGCCCATCCCTAGTGAACACCCATAAATTACAGACTGGAGACCACCAACATTATTAATCTTTTTCTTTCACATACTGTATTGCCAGTTTAATGAATGGGTTAAACACAGCGGAATAGATTTCAGGAAATTCTACAAAAGCTAAAACATAGTAATTAGGGTCTCGTCAAACATCATCTAAGTCAGCAGCAGCAGACTTCCCTCTATCACCTGCTCATTTGCTACAAGCATTTGCTGAGTTGAAACCCCAAGTATTTCAAATCAGGTGTTCCATGTAAAGGCATAGGAAAAGATGTGTAGATGTGTTGAGATTTTTTGTGTCTTAGATTCTCACTGAGGTCTGCTAGAATATTTTGGACTGGAAATCCACTGCACAGGCAAAAAAATGTAAACCTGTGAGAATCATGTATTTGCACAGGCAACAAGCATTGCTGTTAGCTTTTGTGAAATAACTGTACAAGCTCCTTGCCATTCTGCCATCATTTTGGTTAAGTTACTTAATTTAAAGTGGTTGTAAACCCTGTTACACCACTTTTACCTACAGGTAAGCCTATAACAAGGTTTACCTGTAGGTACCTTGAATATCTTCTAAACTTGCACAGTTTGGGAGATATTTAGTATATGTGCTGCTACCAACATCATTGGTGCATGCGCACTGAAAAAAGGGCCGCTGGTGCCTGTAACGGAACGTTCCCACACTCCGCTTGAGTGCTTTCGTCATATACCACTTCCCCCCAGTCTGAATATAGATATCAGATATTCCAACCACTCACAAGCATAAAACAAGACGATACTTGTTTGATTTCTGAACATGGACTCTTTTTTTAGAACCAAAATTACAAGTCTTATATACAGTAGAAGAGGAGGTCCCCCCTCCTGCTCATATTACTCTAACAATACATCTGTAACCAGAAACAGAATTAACATGAACAAATTAACTATTCCCTTAAAGCAGCCAATGTGACTCCGTGCCCTCCTGAGCATTGTTATGATTATTCAGGATTTCACTACAGGTCAGACTTGTGGTCACTGAGCTTCACACAGTAATATAAACACAGGACACCTTCTCACAATAGCAGGAGCTACAATTACAATTAACAATACAAACAGTGGTCTCCCCCCCTCCTCATCCTATTAGGCAACAAATTATAGTAGGAGTAGACTGTCCGGCTCCTACCCAGTTCTAGAGGCCAATGTGATCAGCACTCTCAACTAACAGGTTGAGTTCAGAATCAAACAAACCAAGAATAGTCTTTATATATATTCTGGGAGATATTGTGCATAAATATTACTGTCCCATTTTAAGCAATTCAAGTCATACCTTCCCAGTCACCATTTGCATTATGGCATACACAGGGTTCCCAAAGTCTGTGTGTCCTGGGGGACAAGGACCCGAATCCAAAGTAACACCACCTCAAGGGTCCCCAGGCATACAGCTCACAAAGTGCACAGTTCCCCCCAATGCCAGGGCCCATATTCGGTAGGCAAGAGGCTAGTATTCAGTCCCCTCCAAAAGCCTCTGTCCTGGGTGAGTCTGTCACAACATCATCGGTGCATGCGCACTGAAAAAAGGGCTGCTGGTGCAGTTTCTCCAGGAATCGTGCGCGGGAGTGATGTCATCACGGCTACAGCCAATCACAGCGACGGAGCCGCAAACCTGGAAGTGACTCCGGTGGAAGATGTCTGCACTGTACTCGGAGGACCGACAATGATCCAGGGCATCGTTCTAAGGTAAGTATTTCATAATGAACTAGTATGCAATGGATACTAGCTCATTATGCCTTTGTCTTGCAGGGGTTTTTTTGTGTTTTTTTTTTTTTCGAGGTTTACAACCTCTTTAACTTACAGTACTTTCACCATATAACTGTTTATCTTTAAGTTATCTGCTAGGGATCCAGAATATTTTGAGTTTCTAGTTGTTTCACATTTTCTCATAGAAAGAAAAAAATACCTTGCTTTGATAAATATCTTTAACATCATTAACCTTTTTTTTAAATCAACATTTCAGAAAAGAAAAATATTATTTAGACTATATTGTGACTTTCAAGTATAATAGTGTAGACCAAAAGAGGTTTAGAAACCTTTAGATGGATTGTCTCCAATACATGAGCTCAAACTATTTGTTCCAAGAATTAACAGATGGTCCCCAAATTATTAGGGATTTCAATTTAACAGAACATTTTCCATGAATAAAAACCAAATTTTTACAGCTTGCCTCTTCCATTTGTTATTACACAGCAGCCAGGGCCATTCATAAACATCCAATATATTGTAACAACATCATTGCAAACTCCTTTCGTGACACTATTTAATGTGTTATACTGTATATATATATATATATATATATATACTGTATATACAGTATTTTATTATATCTTTTCATGCGATAACACTGAAGAAATTACATTTTGCTACAATGTAAAGTAGTGAGTGTACAGCTTGTATACCAGTGTAAATTTGCTGTCCCCTCAAATTAACTCAACACACAGCCATTATTGTTTAAACCGCTGGCAACAAAAGTGAATACACCCCTAAGTAAAAATGTCCAAATTGGACCCAAAGTGTCAATATTTTGTGTGGTCACCATTATGTTCCAGCATTGCCTTAACCCTCTTGGGCATGGAGTTCACCAGAGCTTCACAGGTTGCCACTAGAGTCCTCTTCCACTCCTCCATGATGACATTACAGAGCTGGTGGATGTTAGAGACCTTGCGCTCCTCCACCTCCCATTTGAGGATGCTCCACAGATGCTAAACAGGGTTTAGGTCTGGAGACCATGACACTCCCACCACCATGCTTGACTGTTGGCAAGACACACTTGTCTTTGTACTCCTCACCTGGTTGCCGCTTGACACCATCTGAACCAAATAAGTTTACCTTGGTCTCATCAGACCAAAGGACATGCTTCCAGTAATCCATGTCCTTAGTCTGCTTGTCTTCAGCAAACTGTTTGCAGGCTTTCTTGTGCATCATCTTTAGAAGAGGCTTCCTTCTGGGAGGACAGCCTTGCAGACCAATTTGATGCAGTGTGTAGCGTATGGTCTGAGCACTGACAGGCTGACCCCCCACCCCTTCAACCTCTGCAGCAATGCTGGAAGCACTCATACGTCTATTTCCCAAAAACAACTTCTGGATATGACGCTGAGCACATGCACTCAACTTCTTTGGTCGGCCATGGTGAGGACTGTTCTGAGTGGAACCTGTCCTGTTAACCCGCTGTATGGTCTTGGCCACCGTGCTGCAGCTCAGTTTCAGGGTCTTGGCAATCTTCTTATAGCCTAGACCATCTTTATGTAGAGCAACAATTCTTTTTTCCAGATCCTCAGAGAGTTCTTTGCCATGTTGAACTTCCAGTGACTAGTATGAGAGAGTGAGAGCGATAAAACCAAATTTAACACACCTGCTCCCCATTCACACTTGAGACCTTGTAACACTAATGAGTCACATGACACCAGGGAGGGAAAATGGCTAATTGGGCCTATTTTGGACGTTTTCACTTAGGGGTGTACTCACTTTTGTTGCCAGCAGTTTGGACATTAATGGCTGTGTGTTCAGTTATTTTGAGGGGACAGCAAATTTACACCATTATACAAGATGTACACTCACTACTTTACATTGTAGCAAAGTGTCATTTCTTCAGTGTTGTCACATGAAAAGATACAATGAAATATTTACAAAAATGTGAGGGGTATACTCACTTTTGTGAGATACTGTATCTATATATATATATATATATATATATATAGATACATATATATGTATCTATATATATATGTATATATACACACACACAGACTACTATGCAAAGGTTTTGGGTTTTGGGGAGGTATGGAAAAAAATGCTGTAAATAAGAAATGCTTTCATAAATAGTGAGTGCTAATAGTTTATTTTTATCAATAAAGTAAAAGGGAGAGTAAATGAACAGGAGATAAATCCAAATCAAATCAATATTTGGTGTGACCACTCTTTGCCTTCAAAAACAGCATTAAGGCTGGGCTCACACCTGCGGGGTTTCCCCGCATCCAATTTGCACAGCAGGAGATTGTGACCGCCACTCTATGGAGCCGGTTCACACTTCTCCGCAGCGGCTCTGGTGCGAATTGTACAGGAGCCCTGTGCATCTTTTGGTCTG
Organism: Lithobates clamitans; assembly: GCA_037952925.1. Taxonomy (NCBI): domain Eukaryota; kingdom Metazoa; phylum Chordata; class Amphibia; order Anura; family Ranidae; genus Lithobates; species Lithobates clamitans. The sequence continues at coordinate 2,541,300 of JBBGZY010000017.1, read as the reverse complement.
TTTCAGGCTGGAATTCAGGCTGAAATTGGACCTGAAACAGTGAATGGAGAGGTTCCAGACTCACGCTGTGAGCCGTTGCATGTTCTAGTGTGAACCCAGCCTAATTCTTCTAGGTACACTTGCACACAGTTTTTGAAGGAATTCGGCAGGTAAGTTGTTCCAAACATCTTGGAGAACCAACCACAGATCTTCTCTACATGTAGGCTGCTTGAAATCCTTCTGTCTGTTCATGTACTCCAAGACAGACTTGATCATGTTGAGTTCAGAGCTCTATGGGGCCAAACCATCACTGCCAGGACTCCTTGTTCTTTTTTACGCTAAGCCAAACATTGGCTGTATGTTTGAGGTTGTTGTCCTGCTACAGAAAAAAATTGGGGCTAATCACACACCTCCCTGATGTCATGGCATGATGGATAAATATCTACTTGTATTTCTCAGCAATAAAGGGGTTGTTAAGGCAGTGCACATAAGCACTGCCAGCCCCACTGCCAGTATAAAATGTTGTATATACTGTATGCCTTTTTGTAAAATTCATCTTCTAAATACCTTAATCCTTCTCCCCGATAAGCGGTCACGTGACCACCCATTGCTCTCTCCCTCCGATGTACTGTATACACTAGGGAGAGAGGGGTAATTTTGGTTACCATAATTTTTCACCATTTGGTAACTTATGTATAGCCAAAAATTTAGATTTTAACATGCAAAAAATAAGAAAAAATGCTCTAGAGGCAAACTAGTTTAAAGACAGTTGATGGCAGCTTAAACACAACAAAGAAACAAAATGTAGTAATGTGCCCTCTGATCCTCCCTATCATAGATAAAATAAAAATAGCATTAACATGTTGGCAGCTTAGGGTAGGGCATCACTCTCAGCCTTGAGGAACCTACCACAAACATTTCTAGTACCAATCTTCCAGTACCAACAAGCTAATGTATCTGAAGATTGTGATCCAACTGGAAACATGTAGATGTACAGATCATTACACTTTGTGGGAACTTGGGGTATGCTCATGGCATTGAAGAAGTTGTCAGTTGCACTGCATGTTATAATAGTTGCAAGGATGCTGCCCAGATGGAGAGGTGAAGATGTGTCTACATATAAAGTCTGTCTTTTTTGATGATGTGATACATTTTAGCATATATTTGTTTTGTCACTACAAATCTGTTTTACAAAATCAATATATATTTTAGTATTACATTTACTGTAGGAGATTAAGGTTTTGATTGAAATCAAGGGTGTGACAGACCCAAACGGGACAGGGGCTTTTGAAAGGGAATGCAGGGTAGCCTCTTGCCTACTGATTATGGGCCCTGACTCTTGGGGGGCTCTATTCTTTGGGAAGTATGTGTCTGGGGGACTTTTGGAGTGATTTTGCTTTGGATTCGGGTTCATGTTTCCCCGAAACACACAGACTCTGGGAACCTAGGACCTGGATACAGATATGGGGCCTCTGTGTCCAAACCAGCAATGACTTTAAAAGTGTGAGGGTGGGGTGGTTGGCGCTACCCTAAAAGTGTGTGTGTACCAGGAGGGTATGTGAACAGAAGAGAAAATGATGTGTATTATATATAATATATATAATTGTGTGACAAAGAAGTATCTAACCTATACAACTACGCATTATTGTGCTACCCCAAATAGGTAAAAGTAAGTGTACCATCCAGGGATAAGTGTAACCATAACTTATACACAAATGTAGTATAACAAATAGCAGTACATATAAACCACATGTGAAGAAAGTGCTGTGCGTGGTCATACAGACTTCACCATACACATCCCTTCGGATATATATAAGTGTATACAATGAGCAAATTAGATATCACAACACAAGCTAGATTATCCAGCCCTAAATTAAAGTCCATAAATAAATTCCATGTGCATATAAAAATAGATAGAAATAATAATATATATCCAAAAAACAAAAAAGTCCCACAGTGTAGAAAAAATAATGCAACCAGTTATAATTGCAATGGAGTAGTGTCCAGTTGTAATTCTTCAAAGTGACTTCAGTGCTCAGCAGCAAAAAGTGACTGGTAGTGCTCCCCCCATCAGGTCCCCACTCACCAGAAAACGGAACCCCTGCAGGGGTAATGGACGTTTATGGATGACCATAGATGGAAGTCCTCCTCCACTCTTATCAGTGTTCCGTCTATGGGTCTAACGATCTCCCGCAGCTGACTCCGCTCGATCAGGCTGTCTCAGCTGTCTCCATTCATTCAACAGTGAATGCTTCAGTCAGTTCTTACCAAGCCATCACTCCACAGTTCGGTCCTTCACACCTGATCTGGTGTCTTTTGCAGGTTCCCATTCATAGCAGAACACAGACAGGCAAAGCCAAACCCCCTCCAGACCAAATTTTGCTGCTGAGCCCTGAAGTCACTTTGAAGAATTACAACTGGACACTACTCCATTGCAATTATAACTGGTTGCATTATTTTTTCTATACTGTGGGACTTTTTTGTTTTTTGGATATATATTAGTATTTCCATCTATTTTTATATGCACATGGAATTTATTTATGGACTTTAATTTAGGGCTGGATAATCTAGCTTGTGTTGTGATATCTAATTTGCTCATGGTATACACTTATATATATCCGAAGGGATGTGTATGGTGAAGTCTGTATGACCACGCACAGCACTTTCTTCACATACGGTTTATATGTACTGCTATTTGTTATACTACATTTGTGTATAAGTTATGGTTACACTTATCCCTGGATGGTACACAAACTTTTACCTATTTGGGGTAGCACAATATTGTGTAGTTGTATAGTTTAGATACTTCTTTGTCACACAATTATATATAATACACATATTTTTCTCTTCTGTTCACATACCCTCCAGGTACACACACACTTTTAGGGTAGCGCCAACCACCCCATCCTCACACTTTTATACATTTTAAGTTCTTTTGGGAACCCACAGGAGGGGCTGCAACCGTATTGTCCTGAGCGTGGAGCTTATCATTTATTTATTTTTCAGCAATGACTTTACCCCCCCTCCTAGACTCAGAGACTCAGAGTAGATGTTAATATATTCAGCTCAAAACAACCTGCTGGTGTCCCCTGCTGTTCTGTGTTATCTGTTTATTAATTAATTCTCTCATTGTATAATTCCCCATTGTATGCCTCCTAGGTGTGAATCCCATTGTTAATTGAATCACCTTTTGTTTCTGTTCATCGCTGGTTTTGTGTCCACTTCACTTCATTACCAAACTATTGTGGGATGTTTATGTGTTTATTTTTATGTTAGCTGTTCATTAGATGTGCTGGTATTACTGTTTACAGTTTGCATTGTTTAGAATAATGTGATCAAGCTCTTACCTGATTTTGTGTAGTATATATTATGTGTGAGTTTACAATAAAGGAAGTTCCAGTTTGCATCTAAGCTAGTGTTGTCTAGTTTTCGGGTGCAATGCTCAGCTATAATACCTGGTTCCTGGTTCCAGAGTGGAGTAATCTGCATCTTGGCGGAAGCACCCAGGTGGGGTGCCAGGCAGTCCATAACAAGGGGTTATGTAGAGATTGGGGTTAGGTTTCAGGTAAATTAGTTACATTGCTTGCTTAAAGGATAAGTTCACCTTTTTAAACAAAAAAAAAATAAATGCACATTTTTTTCAAGCAATAAAATGTGCATTTATTATTTTTTTAGGAACCTGTAAGGCATTGCACCCATAATCAGTAGATAATGCCAGGCTCCTGCAGGCTGTCAGGGCAGCTGTCTGCCCATACCTCTGATACGGGCAGGCAGTTAGTAAATGACAGGAAGTTCAATGAACTACCTAGAGCACTTATTAACAACCTGATAGTTCATTGAGAACTACAAGCCACAAAGGCTGACAGTACTTGTAGTTCACTGATTCACGGAACTCTGTGAATAGATGATGTGGCAGCATGGGTGGAGCCCCACACAGCCGTGCTCTTTTTGAAATGTGACACTGATTATAGGGAGAAGATCCCCGGCTCGCTATCACAGGAAAGGGGAGATCAGGGGAAAAGCAGGTAAATGCTGAACATGTTACACCCTAAATATGGGTGTAACATGTTCAGAAAGGTGAACTTATCCTTTAAGTTTTTGTATATCATGCTTGCCAAGCCAAGATACCACTGCACATTAGCAACAAAAAATTTACAAATCACATGCTGCTAAATATTTTTTTTCTTTACTATATATAAACTCATGCCTTTACTGAAAATTCAATCCAGCTTCAGCAGTAGAGGTATGTTCCCCAAGAGTAATAAGTATTTCCTAGCAGATATTTAACAGCGAAGGCGCTCTTGCAGGGCAACTATTAAAACTATAGTCCAGTTGGGACAGGATTTCATACATACAGTTGCCAATCACTATACACTCTACCTCATGGGGATTTGTAGTTTCTCTGCAAGTATAAAAAAAATCCAAGTAAGAAGCCTACATTTACTGTCAAAGCTTTCTTTTAAGTCTTCTGTGACAAACTGCTTTGCTGACATCATCCAAAGTTGCTACGAGAAGAAGAATTGTAACTTTGAAGATCCTAGAACCATCAAACAGTAGAAAAAAAACATGCCGCTTTAACCAGATTTCTAATAAAATCCCTCAAACCTATGAAAATTCTCAGCCACATCCCTATCTTGATTTTTTTTTTAGACTCTTAACAAAAGACTGAAATGTCTTTAACCAATAGCATCACAGCTATTGTTCACATGAAAACAATCAGTCATAATTCTTTTTCAGTAATTTAACTTCATAAAATCAAAAACTGATTAGTTGCTACTGGTTACTTCAGTGTAAAGTAGTTCATGGTTCTCTGTGTTAAATTACTGTATAGATATGCCAATTTTTCTTTTGCATATCATAGACATTCCTGTGGTACTTATGGCAATTTATTTTGATCCCATTATGCCTAACCCTCAACCTCTCTTTTTTGCCTGCAATAAAGGTCTTCACTCTTCAGTAAGGAATTCCAAGTATGTTCTACAACAAACACTGATGGGGTGGAAGTACAAAATTAGGTGCTGTGAAGCAAGCATCGTCAATTGAACAATACTTACTCCAAATCTTAAAGGCCCAACTCTGGGCAAAAAAAGTCTTGCAATGCAATGGGGCTGTGCCCGCCTGCACGGGTCAGCTGTTCTTTTTGTCTAGGGGTGAGGAGAAAGCTTATACTCACCCAATCCTTAATTTCACTGGAAAACGGCGCTCCTCCACAGTCCTGTGGTTGACTGTTCCTTGTGTATGGAGCCTGCTCTGGGCTTTATGTCATCAGGAACAGTCCACAATTCAAGACCTCTGGAGCATGGGGGTTGCTGGCTTGGTTTTGTGATGGGAGGATCAGAGGATTAGGTAAATAAATCTCCTTTCTCCTTTCCCCAAGACAAAAATGGGCAGTTAACCTGTGTAGTGTGGGCACAGCCCCATTGCATGAGAAAACTTTTCTTTTGTCTGGGGCTTTAAGATAAGAAAAAGCAAAGTCAGACATTTATTTTCCTTACAAAGTATTTCAGAGTTGGCTGGAACTCTACAATACTGTATGTCTGTCTAAGGCCCCTTTCACATGAGCAGTCCAATCAGGTCTGCCTGTTTTTTCAGGCAGACCCAATTGGACCCCTTATTCTCCTTTGTGTCTGTTTACACCCGCCTGCATCCAATCAGATCCAATCCACCAAAAACAAATGGAAAGGGATCCATTCCCCCTTGTCTGGGTGGATCAGATAGGAGGGCAGCCAGGTGTAAATGGACAGCTGGTCTGTTTATACCCGGCTGCCCATAGAGCAGAATGGGCTGTGTCCATGTCTGTTCTGCATAAATTATGCAGACACAAACCTATCATCCGCCCTCCCTTCTCTGCTCAATGAAGGAACCCAGAGTTAACAGAGTCTGGCCCATGTGAAAGGGGCCTTAGTTGTATACAGAGCCAGTCTTCTGAATGTGCATCATGTGTGACTGCACATTGCTGTACTGTTTGGTCAGCTAGAAAGCACTTTCCTCCCTCTGCAGTAGGGATGGGCCGAACGGACCCCTGTTCGGTTCGGACCAGAACTTTCGAACACTGCAAACGTTCGGACCTGAACTCTGAACCCCATTAAAGTCAATGGGACCCGAACGTTAAATATCAAAAGTGCCAATTTTGAAGGTTTAAATGCAAGTAATTAGGCATACAATGGTTATAGGGGTCTGGGTCCTGCCCTGGGGGACATGGATCAATAAAAAAAAAGTTTGTGAAAAACGTCATTTTTAAATGAGCAGTGATTTTTTTATTTTTAAAGTGAAAGCCTAAAAATGAAAAATTCCTTCCAATATAGTGCCAGGGGGGTCCCCTTAGTCTAACTGTAAAGTGGCAGATCTGCACCATGTCTAGAATCTGCTGCAGCAATAATTGAATTTGTAAAGCAAAAAAATGACATTTTTCCTGCAAGCTGCCTTTATTTTGCTCAGCAACAGCTGGGGAGCCAGTGTGTATGATGAGGCCACAATGTAGTGCACTGGGAACAAGAATAGAGATTTTTTTTGGATACATACTGGTGTCAATTTGACTTTGGATAGAAGTAACGGGTGCGTTAAAATTGGTCTTTGGGTGTCGGTGGCACCTTCCCACCATAACCCTATAGAGGGACTCTTGATGTAAGCAAGAATTTGCCTTGCTGTAAAAATTGCAATGATATGCACCTGTCAAACAGGTGCAGAAAAATTGGTCTTTGGATGTCGGTGGCGCCTTCCCACCGTAACCCTATAGAGGTACTCTTGATGAAAGCAAGAATTTGCCTTGCTGTAAAAAAATTGCAATGATATGCACCTGTCAAAGAGGTGCAGAAAAATTGGTCTTTGGGTGTCGGTGGTGCCTTCCCACTGTAACCCTATAGAGGTACTCTTGATGAAAGCAAGAATTTGCCTTGCTGTAAAAAATTGCAATGATATGCACCTGTCAAACAGGTGCAGAAAAATTTGTCTTTGGGTGTCGGTGGTGCCTTCACACCGTAGCCTTATAGAGGTACTCTTAATGCAAGCAAGAATTTTCCTTGCTGTAAAAAATTGCAATGATATGCACCTGTCAAACAGGTGCAGAAAAATTGGTCTTTGGGTGTCGGTGGAGCCTTCCCACCATAACCCTATAGAGGTACTCTTCATGTAAGCAAGAATTTGCCTTGCTGTAAAAAATTGCAATGATATGCACCTGTCAGACAGGTGCAGAAAATTGTCTTTGGGTGTTAATTGTGCCCATGAAACCTATACCAAAAACATTCTTCCAGATGAAATGATTTAACACCCTCAAAGCTAGGCAGCCTCGAAGTCCTGCAGAAATTCCACATCCCTAAAAGACTTAATCAGTGACATCGGCATGAGGGGCTTCATAGCTGGTAATCCAGGACTGATTCATTTTTATAAAAGTCAAACAGTCCACAGAGTCTGTGGACAGATGCGTTCTATGATCAGCAACAAAACCTCCTGCAGCACCGAATGCCCTTTCTGAAAGCACACTATATGCAGGGCAGCCCAACAACTCAATAACATACTTGGAAAGTTCTGGCCAGTGGTCTATTCTCATGACCCAGTAAGCCAGTGGATCGTCAGCTGGAAAGCTCTAAGTCTCTGTTTTGGCCCCGAGGTAATCGTCCACCATGTGATGCAGACGCTGCCAATGGGATGTGGAAGCTGACAGCCCTGGGCGGCGAGGACTAAAAAAAATTCCGAAATGCCTAACTTAGGCCGATGCCTTCTCCAACGCTCCTTTCTTGACCAACGGAAGACTCAAAATGACATTTTCTGCCACACTGTAACCTGCTAGAGTCAGGAAAAACGTTCAATAAAATCCTCTTTAATGTGTCCTCAAGAGATTTTATCCTCTGCATTCTCTGTGGGGAGGGGATGAATTCAGAGACCTTCCACTTATAACGGTGGTCAAGGAGGGTTGCCAACCAGTAATCATCCTTCTCCTTTATGCCACATATTCTTGGGTCCTTTCGCAGGCTTTGAAGCATGAGGTTGCCCATGCGCCTCAAATTTGCAAAGGCTTGAGAAGCAGACTCCTCGGGGTCACTCAGGATGACAGCATATGGAACTTCCTCCTCCCAGTCACGTACTACTCCCAAGGGTCCTGGGGTTGGAAAGCCATCGCTTACAGATTGACGCATGTCTTCCTCTTTTTCAAAGCCTATGAAAGTGCCAGAATCCTCCTCCTCATCCTCCTCCCCTCTCTCCTCCCGTGTGTTTTGTGACATAGGAATGATGGTGTCTGCACAAACTGGGCCTTGAGAGTAAAGGAAGTCCCCCTCTTCCTCCTGCTGCTCTGCCTCCAGTGCCCTGTTCATAATGCCACACAGAGTCTGCTCCAGCAGGAACACAACAGGGATTGTGTCACTGATGCACGCACTGTCACTGCTCACCATCCTTGTGGCCTCCTCAAATGGTGACAATACAGTGCATGCATCCTTAACCACTTGACGACCGCCTCACGCCGATGTACGTCGGCAAGGTGGCACGGACAGGCAAAATCACGTACATGTACGTGATTTGCCTTCCGTGGGTGGGGGGTCCGATCCGTGCCCGAGGCGGTCGTCTTTTGTCCAGCGGCGATCAGAGGTGAGGGGGAGACCATCCGTTCGTGGCCCCCCCCTGCAATCGCCGCCGGCCAATCGAATCATTCCTTTGCTGCTGTATGCTAAACAGCAGCAAAGGAAATGATGTCATCTCTCCTCGGCTCTGTAATTTCCGTTCCGGCCCGAGGAGAGAAGACATGTGAGTGAGTGCACCAACACACACACACACAGTAGAACATGCCAGGCACACAAAACACCCCGATCCCCCCCCCCGATCGCCCCCCGATCCCCCCCGATCATCCCTCCCCCCTGTCACAAACTGACACCAGCAGTTTTTTTTTTTTTCTGATTACTGCATAGTGTCAGTTTGTGACAGTTACAGTGTTGGGACAGTTAGTATTACCCCCCTTTAGGTCTAGGGTACCCCCCTAACCCCCCCTAATAAAGTTTTAACCCCTTGATCACTCCCTGTCACCAGTGTCGCTAAGCGATCATTTTTCTGATCGCTGTATTAGTGTCGCTGGTGACGCTAGTTAGGGACGTAAATATTTAGGTTCGCCGTCAGCGTTTTATAGCGTCAGGGACCCCCATATACTACCGAATAAATGTTTTAACCCCTTGTTGGCCCCCTAGTTAACCCTTTCACCACTGATCACCGTATAACCGTTACAGGTGACGCTGGTTAGTTCGTTTATTTTTTATAGTGTCAGGGCACCCGCCGTTTATTACCGAATAAAGGTTTGGCCCCCTGATCGCCCGGCGGTGATATGCATCACCCCAGGCAGCGTCAGATTAGCGCCAGTACCGCTAACACCCACGCACGCAGCATACACCTCCCTTAGTGGTATAGTATCTGTACGGATCAATATCTGATCCGATCAGATTTATACTAGCGTCCCCAGCAGTTTAGGGTTCCCAAAAACGCAGTGTTAGCGGGATCAGCCCAGATACCTACTAGCACCTGCATTTTGCCCCTCCGCCCGGCCCAGCCCAGCCCACCCAAGTGCAGTATCGATCGATCACTGTCACTTACAAAACACTAAATGCATAACTGCAACGTTCGCAGAGTCAGGCCTGATCCCTGCGATCGCTAACATTTTTTTTGGTAGTATTTTGGTGAACTGGCAAGCACCAGCCCCAGGCAGCGTCAGGTTAGCGCCAGTAGCACTAACACCCACGCACGCAGCATACGTCTCCCTTAGTGGTATAGTATCTGTACGGATCAATATCTGATCCGATCAGATCTATACTAGCGTCCCCAGCAGTTTAGGGTTCCCAAAAACGCAGTGTTAGCGGAATCAGCCCAGATACCTGCTAGCACCTGCGTTTTGCCCCTCCGCCCGGCCCAGCCCAGCCCACCCAAGTGCAGTATCGATCGATCACTGACACTTAAAAAAACACTAAATGCATAACTGCAGCATTCGCAGAGTCAGGCCTGATCCCTGCTATCGCTAACAGTTTTTTTGGTAGTATTTTGGTGAACTGGCAAGCACCAGCCCCAAGCAGCGTCAGGTTAGCGCCAGTAGCACTAACATCCATGCACGCAGCATACACCTCCCTTAGTGGTATAGTATCTGAACGGATCAATATCTGATCCGATCAGATCTATACTAGCATCCCCAGCAGTTTAGGGTTCCCAAAAACGCAGTGTTAGCGGGATCAGCAAGTTGAGTTGCACTATATGTAGTTATACACCAGCAAAAAGGTGGTTGTTAGATTTTTTATTTTCACCATAGGAGGTGGATAAGTTTTGTTGGAAAGAACGCCACAATTTAATTTTGTCACGAGGGGTGATTGTTGTTTACCACTCAGTACAGATTTAAATTTCATTTCAATTTTGTCTTATATATTAAGTGGCAGCTATAGGTAGGTGGTGTTCACCGGATACGTATTACCATCTAGGTGAAGTATCCAAGGCGCACTGGGGGTAGACCTAGTGTAGGGTGGAGTGTGTCTAGGAATAACCGCATAGTCATAAGATATTTTTATTCACCCACTAGCAGCCATGGACCCTTTTAACTATCTGTCTAATAGGCAGATGAACCCTGAACATGTTTTTTCAAATAATGTAGAAATGACCGTTGATGAAGAGGATTTCTCTGTAACCTTAAGATCTCTTGAAGAACCTTCTAGAGAAGCAAATTAAGGCGTGGTGGGATGTGTTCACCTTTGAACATTACCAAAAGGAAAACTTAATCTTTAGAAGCTTACAGTGGGATGTACCCCCACAGGATGGATTGAATGATCCTGCTTTTATGGAAGAATGGCTGGTATTTTTAATAGGGCTGGTAGGGATCTGCAGAATCTTGTTTTAAAGAGGAAGCAAATTAAATTAGGAAGGATTAATGAAAACATCAGACAGATACAGGAAAAACTGGAACCCATCAAGGAGTCTAATCAAATGAAAGACTTCAATATTAATATAAAAAAGAAGTTAGATAAAGTGGATCGCGAAACGCAAAAAAAGAAAGTGAAGAAATTCACGAGGGATTCAAATGATTTTAGAACCAATAAGATATATACATGGCAGAATACAAATGGTGAAAACCAGGAGGTAACCATTGGAGACTCTAGCCATGAAGTGGAACCCGTTACAAAGAAACCTATACCTAAAACAACCCAGAAGAAATATGGGCAAAAAAATATAGTGAAGAAAAATGAACAGGGATCTACAAATCCCTCCTTGAATGGGGAAAACCCAATAAGGAATTATAATAGTGAATATACTCACTCCCCCAGACCTCCTCGGCAGGGAAGAGGAGATTATGATTATCATTCACCGAGACCCTATAGGGGGAATACCCCCCAAGGAAGGGGAGGCTATGATTATCAATCGCCATATAGAGGTGATGGCCCACGAGGATACCCCCCTCCACAGGAATATCAGCAGTGGAGACAATATCCCCCATCAAATCAGTTTCCAGAGGGAAATGGGGTTCCATTATATAACAGATACACTGGTTTGGAAGAAGGGGGCTATTATGACCAGCAGTCATGTAATCAGTCTTTTTTAGGACCACGGGGGAGGGGAGGGAGGCGGGGCACTCCGAGAGGATATCCCCGGATACAACAACAGAGAGGTGGAGGAAGGCTTGGACCCCCAAACAAACAAAATATGAACACAAAGCCCCTACCAAAAGAAGGAGGGGATGTAGGGGAGGTAGATCCAAGCAACCCAAAAAAACGGCCGAGGGACATGTGAATACAGGAATTTACAGTTTGAGTGGAATTGAGTTGGATCACAAAGAAATCAATATCTTGAATTTGTGCCTCAAATGTGCTCCGAAAAAAAGAATGAATAAATTTCAGGTGTATATTGATACACATAAGTTCATTCGTTCGATGAATATAAAAAAACACTTCTTGAGCCATCCGGTGGAAGCAGGAATGAGAGCTTCGGTGGCACCGGACAAAATAGATAGTGGCTTGAAAAATAGATCAATCTTCAATCCCCAAATTCCAAACAACCATTATGTGGAGGTGTTCAAGAACTTGGTATTGAAAGATATTGAGGATCTTCCAGTAAGGAAAGGAGTGAACCCCCAGTACATCAAGGAGGGGATAGAATCCTTGGAAAAGAGGAAAAATATTATTATTCGCCCAGCGGATAAGGGTGGAGGGGTGGTGGTTATGGAGAAGGAGTTCTACCATAAACAATTGGTGGAGTTATTAAGTGATCAAAATACATATAAAAAGTTGAAATCTGATCCTACAGACTCATACAGTACCCAATTGGCTGCACTGGTGGATTGGGGCTTTGGGGTAAAAGCCCTAAACCCGAAGGAGAAGAGATATCTCGTACCTAGTGCCAATCGCATACCAGTGATATACACACTACCTAAAGTGCACAAGAACACCGAGAAACCTCCCCCGCGTCCTATAGTAAATGGGATTGGATCCGTAACTGCTAGGCTTGGTGAATATTTAGATAGATTTCTCCAACCCAGTGTAAAGGTTACTAGAGCTTTCGTGAAAGACACCTCAGATTTGCTGCGCCTGCTAGAACAAGTGAAATTTAACCCTGCAAAAACGTCTTATTTAGTAACAGCAGACGTAGCTTCGCTTTATACTTGCACACAGCATGAGGATGCGTCGTTAGCCCTGAATTGGGCACTAAGTAAAAGGGACGACATCCCATTTATACAGAAGAGATTTGTGGGACATGCATTAGATTTCTGCATGTCCCACAATTACTTCTGGTTTGATGGGCAGTTCTATTCCCAGCAGGTTGGCGTGGCAATGGGGGCTAAGTATGCCCCCAGCCTTGCCAACCTGTTCATGTCTGAATGGGAAGACAGACAAGTATTCAATATCTATAGACCTCAATTGATCTTCTATCGAAGGTTCATTGATGACATCCTGTTGATATGGGAGGGATCCAGGGACACTTTGGAACTCTTCCTTGAACATCTAAATAGGAATACGAACAATATCAGGTTGGAATACCTGATTAGTGATGAATCAATACATTTCTTGGATGTCACCATTGAGAAAACAAACAACTCGTTAAAAACTAAGGTGTACTTTAAACCGACGGACCGCAATAGCTACCTGTCTGTAGCTAGTGGCCATCATCCATCATGGATAAAAAACATCCTGAAGGGCCAGCTATTGCGGATCTGTCGGAACTGTACCCTGATGGAGGATTACTTGTCCCAATCAGATTTCTTGAAGGAGAAATTTATTCAGAAGGGCTATAAAAATGAAGAGCTTACTAGGATTGTACAAGAAGTGGCCAATATCCCTAGGGAACAGTGCCTGAAAGAAAAAGAAGCACCAAGAGGGGATCCCCAACATCAATTAAGTTTCATCTCTGGTTTCCACTACCAGTATAGAGAGATTGAGAACATTTATAGAAAATACTGGTATATTCTTTGTAAAGATAAACATTTGGGAGGAATATTACCAACACGTCCAAAGTTCATTTATAGGAAGGCCCCAAATATAGGAGACCAGATAGTGAGGAAGATTCTGGATCCACCAAAACCAAGAACCTTATCTTTTAACTTTAAAGGTTTTTTCTGTTGCAGGAAATGCGTTTGTTGTAAAACAGTGAGGGTCAGCAATAGAGGCATTACCAGCGTCACCAACAGGGAAGGGGAAAGTTTTGAGATCAAAGAATTTAGCACATGTACCACCACACATGTGGTATACCTCATGTGGTGTCCCTGTGGCTTGTATTACGTTGGGAGGACTAAAAGACAGTTGAAGATCCACATTAGTGAACACCTTACCAACATAAAAAATGGATATAAGTATCACAGCGTATCCATGCACTTTAAGGTCAAACATCAACAAGACCCTTCGCTGTTACAATTCTGTGGTATCGATGTGGTCCATCCGTCCTGGAGGGGTTCTAACAGGGTAAGAGACCTATCACATAGAGAGACGGAATGGATATTTCTTTTTAAGAGTTTAACTCCGAGAGGCCTCAATATTGAATTAGACCTTAACTGTTTTTTAAATGATTTTTAGACAGATTCTGGAGGAAAACTAGACGGTATAATATTTTAGATTTTTAATATACCTTGGGTATTTTATCAATAATTAATATGAGCATTAATTAACTGCTGATTACAGCTGCAGATCATTCGGCAGTTTATTTTTATTTTATAGATTTTAGTATTGAATATTCTCCATCCTTTATTGAAGGTTAAGGTTGGTGATTTTAAAGGATTTGTTTCAGCCATTCTTGTTTTTCTTTATATACATACTATAATGTAGTAATGTCCTCACCACAGCCATGGTTAGAAGATTTTTTTAATGATTCTTTTAATATATCTTATCATGTGGGTATTTAACCCATATAAGTTGATAAATGGGGATAATAAGCATAGAAATGATAAGTCTGATACATGTTTTTTATATGTGAACCGCTCTAATATGTGTAAAGCAAGGTGTGTGTTCTTTTATTGACATGTCAGGGTGGAACAGCGCTGTTTGGTAGCCCACCATCCATGATGGATGAAAAGGATCAATCTCACAGTGCCAGAGAATGCAGCTACATTATGAGCTGTGCTGTGAAGATCAGTGGGGATTTGCGTCCACGGGGACACTCGTAGAGCGCAGACGTTGAATAGAGAGATGCGCACTAGGGTGCCCTTATTCCGACGGGTAACATTCGATTGCCCGTCGAATAGAGAGGTGCGAATGCGCTTTAAGGCGTACTCATTCCGATTGGAGATAGGAGGGAATATAAGGAGTGATGGATGTCTAGAACGGCCTATCCCATGAATAAGGTACAAGCGTATCAAAACATGTCGGGGGCGTGGCCGTAAGAAGGAGAACACCACGTACTAGTGACAGGAAGAAGCTGGCTGTATGGTTAACCGAGTGGGGGAGATAGCTATACCCATTTATGAAGCAAGCGGCGAGAGGGTGAGAGATACTTTGAATGCTGGCGATTAGAGGGTCCGCCGTGACCGCATACCCCCTAGGAGGTTGATCTCAGCTGTTGGTTGATATTATATCAGACAGATTGCTGTGGAGTTTGCTGTGCTGTTTTGTTGTATACACAATGTGAGTGGAACTGTTGAAGTGTAATTTGCAGTGTGAATCATTAAAGTGTTTTTATGTTATTATTGGAAGTTCTTTTCTAATTTTACATGGAACGAGCCCCCTGGATGGACATAGTTTAACCCTTGCCAGTAGCAGCAGTCATCTATGCCTTTTAGCCTCATACGAAAGTGGAGGCACGAGGAGCTGGTGAGTGGCTGTCCATAGGGAGAGTGGTCACTGAACACAGAGGTGTGGTGGAAGATCATATTAGAAGAACTCACATTCCTATAACAGAAGGACTTGCTGTTGCACATTATATGTTGTTTTTGATCACTATCACGGACACTATTTGATGCACTTATACTTATAGATTGCATACTTATTTTCATTATATTTGTTTATATAGCAGCGTCTGAGTAATATTAGCACTGAGTCACGTTATGTATTAGTTATTTTGGTGTTATTAATATTCTTTTCACTGATTATTTTCACTGAATATGATGTGGGGGTATCAATAGGATATTTATCATACATCTATTGTGCACATCTTTATTATTCATTTTTTTATTTTTTGCAAGTTGAGTTGCACTATATGTAGTTATACACCAGCAAAAAGGTGGTTGTTAGATTTTTTATTTTCACCATAGGAGGTGGATAAGTTTTGTTGGAAAGAGTGCCACAATTTAATTTTGTCACGAGGGGTGATTGTTGTTTACCACTCAGTACAGATTTAAATTTCATTTCAATTTTGTCTTATATATTAAGTGGCAGCTATAGGTAGGTGGTGTTCACCGGATGTGTATTACCATCTAGGTGAAGTATCCAAGGCGCAGTGGGGGTTGACCTAGTATAGGGTGGAGTGTGTCTAGGAATAACCGCATAGTCATAAGATACCTGCTAGCACCTGCGTTTTGCCCCTCCGCCCGGCCCAGCCCAGCCCAGCCCACCCAAGTGCAGTATCGATCGATCACTAAACGCATAACTGCAGCGTTCGCAGAGTCAGGCCTGATCCCTGCGATCGCTAACAGTTTTTTTGGTAGCGTTTTGGTGAACTGGCAAGCGCCAGCGGCCTAGTACACCCCGGTCGTAGTCAAACCAGCACTGCAGTAACACTTGGTGACGTGGCGAGTCCCATAAGTACAGTTCAAGCTGGTGAGGTGGCAAGCACAAGTAGTGTCCCGCTGCCACCAAAAAGACAAACACAGGCCCGTCGTGCCCATAATGCCCTTCCTGCTGCATTCGCCAATCCTAATTGGGAACCCACCGCTTCTGCAGCGCCCGTACTTCCCCCATTCACATCCCCAACCAAATGCAGTCGGCTGCATGAGAGGCATTTTCTTTATGTCCTCCCGAGTACCCCTACCCAGCGAACCCCCCAAAAAAAGATGTTGTGTCTGTAGCAAGCGCGGATATAGGCATGACACCCGTTATTATTGTCCCTCCTGTCCTGACAATCCTGGTCTTTGCATTGGTGAATGTTTTGAACGCTACTATGCACTAGTTGAGTATTAGCGTAGGGTACAGCATTCCACAAACTAGGCACACTTTCACAGGGTCTCCCAAGATGCCATCGCATTTTGAGAGACCCGAACCTGGAACCGGTTACAGTTATAAAAGTTAGTTACAAAAAAAGTGTAAAAAAAAAAAAAATATATATATAAAATAAAAAAAAATAGTTGTCGTTTTATTGTTCTCTCTCTCTTTATTCTCTCTATTGTTCTGCTCTTTTTTACTGTATTCTATTCTGCAATGTTTTATTGTTATTATGTTTTATCATGTTTGTTTATCAGGTATGCAATTTTTTATACTTTACCGTTTACTGTGCTTTATTGTTAACCATTTTTTTGTCTTCAGGTACGCCATTCACAACTTTGAGTGGTTATACCAGAATGATGCCTGCAGGTTTAGGTATCATCTTGGTATCATTCTTTTCAGCCAGCGGTCGGCTTTCATGTAAAAGCAATCCTAGCGGCTAATTAGCCTCTAGACTGCTTTTACAAGCCGTGGGAGGGAATGCTCCCCCCCACCGTCTTCCGTGTTTTTCTCTGGCTCTCCTGTCTCAACAGGGAACCTGAAAATGCAGCCGGTGATTCAGCCAGCTGACCGTAGAGCTGATCAGAGACCAGAGTGGCTCCAAACATCTCTATGGCCTAAGAAACCGGAAGCTGCGAGCATTTTATGACTTAGATTTCGCCGGATGTAAATAGCGCCATTGGGAAATTGGGGAAGCATTTTATCACACCGATCTTGGTGTGATCAGATGCTTTGAGGGCAGAGGAGAGATCTAGGGTCTAATAGACCCCAATTTTTTCAAAAAAAGAGTACCTGTCACTACCTATTGCTATCATAGGGGATATTTACATTCCCCGAGATAACAATAAAAATGATTAGAAAAAAAAAATGAAAGGAACAGTTTAAAAATAAGATAAAAAAGCAAAAAAATAATAAAGAAAAAAAAAAAAAAAAAAGCACCCCTGTCGCCACCTGCTCTCGCGCTAAGGCGAACGCAAGCGGCGGTCTGTCGTCAAACGTAAACAGCAATTGCACCATGCATGTGAGGTATCACCGCGAAGGTTAGATCGAGGGCAGTAATTTTTGCAGTAGACCTCCTCTGTAAATCTAAAGTGGTAACCTGTAAAGGCTTTTAAAGGTTTTTAAAAATGTATTTATTTTGTTGCCAATGCACGTTTGTGCGCAATTGCAAAGCATGTCATGTTTGGTATCCATGTACTCGGCCTAAGATCATCTTTTTTATTTCATCAAACATTTGGGCAATATAGTGTGTTTTAGTGCATTAAAATTTAAAAAAGTGTGTTTTTTCCCCAAAAAATGCATTTGAAAAATCGCTGCGCAAATACTGTGTGAAAAAAAAAATGAAACACCCACCATTTTAATCTGTAGGGCATTTGCTTTAAAAAAAATATATAATGTTTGGGGGTTCAAAGTAATTTTCTTGCAAAAAAAAAAATAACTTTTTCATGTAAACAATAAGTGTCAGAAAGGGCTTTGTCTTCAAGTGGTTAGAAGAGTGGGTGATGTGTGACATAAGCTTCTAAATGTTGTGCATAAAATGCCAGGACAGTTCAAAACCCCCCCAAATGACCCTATTTTGGAAAGTAGACACCCCAAGGAAAAAAAAAAAAAAAAAAAAACTTTTTGTACATTTTTTTTTTTTTTTTTGTCATTATTCAATCACTTGGGACAAAAAAAAATAAATATTCAATGGGTTCAACATGCCTCTCAGCAATTTCCTTGGGGTGTCTACTTTCCAAAATGGGGTCATTTGGGGGGGTTTGTACTGCCCTGCCATTTTAGCACCTCAAGAAATGACATAGGCAGTCATAAACTAAAAGCTGTGTAAATTACAGAAAATGTACCCTAGTTTGTAGACGCTATAACTTTTGCGCAAACCAATAAATATACGCTTATTGACATTTTCTTTACCAAAGACATGTGGCCGAATACATTTTGGCCTAAATGTATGACTAAAATTGAGTTTATTGGATTTTTTTTATACAAAAAGTAGAAAATATCATTTTTTTTCAAAATTTTCTGTCTTTTTCTGTTTATAGCGCAAAAAATAAAAACCGCAGAGGTGATCAAATACCATCAAAAGAAAGCTCTATTTGTGGGAAGAAAAGGACGCAAATTTTGTTTGGGTACAGCATTGCATGACCGCGCAATTAGCAGTTAAAGCGACGCAGTGCCAAATGGAAAAAGACCTCTGGTCCTTGGGCTCAAGTGGTTAATGATCAACCATTGGTGTGGGGAAAAAAGCCTGAGCCTGTCATCGTGCCGTACTGACACAAGTACTCGTTGATGGACCTCTGCTGCATGTATAGCTGCTGCAGCATTCCCACAGTTGAGTTCCACCTGGTGGGCATGTCACAAACCAGGCAGTTTATGGGCAGGTGGAATTCCCGCTAAATTTCAGCCAACCGAGCACTGGCTGTGTATGACCACCTGAAATGGCTACAGACTCTTCTGGCCTGCTTTAGTACATCTTGCAACCCTGGGTACGTACTTAGGAAACGCTGCACCACCAAATTGAGGACATGTGCCAGGCATGGCACATGTGTCAACTTTTCCTGTCTAAGGGCGGACAGGAGGTTTGAGCCATTATCAGACACCACCATTCCTGGCTCCAGCTGGCGTGGTGTGAACCACCTCTGGGCTTGTCCTTGCAGAGCTGCAAGAATCTCTGCTCTGGTGTGGTTCCTGTCCCCTAAACACACCAGCTGTAGCACTGCATGGCATCTTTTAGCCTGACTCTGGGAAAAGCCCCTTGAACGCTTAGGGGGTACCTGATGTTCATAGGAAAATTCTGCAGAGGAGGGCATGGAGGTGCAGAGGAGGAGGGGGTAGAGCTAACAGGTCTGGCATCATCACCACCAGCTGTATGGAGATGTGGGGGCACAACAAGCTGCAGTACTGAGCCCTGTCCTGCATCCTTTCGAGTTGCAAGCAGCGTTACCCAGTGTGCTGTGAACGATATATATCTTCCCTGCCCATGCTTGCTGGACCACGTGTCAGAGTAAGGTGGATTTTACGGCTGACTGCCTTGCCCAACAATGCCAGAACATTCCCTTCCACGTGATGGTAGGGAGATGGAACGGCCTTACGTGAAAAGTAGTACTGACTGGGAACCTACAATTGTGGTAGAGTGCATTGTGCGAATTCACGGAAGGGGCAGAATCCACCAGGCAGAAAGGCAGAAGTTGGAGAGCCAACAGCTTTGACAAGTTTGCATTCAGGCACTGGGCATGTGGGTGGCAGGGACTGTATTTTTTTTTCCACTGCAGAAGATGGGGCAGAGAAATTTGCCGGCTACAGTCTACAGCTGGTGGTGTGCTGCTGATAGTCGAGCTGCTAGGACCTTGTACACCATCATCTCTGTCAGTGGAGGCTGCTGAAAGGTAATTACTCGGTATCGCAGGGGCAAACTGAAGTGGGTAAGGAGGAGGAGGGACAAATTTTTACCCCTTTTGTGTGGCTTTTAGGTGCTCTTGCCAATGGGCTGAGTGGTTGGACGTTAAATGCCTTGTTAGGCATGTGGTACCCAAATGGTTGGTGTTTTTGCCACATTTAATGTGCCTGTGACACAGTTTGCAGATAGCAACAGTGCAATCTGCTGCAGATGTGCTAAAAAAGGCTCAGACAGCTGAATTGTGGGGAGTGAGCCGGGAGATAATAGCTGCAGAATGTGATGGAATAGGGTGGCTGCTCTCTACTCTTTCTTGATGCCGAACTCCTTGGGGTTGTGCCGCCTCACCTTCAGTTTCCGCCTCTGCTCTATCTGGCACCCATCAGTGACCTCATCATCATCATGATCATCTCCATCTCCTCCATCTTCATCATTACCACTGGAGACAACTTGGCAATACTCTGCGGCTTGGGGAACATGAATGCCAATTTTTCTACCAGTGTTCCTCCCTCTCTCTAGGCTCATGTTCCTGTGATCCTCAACCTCAGAACCAGCATCTGAATCCAGTAATGGCTGGGCATCATCAAGGGGCAAGTGGCTTACGCTGTGGTCAAATAACTCAGCTGACTCCTCAATGGCTGATGTTAGGGCTATGGCAGGAATAGATGTGGACAAGGAGGCAGGTTTATCCACTCTGGCAACTGCAGGAGACTGCACACTTGTCTCTCCTTGTGTGACAGAGGATGAGGAAGGTTTAGTAAGCCAGTCCACCACCTCCTCTGCATGCTGTGGCTGGATAGCACAGGCAAACTCACTAAACAGAGGAAATGATGCCCTGCCTGGGGACTGACCACCACATCAACCTTTGCCTGTGGACACATTTGTTGCTGGCCCCCTTACAGTGCCAAGGGAACGTCTGCCTCTCCTTGTTGTTCTCTCAGACATTATTGGGAGGGAGAGGGCGGTGCTTATAAGCAAATGTATGCACTTTAATCAATGTAAAGAGGTGTTTGGTGCCCTTTAATTTGAGTACTCACACTACACAGACACACTCCACGGATACAATATAATATACTGCAATATAATGCGCCAAATGTACAGTGATGCCCAGAACTATATGGCATTAAACTGACAGTAACGCACACAGAAGTAAATGGCGTTAAATTGGCAGTAACACACAAAACTATATGGCGTTAAACTTGTAGTAACGCACACAGAACTATATGTGGTTAAACTGCCAGTAACGCACGCAAAACAATATGGCGTTAAACTGGCAGTAACGCACGCAAAATGATGTGGCGTTAAACATGCAGTAATGCACGCAAAACTATATGGCATTAAACTGGCAGTAACGCACGCAAAACGATATGGCCTTAAACTAACAGTAACTACCAGTAACGCACAAAACTATATGGCGTTAAACTTGTAGTAATGCACACAGAACAATATGGCGTTAAGCTGTCAGTAACACACGCAAAACAATATAGCGTTTAACTGGCAGTAACGCACAAAACTATATAGCGTTAAACTTGTAGTAATGCACACAGAACTATATGGCTTTAAACAGGCAGTAACACACGCAAAACAATATGGCCTTAAACTGGCAGTAACGCACGAAAAACTATATGGCGTTAAACTGACAGTAACGCAAGCAAAATGATATGGCGTTAAACTGCCAGTAACACACGCAAAACTATATGGCATTAAACAGGCAGTAACGCACGCAAGACTATATGGCGTTAAACTGGCAGTAACGCACGCAAAACTATATGGCGTTAAACTGGCAGTAACGCACGCAAAACTACATGGCGTTAAACTGGCAGTAACGCACGCAAAACTATATGGCGTTAAACTGGCAGTAACGCACGCAATACAATATG
The DNA here is from genome assembly GCA_037952925.1 of Lithobates clamitans. NCBI lineage: Eukaryota > Metazoa > Chordata > Amphibia > Anura > Ranidae > Lithobates > Lithobates clamitans. The sequence continues at coordinate 2,519,482 of JBBGZY010000017.1, read as the reverse complement.
GCATTAAACTGGCAGTAATGCACGCAAAACTATATGTCCTTAAACTGGCAGTAACGCACGCAATATGATATGACGTTAAACTGGCAGTAACGCAATCAAATACTTAAAAGGGGGCACACCATTAGAGCCCCCTTTTTTGGGACGGCGGTCACCCAGCCCTGGTGATAGTTTAGGTTAGCAAGTATTTAGTGTGTTGTGCCTTTAAATGCATGCCTGAGTTGCAGGTGGCCCAATCAGATCCCAGGGAAGGTTCTGGTATTCCTGGGAGAAGTGATAAAAGGGGCTGCTGAGGGTCTGTACTTCCTCTTGCAGCAGCTGGACCTGGAAGAGAAGAAACTCCCTCCCTCCCTCCCTGTCGCGGTGTATTTTATGTGGTTGGGTCACCCCGGATTCCGGGGGGGACGTATTTCTTTGTAAATAAAGGTTGAGTAGCCCGTGTTCTGAAAACTGGGCAAAGGTTTTGCTGTTAAATATTTAATTTCATTTGGAAAATTGGAATTATTATGTTTATTTATATGAATTTTTTGTAACCAATAAAATTACCGTGGCCATTTTTTGCCATATATGATGTATGTGTGTTTTTTCCTATCAATAAGTTTTTATGGTGGTACCTGGGGAACTAAGGTTAGGGGCAAGGTGTGGCCTGCTGTCCCATAGATGGTGTTCAACCGTCACTACACTGACACTATCTGAACTGTCCCTACTCTTGCTATATACTTATGTCAAGATTACTGACATGGTCTCACTACACTACACTGAAACTATTTGAGCTGTCCCTACTCTAGCTGCACGCTATGAAAAGTTGAATGATGGTCCTCCTCACTACACTCACACTATCCCTAGAATAACACTAAATTAATATTCTACACTGACAATTGAAGCAAAATAGCACAGTATAGCACACTAACTAATATCACTGAACAGAGCCCTGTTCTATCTCTCCACACCAAAATCACACTGAAAATGGCTGCCATTGAAAGAATACTTTTATATTGTGGGGCGGGAATGAGCCATGATTTGATAAAATCATGATGACAGTGTCCAATCATGACTCTGACAGTGCTCTGTGTCCTGGTTGGCTGAAGCTTTCACAGCTTCAGCCAATCAGGGCTTGCAATGCACTGTTCAATGCCACAATGTATTGTGGTTGGTTCGGGGGGCTGAACAAACGGTCGAACATCCCGTTTGTTCGGCTGTTCTCAGAATGTCTGAACAACGAAAGTTCGGCCTGATCTTATGCTCGGGCCGAACCGTTCACCCATCCCTACTCTGCAGTACCTTGGAACACTTAAATAAGGCTGTCTCTGACAAAATACTGAAATTTGTCGTTGTGAACCTTAATTGTATGTGAACATATATAAACTATTTGATACCGGCTTGATAGCAATGCTGAGCAAACACAAATTTAAATTGTGCCGTAAAAATTCTCATCCTGCCACAGTCACAAATATGTTTTAAAGTATATATGAACCCTCACCTTGTAAAACAACTTATTCAGTTTAAAATAGAAATGAAAGGCAAAATGCTTGTGTATTGATATTAATAAAAAACATAATAAATGTAATTTTTTTTAAATAAATGACCTCTGTTCTCAGTTGCATTAGGTGTTTGAAGAGCTGGGAATAGAAAAACAGCAGTACACTGATCTTCTTAGTGAATGGTTGTGCAGGGGGGAGTGTTAGCACAACTCTGACTATTAGAAGACAGGCAGGCTGAGCTTCCAGCACAGCCAGAAAACTGGCCCTACTGAGATGGATGTGCTTCTATGTCTTTGGTTTGGTTTCATGAAAGTACATGGTACAACAGACACTTATGTGGAATATAAAAAGTTGGGGTAACAAACACTTTAAATTGTGCCTATAAGAGATTTTTTTAGAGCTCCACACCTGGGGTAGTTTGGACACTAAATTATATTATTGAGGACAGAGAGGGAAGAGAGATTGTAGTGTCCAAGAATTCAGCACTGGTTGGGAGCCTCAATGTGCAAGTAAATACAGCATCCTTCTAGTTATTGGTAAAATTACACTTATCTGGCAATGTGTATCCTTGTGGATTTGGTAACATACCATTTTTTATTCTGGTGACCAGCTCTGGGCAGCTATGACTTTTTTTTTTAACACCATATTGGTAACCCCAAATCACTTTGTCTAATGACAAAGCTCTGTTCAGTTGAAAGAGAAGAACAATATTTTGGCTCCAGTAATTCTATAGTAATATGGTACTAACGAGGAGGACACATTAACTTGTGTTACACTTTAGTAGAATATATTGGACAGTTTAGAAAAGAAACTGTATTGTTTACATCAGGTTGAAGGATGCTGAAGTTGAGGTAGGTTGCAAGTAGGGTGACATGTCCATGGAGACCATAGAGAATTAAATTTGTCCAGAGGTAAGTTTGCTTTAGCGGACATAAATTTGAATAGCGTTTGTTCATTTAGAATTTGTACAGTGATAGCAACATCAGGGGGTGTCGCTTGTTTCCAATTCCTGGTCATTGTAAGTCTGGCTGCTATGAATATGTGTGTTAAGAGGGTTTGAAACTTTGGAGGCCACAATTCCAAACAAAGCTAGTTTCCGGTTCGGTGTAATTAGGGGTTTGGTAAAAGAGGAAGCTAAGGTAAAGGTAGAAGTCCAGAAAGCTGAGAGTTTTGGGCAAAACCACCATATGTGTGGAGGTGACCCAGTATGCCCATAGTTTCGCCAACATTGTGGGGAATGATCAGGGTTTAAGGTGGCTAGTTTGTCTGGAGTGAGGCACCAAATCTGCAGGAGTTTTTGGGAAGGTTCCCAGTGAGAGAGGTATTTAGAGTGTTTAATAGGAAGTAGAGAGGCTGTGTGCCATTGACTAAGGTCAGCTGAAAATTTAAATACTCGTTCCCAGGAGGTCATTGAGGGAAATTTATTTGTGCAGGTTTCAGGAGCTTAGAAGGCTGTAAAATGGGGAGAGTCCCATGCAGAGATTTGAAGACATTGAACTGATCGCATTCTGGTCTGTGTCACCCCCTTTGGGTGGAAAAAGCCTCAAGGCAGAGTGGTGTCACTCAGGATCTCCAATGGTATACATGAGCCACCTATGGACTATGAAAAAGCGCTAATGCGCGAAACGCGTCATCTAGGCAACCTTTGACAGAGGTCCTACACAGTACCATGCCACGGTGAATATCCATCCATCCATCCATCCACCCTTGGGACCTTCACATTGTCCACAGCAGTGCTTTTCAACTACCCTGCTGGCTCCATCTATTCCCTTCCTGTTGTCGGCTCATGTATACCATTGGAGTTCCTGAGTGACACCACTCTGCCTTGAGGCTTTTTCCACCCAGAGGGGACACAGACCGGAATGCGATCAGTTCAATGTCCCCAGCTCACTTTCTGGCGGCTTCCCTGTTTACCATGTCACCCCTTGATGTTTTCATTACACTATCACTGGCTTTACTGAATGTCACTGCCTCTCACTGAGGCTTTCTACCCAGAGGGGACACAGACCGTCTTTTTTAGCTGCTCAGCACTATCAGCTTATTCTCTGGCAGTTCCCCCTCTCTCTTCAGCTGGGCTGACGTCATCGCTCCTCGGCACGGAGCTGCTGCAAGACTTTCCTCCTCTCTGCGGTATAACTGCCTGTCCTCCTGTCACATCCATGAATCTGTCCCCTGCAAGTGGTGAGCTATCCCCTCTGGATCCCTTAGCCAGTGTGTGTCCCCAGGGTCTGTGGGCTGGGGCTTCCATCTCCCCTCCAACCCCCTTCTGTTTACAGCCTGGGATTAGGCTTTTTGGATGGATCTCCCGTTTTAGGCTGCCTGTTGCTGATGGGACCTTTTGTCTGTTATATACTTTTCATTTAAGTGCAATACAGTGCTATTTTTATGGAACTATTTTTATACATTGTCTACCAAGTGCTTTTATTATATATATTCATTAAATTTCTCAACAGTTACTTTGGACTGCTGCTATTTGTCTGTGTGACATCCAGAGCGCTGGACATTTTTTGTTTATTTTTGGGTCTGGAACCTTGTTAAAGTCTCCACAGATAACTAGTGGGTGAGACTTGTATGGTTGGAGTTTTCACGCTAGAGAGGTGAAGAATGTTGGCGTTGGGGCCTCCCACTTTTACTTTTTTATTTATTTAATGTCACACTTAACCTGTTTAGATAATATCATAAAGGGGTGCAACAGAAGGTTGGGGCTGGTTGCCCAGGTTTCCTGTTTTCACTCCACTTTTTCTTTCAAGCCGCTTCTTTTCACTCTGGAGCACCATAGAACATAAAACTATGTGCTGGACACCATTTGACACATAGCCATCCTTTAGTGTATGTACGATTGATAAAAGTTGCAGTTGCATTTGTGCATAAAGTACTTTTGGGAAATTGATGGTATAAGTCAGCAGCCAAAAACACACTGTGAAATGTTTATTCCATTCTGTATATCATTATGTTTTCAGTTTTAGCAAACTTTAAGGAAATTGGTAAGCTTAGACCTCATATACTAATCCACTGAAAATTAAAGGCCAAATCTGTCCCATGACTTTGGAAACGGTTAATTAACTGGACTACGTGGATCTAGATCTTAACAGGATAAATAAAAAAATATTTACCAGCATTAGTCCATGGTTTTTCAATTTAATGGATTTTAAGAGAAGTTAAATCATTAATAAACAGAATCCCATCTAGCATACCCAGCACACCAGGTTTACAATGTAGAAATATTGCAAAGATTTGTACTGGACTTTATAGGCACTGAGATTCAAGGTATTTAAAAAATTATACATTTTATTAACAATTCATTACAGAAGATAACCAGACAAACGGTGATTATTAATAGGCTATGCAAAGTAAAAAAATGCCTAATATACTATATCAGCACAAACCCATGTACAAACAATGATTCTTGAAAGGACCATAATTATGTCCTTGTAAGACAACAAATATAGTACTAGTAGGCTTGGTACGCGTAGATCAGGAATGTGCAGTGGCTCGTCTCAGGTTTACAATGTAGTATTCCTACAGTAAAAGTTGACAAGCAGGCAGATTTATACCAGTCTTTATGCCTGCCAAAGACTGTTATTGTTTCTTCTAAATTTATGTTACAGCCTTTCCTCTAAATGAATAAAAGGGTTGTTGGAATCTCTCAGAATTCCAGGCTGTGATAAGCTGCAGGGAATCCCCGATAGATTATTCATTCTATAACTGAAAGCTACATTGATCCCCCAACTTAGTTGAACTCCGGGAATTGTTTGCATTGCGTACCTACATTAGTCCAGCTTGAAACAATGTAAGTGTGTACTTCTCATACCTGATGGACCACTGGGGAAGCTAGAAAGCACTGTAGCAGTCAGTGCCACTACAGTCAAATCCATAATTTTCCAGGTCCTGCTCAGGTTCTATGCAAGCAACTGACCCATCGCACACTGACTACAAATGGTCACTTGCTTGGCACTGTGTTCAACAATCCATAGAATTCCTTGTATTTTTTCAGTAAATACAAGGGATTCTCTGATTGGACAAGGTAGATATTGTGATGTCACTGCCCCCAATGTCCACTTTCTCCAATCATAGAATGCTTTATATTTATTTAAAAAAAATACAAGCCATTTTATGAATGGTGGCAGTGCCAAGTGAGTGCCCATTGTTGGTCAGTGGGACAGCAGGTTGCATAGAACCTGAGCGGGACCCAGGGGATCATGGCTAAAACTGTATTAGCGCTCAGTACTACAGTTACATATAGTTACATAGTTGGTGACATAAGTCCATCAAGTCCAACCTATGTGTGTAATTATATGTCAGTATTACATTGTATATCCCTGTATGTTTTGATCGTTCAGGTGCTTATCTAATAGTTTCTTGAAACTATCAATGCCCCCCGCTGAGACCACCGCCTGTGGAAGGGAATTCCACCTCCTTGCCGCTCTTACAGTAAAGAATGCTCTATGTAGTTTAAGGTTAAACCTCTTTTCTTCTAATTTTAATGAGTGGCGACGAGTCTTGTTAAACTCCCTTCTGCAAAAAAAGTTTTATCCCTATTGTGGGGTCGCCAGTATGGTATTTGTATATTGAAATCATATCCCCTCTCAAGCGCCTCTTCTCCAGAGAGAATAAGTTCAGTGGTTCCAACCTTTCCTCATAACTAATATCCTCCAGACCCTTTGTTAGCTTTGTTGCCCTTCTTTGTACTAGATTACCCCCAGAGGTTCCCCTCACCCCATGTATAGATTGCATTCCAATTTTTGCCACCCAAATGCATTATTTTACATTTTTCTACATTGAACCTCATTTGCCATGTAGTTGCCCACCCCATTAATTTGTTCAGATCTTTTTGCAAGGTTTCAACATCCTGCAGAGAAGTTATTGCCCTGCTTAGCTTAGTATTGTCCACAAATACAGATATTAAACTGTTTACCCCATTCTCCAGGTCGTTTATGAACAAATTAAATAGGATTGGTCCCAGCACAGAACCCTGGCGGACCCTCCTACCCACCCCTGACGATTCCGAGTACTCCCCATTTATTACCACTGTCTGAACTCGCCCTTGTAGCCAGTTTTTAATCCATGTACTCACACTATGGTCCATGCTAACTGACCTTATTTTGTACAGTAAACGTTTATGGGGAACTGTGTCAAATGCTTTTGCAAAATTCAGATACATCACGTCTACGGGCCTTCCTTTATCTAGATGGCAACTCATCTCCTCATAGAAGGTTAATAGATTGGTTTGGCAAGAACGATTCTTCATGAATCCATGCTGATTACTGCTACTGATACCGTTCTCATTACTAAAATCTTGTATATAGTCCCTTATCATCCCCTCCAAGAGTTTACATACTATTGATGTTAGGCTAACTGGTCTGTAATTCCCAGGTATGTATTTTGGGCCCTTTTTAAATATTGGTGCTACATTGGCTTTTCTCCAGTCAGCTGGTACCATTCCATTCAGTAGACTGTCAGTAAAAATTAGGAACAATGGTCTGGCAATTACTTGACTGAGTTCCCTAAGTACCCTCGGGTGCAAGCCATCTGGTCCCGGTGATTTATTAATGTTAAGTTCCCCAAGTCTAATTTTAATTCTGTCCTCTGTTAACCATGGAGGTGATTCCTGTGATGTGTCATGAGGACAAACACATCAGTTTTGGTTACTGAAGCCCCCCGATTCCCTCGTGATTGAGGAAAAGAATAAATTCAATACCTTCACCATCTCCCCATCCTTTGTAACCTGATGTCCTTTCTCATTCTTTATGGGGCCAATATGGTCTGTCCTCCCTTTTTTACTGTTTACATACTTAAAGAATTTCTTGGGATTTTTTTTGCTCTCCTCCGCTATGTGTCTTTCATGTTCTATCTTAGCTGTCCTTATTGCACATTGGACACTTTTGACACATTTTTAAAACCTTTGACAATTATACAGCGACTGTGTAAATGTCACTGGCAGGGAAGGGGTTAACACTAGGGGGTGATCAAGGGGTTAACTGTGTTCCCTGACTGTGTGTTCTAACTGTGGGGGAGGGGACTGACTATAGGAGATGACAGATCATGGTACCTAGCTACCTACCTATTAGGAACTCACAATATGCCTCTCCCCAGCTTACAGAACAGGGATTTGTGTGTTTACACACACACGTCCCTGTTCTGCCTCTCGTGCCCATGATCGCACGTGGCCGGCGTTCATTATGACCGCCGGCCATGAGCATCTGCACCCCTGAAATGCAGCGGGTGTTGCCCTGCTATCCCACTTAAAGGAGCCAACGTACAGCTATGTCGTTTCGCCCACCCGTGCCATACTGCCGCAGTGAAACTGCAGCGGCTGGTCAGGAAATGGTTAATTCTAGAAACATGTAAAATCATCAGCATTGTTCAATATCCAATCTTACAGTCCATAAGATCCCAATTTAAGTCTGATTTTTGCTGTCTAAACAGATCTTAGCTAATATATTAGCAGGGTTATAAAAGAAGGTTTACTGCTGAACTCTAGCAGATATACAAGAAGCAAATTAAGGTGATTGTTAAGTCTTGTTTTTTGGGGGGTAAAAGTAAGAAGCATATTATACTTACCTGCTCTGTGAAGTGGATTTGCACAGACTAGTTCAGATCCTCCTCTTCTCGGGTCCCTGGCTGGAGCTTCTGGCCCCTCCCTCCTGTTGAGTGCCCCCACGGCAAGCAGCTTGCTATGGGGCACCTGAATCGAGCAGCAGCTCATTGTGTCCATTCAGACACAGAGCTGTGACCCAGCCCCATTCCCTTTCTATCCTTATTGGCTAACTGAATTTGATTGACAGCAGCAGGAGCCAATGGTGCCGCTCTGCCATCTCAGCCATTCAGGTAAGTATTAGGGGGGCTGAGGGAGGCTGCTGCACACAGAAGGCTTTTTATCTTAATGCACAGAATGCATTAAGATAGAACATCTTCTGACTTTACAACCACTTTAAGCAACTCTGTAATCAAAAATACATTTTTAAATGCAGGCAGTGTAAGTACCTATATTTGACCTAAAATCATCCTTTTGAAACATAGAAGAGTGACAGCAACTTTTTTTTTTTGCTATAAAGCTATGTTAGCCCCAAGCATGTTTGAATCTACTTACTGTTGACTGGCTTACTATCACTGCTGGAAGTCTATTCCAAGCAACTACTCTTTTGATAAAATAATACGTTCTAAGATTAGTCTTGAACTTTCCACCTGCTAGTTTGAGGTTATGTTCCGTGTCCCTGTGTTCTTGATTTTGGCTTCATATTGAAAATACTGCCTTCCTGAACCTTACTCACCCATTTTATGTATTTCAAGGTTTCAGTCATGTCTCCTCTTTCCCTTCTTTCCTCTAAAGTGTACATATTAAAAAGGAAGTAAACCCTGGTGGGTTTTTCTTCCTTTCTTCTTCCCTGCAAAGTAAAGACATAATGTGCTAGTATGCATCACATACTAGCACATTATGTGACAGTTACCTGCAAATGAAGCCCGTGTCATCCCTGCTGCAGGCCGCATCCATCTTCGCCCATCTTCCTTCTGGAGCCGCGGACTCCGGCTCTGTGACTGGCCGGAGCCTCGTGACATCACTCATGCACATGTGTGTGGGAGCCGCCGGTCATGGCACACGCTTCTGAAGAAACAGCACGGGCAGCCTTTCCTTCAGAATGCATGCGCCAATTACATCATCGGCGCAGTATACAGTAAATATCTCCTAAACGGCGCATTGTTAGGAGATATTTACAGTACCTATAGGTATGCCTTACACAGGGAGTTTTACAACCTCTTTAAGTTCCTGAAGTCTCTTCTGATATGTTTTATCCCTCATACCTTTCACTAATTTTTGTTGGCTGTCTCTGGACTTGTTCTATCTTATCAATATCTTTTTATAAGTGAGGTCTCCAGAACTGCACACAGTATTCTAAATGAGGTTTAAATATCTATAAAGGAGAACTAGGATCTCCTTCCTCCTACTGGTAACCTCTCTAGTGAAACATCCTAGAATTATATTTGCTTTTCCATTGCATGTCCACATTGTTTGCTCATTATGCAATCATCTGAAATAAGTACCCCCAAAACGTTTTCCTCTACAGTTCAGGCCAACACTGTATCCCTAATATTGTACTGAAGGGATTGTTTTCCTAGGTACATTTAGAAACCTTGAACTGCAGTTTCCAGTGCTTTGATTAATCTTCCAGCAATGTCAGATCCTGTTCAATGTTATAGACACCTCCAGAGATATCAACCTTATGGCACACCTTGTCATTAGGAAAAAGACAAACCTTACCCACCAAACTTTTAGCTAAAGGTCTTGCAGTTTCTGTATAGCAGGGGGTGTGAGATGAAGAAGCAATACAAGTAGCCAACCAGTTCATGTAGCAGATAGAAATAGAAAGCATAGTGAGCTCATCACTGTATTTATTGTCTATTCACTGTCCAAGCACAGGCTGAGGCAGGTGCAGGAAAATCTGGGCTCAGAGTAAATATGTTGAATGATGCTGGCCATCAAAATGAGGACATCTAGCGGCAGAAAAAGGTACTGTGGGGGAAATTTCTGGATTAAAAATGAATATTGCCACAAAAGCTGCTATTTTTTATCTTTAAATGGATTATTTGTTTTTTTGCATATAAAAGGAAACAAAGGGAAGTATATTGGAGGGCAATATATATATATATGTAGATAGATAGATAGATAGATAGATAGATAGATAGATAGATATCATAAGGTCCACCAGGGATATTTAGTTGTGATATTGTTTATCTTTATATCTTTTTTTCATTTTTATTTAGCTTTTTTTGGCTGGAGCTTTGCTTTAATGATTTTTAATGCATAATTAGACTAAAAGGTGTTCTTATATTTGCTTAGAGTTCAGCATACACAATCAAGTGTATGCCACCTGAAATGTATTTATCTTTGTTAATGTAAAATTGATCTAAGCCACCAAGGTAAATTACTTATTTCGTAAATTATTATTATTATTATTATTATTATTATTATTTTAAATATTATTTATAATGCATACAACATATTATATATATATATATATATATATATAGATATATATATATAGATATATATATCTATATCTATATATATAGATAGATATATCTATCTATATATATAGATAGATATATCTATATATATAGATATATATATCATAAGGTCCATCAGGGATATTTAGGTGTGATATTGTTATATTGTGATATTTTTTTAACTTCTATTCATTTTTATTTTGCTTTTTTTGGCTGGAGCTCTGCTTTAATGATTTTTAAGTGAATACAGACTGAAAGGTGTTCTTATATTTGCTTAGAGCTCAGATGTAAGCCATGATCAAGTGTATGCCACCTGAAATGTATTTACCTTTATTAATCTAAAACTGATCTAAGCCACCAAGGTAAATAATGACCTGTTTAGTAAAATATTATTTATAATACACACAGCATATTCAGTATATATATATCTTTGTAATGGTTTCAAATAGAGTCTAATACTCTGTATTGAACCATTATTATTTACTTAAAAACATAAAGAAATATAGTTAAAGTAAATTCTAATTGAAATAGCTCACAAGCTGCAGATACAGTATTATTGTTTTGTGACTATTACTTTAAATAGTACAGTGTTACTTATATCCAGCAGAGGGAACCCTTTCATGTACTTCACAAGCAAGCTAAATAGAAAGCCTGCAGTACCATTAGTTTTCATGCAGCCTCATACAGATAAACCTCATACAGATCAGTAGGACTGCATTCACTTATGGTCCAATCAATTATAATTGAAAATTGGTGAAAGTATAATTAAAAAAATAAGATCCTCACAATGCATCTTTGCCCAATAGGTGACCAAAAAGGTCATTCCATTATAGAATGTATTCTAAAAATTACTTTTGTCCAGTTTATATTTTAATTTTAAAAAGATCCCCCTATCTCTCTTTCTCTTTCCACACCACTATTCCACTTTTTCATATAAAGGCCAACTACTTACAATGGTGTTTGACATAAGTTTTACATCTATTATTTGAAATAAAACAATAGTAAAATATAACCTATAAAACATGCCATAGCATTTCCCCTCTCAGCAGTGGTCCCCACATAGCCATTAGGTAATAGTTTTCCATTCTTTGTGAGCTCCAGACAAAAATGTAGGGTTTTGGTCTTCCACCCATCAAAGAGTGAATGAATGAAATCTCTCCAATTAAACAAACTTCAACAACTGTGATCTTTACAACAAGGACAACAGGTGCAGGTGTTGAGATAGAATATGTGGTTTACCCCCAAAAAGCCTCCAAAACCCCTTCAGCTGCTCAAGTGTACCTTTGAGTTTTTCTGTGCTATACCATGCAGTACACACAGCAAAGCACAGAGAGGAGAGCTGAGTGTAATCTGAAACCTGAGTGGAGGAAAAGGACACACCACCCTCTACACGGTTTCATTGGAAAACATGCACAGCTGAGGCTGTCAATCACCTTCTATGTGTGAAAGAAAAGTTAGACATCAATTAGGTGCTTTGGATTGAGGCAAGCACACACAATAGAAGGTTATGCTTGGTTCATTTTTCACTTCAGAGGTTTACACACACTTTAAACGTGTTATGTTTTTCTAAACATGTTCAGGAAGTCGAGACAGAGGAGTATGAACCACCCCTTTCTGCAACCAGGATAACACTAACTGAGTCTTAAATGCTACAGTATATACAATATGTACAGTATAGTAAGATGTTTCACTTATTCATTCTGGAAGATGACAGGCCAGGCTAGCTAAATTATATAGTCTGATGTCAGGAAAATGAACTCCAATGACCTCTACCTAGTGATTCAGAGTGGAACAAAATTCTTGCTTTCTTCCTCTTCCAGATAAATGTATGAAAAGCCGATGGTAATTTCCGTTTATCTGTATGTTTAATCAGGATGGGTAAGTTCTATAATAAGCAGGGAAAATTGATCATTATGAATATGTGACATCTACCAAGAGTGGATAACGTAAGATCCTTCCACCGTTGTGGTTCCTTTACCTTAATAATGGAAAGACATTGGATTTGGAAAGAATGGACTTTATAGGCATACTTAAAGTGGAAGTCCACCCTAACACTTAAATTCTCACCCTGCAATCATTAAGATCAGCTCCTCCCATCCTGTATACACCCACGGCTACACAGGAACATTGTCCCTCCCAGGAAGTGATGTCACTCGCTTTCAGCATCTACACCCACTGGCTGATTTTACTCTCAGAAGGAAGTAGAATTGAAGTCATGTAAGGGCACTGGATACTGCAAAAGAAAGGTAGAAAAGCTGGTATTTTTTCTTTTTGAGACATGAGGCTGAACTTAGCTCACATTAAGTTCCAGCTCAGTGTTCTCTCATTGTACATCTTAATTCATAAGAAAATGGAGAAATAAAAAGCCCCGTCCACACAAGGGGGGGGAGGTGCGGGGCACATATACAGTATAGCTGTGCACAGGAGAAGGGAGCTGGACAGAGGGGTAGCACAGATCTATGCAACTTTAAAAATCAGCAACTTTGAAAAGGTACCTGAAATGCTTTGATGCGACTTTGGTTCAGAAAGTGTAAAGTTGGATCAAAGCTGCACTCAAAGTCGCATCAAAGTTGCATCTAAAGCATGCAGCTCTGTGGTTGCAATAGTGGAAACGCGACTTGTCATGCAACTGTGTCCAAAGTCGCATGACAAGTCACAGCCCATTGATTTTAATGGTACCCGTTCCCATCTATGTGACTTTGAAAATCAGTGACTTTGAAAAGGTAGCTGCAATGCTTTGATGTGACTTTGATCCAGACAGTGTAAAGTTGGATCAAAGCTGCACTCTAAATCGTGCAACTTTGTGGTTGCAATAATGGAAACTTAGACTAAGGCTCCACTAGTATGAATTGTCATGCAAGTGTGGACACAAAGTCACATGATTTCAATGGCACCCATTCCAATCTATGCAACTTTAAAAATCAGTGACTTTGAAAAGGTACCTGCAATGCATGTATGCGACTTTTGGTGCTACTTTCATCCAGAGAGTGTAAAGTTGGATCAAATTTGCATCAAAGTCACACTCTAAATCATGCAACTTTGTGGTCGCAATAGTGGAAACGTTGACTAAGGCTCTGTTTCCACTAGTATGAATTGTCATGCGACTTTGGACACATAAAGTTGCATGACAAGTCACAACCCAATTGATTTCAATGGCACCCAATCCCATCTATGCAACTTTGAAAATCAGCGACTTTGAAAAGGTACCTGCAATGTTTTGATGCAACTTTTATCCAGAGAGTGTAAAGTTGCATCAAAGTCACACTTCAAAGTCGCACTCCAGCCTTAGGCTACGTTTCCACTATTGTGATTCCAAAGCTGTGCGATTTAAAGGGTGACTTTGAGTGCAGCTTTTGATCCAATTTTACACTCTGTATCAACGTCACATCAAAAGTCGCATCAATGTAGTGCAGGCACCTTTTCAAAGTCGCATAGATGGGAATGTTTGCCATTGAAATCAATGGGCTGTGGCTTGTCATGCGACTTTATATGTCCAAACTCGCATGACAAGTCACACTAGTGGAAACGGGGCCTTAAACTCATTTGTAGCTAACTTACTCACATGTAGCTTCCTCAGCTGGACACGTGCCACACCATGCACACAGTGCCCATCATAGTGCCATGCAGAAAAAAACGCGTGGTTGTACACTGTAGAAAATCTGCAGCATGTTGCATTGTAATCTGTATTACAGTTTCTAACAAACAGAACAGACTTCCACAGCCTGCCCCCTACCCCTCTCTCTCTCGGGGGAAACTGCTGGCCAAAACAAAGCTATGAAGACAGGAGGAGATCTGAGAAGGAGAAGAGGGGGCGGGGCTGGGCAGGTCTGTCTAAAAAGGAGAGGAGGTCTAGCCATGTCTGTCTAAAAAGGAGAGGAGGGATGGGGCGGGGCATGTAGAAGAGAATGACAGCGTTTTCAGGAAGTGAGAGGCCCCCATGCAGAATTCAGAAATCAGGAAGTAAGGTGAACCCTGAAGAAGAGGAAGAAGCTGATTGTCTGGCTTTGATTAGACTTTCTAAGCGACACAAACCACTATACAGAAAACGAATAATGTCAAAGATAAAGATATTTTGCATATAATTAATAGAAAAATTGTCATTTTTGACTGGACTTCCACTTTAAAAGCAATATCACAAAATGTATATTATTTATAGCAAATTCATAGACAGACAATTGGTAAAACACATATACGTGAAAGAGATTAAAAACTTCTCACACTTCTGTCGGCTCAATGGATACAACTGGTCGGCCTGAATGAACCTGAGTAAGGCAGTCAGCCTAATACAACAGCATGTAAGATCATCTGAACCGGTCAAATCCTAAAGTGGACCTGGAGCCTGGGGATTTCTTAGAGATCCGAGTGGGATGAAATCCCCAGTCCTTTGAGACTCACCGGCACACTGTTTGTTCAGGTGTGTGTGTGGGCCTGATATTAGAGTCAGGACCATAATTCTGGGCTCCACCCTCCCGAGGCTGGTATGGCCACCCATGTTTTGTTTTCCTCCTTCCTGGGGGTTGTCATGCATGTGCAGCATTGGTTGGTGCTGCCAGGGAGTGCTCTATGCCCCTGGCTGCCTCCCATATTCCTTTAGTGTGGCCAATCCACCTTATCCCTGTGCGCTCCATGGACATGGTTGTGTATGTGGGGTCGGTGACATCACACGCTACCCCCCCCCCCGTGGTGTTCGCGTACGTCCTGGTTGGGACACGATTTAAGAGGGTTATTGGCCATGGGGAAAGGAAGGACATACTCTCCTGTTTTCTCAGGAAAAACCTTAACCCACAGACTCCTTTGACTGGTGAGTGATCCCTGTGAATTACTTCCCTATAGAAAGTTTTTTCTGTTGGATCTCTGTTGGAGGTTATAAATGGTGACTGATTGCATGCTCTGCACAGAGCCCCCTGGTGGTTTGGTGTTATTAGTATCATCAGGATTTTTCTAATTCTTCTGAATCATTATACCTCATGTATGGTCATATCTTGGAACACCTATGAACCCACCAGTTGCCCTAATATATGATTTATTCGGGTGAGTGCGCCAAGTCTTTGAGAGCACAACATTATCCTATTAAAGTTGATGTCCATCTCTTTAGAAGCCTGTTCTGCCGACTTGACAGCAAACTTTGTTTTATATGTGTAAGTACTTTTCCCCAAACATTGTTTTATCACTTACCATATCTCAGAAAACTGTAATGCCCCGTACACACGGTCGGATTTTCCGATAGAAAATGTCCGATCGGAGCGTGTTGTTGGAAATTCCGACCGTGTGTGGGCTCCATCGGACATTTTCCCTCGGATTTTCCGACACACAAAGTTGGAGAGCAGGAGATAAAATTTTCTGACAACAAAATTCGATCGCATCAATTCCGGCCGTGTGTGGCCTGTTCCGACGCACAAAGTGCTACGCATGCTCAGAAGAATTCCGGCACAGAACAGCTCGTTCTGGTAAACTTAGCGTTCGCAATGGATACTGCACTTTCGTCACGCTGCAATGTCAAAAATGGTTTAATACAGCGCACTCTCTTCTTCTTTATAATGTGACAAGAATTAAGTAGTTTTGCTGCTCATATTCACACACACTTCTCACAAAGTTTTATTTTTGTTTTTTTATTGGGATTCCCTGAATATATTGTTATTAGTTGTCACATTTGACATAATTTTTTTTTTTTTTTAATTTTTTGGGGGATTTTAAGCCTTTTTTTTTTTTATTTAATGTTTGTATTTTTTCAAAGGCTGATCTTCAATGTTATTTTTATTTTTACTCCAGAATATTTTTGTGTGTGTTTTGTGTGTCAAGTTACCCCAACACCATTGATATCTTTTATTATTTAATCTCCAGCAGATTGTTTGTTGTTGGTGTCCCTTGTTCATTTCACATTGTATATTTCAAATGTACCTGAATCCTCACAAACAAACTGTCCTTTTTGAAGTAAAACACATAGGAGAGTATAATTCAAAACAAAAATCCTTTATTAAGGGCTCAGAACCAAACAAAGAGGAAGGCAACACTGGATCAACAGGAGAAATTAGCGAAGCCTGGGACCCCCACGGCAGACAACAATTCTTGAACATCAAAATTGGTGGCCTGAGGAGCCCATATGTAAGGGAGGGCAGTCTGGTCCAGAATTCGCAGGGATCCGGAAAGCAGCAGATGACATCTGTGTTCCCAGGCTGTGGTACCACAAGAGGCTGCATTTTTTGGCCGACCAGACTGGATCCAGGGTCCTCACTTTCTGGTCTTCCTTCCACGCTTCCTTCCGGGCTGTGGCTGTGCAGTTGGAGATGTGGCAGGAGGAGGAGTAGGACCTGGAGGAGGACTGGGAGGACCTGGAGGAGAGGGAGGAGGAGGACCTGCAGGAGGAGGAGGACCATCGCAAAGGTGTGTCTGAGCTGTAATTTGGCCCCTCATACCTTTCTTAAGAGCCTCCAATATGAGCGCCTCACACATGACTTGTTGGCCCTCCTCCATCCTCTGCATTTTATATGCAATGACGGCAGCAATGTCCTCCTCCACGGTCTGTCGTGCTCCCAGGACCTCTGTAGCCCTCCAAAAGAGTCCTCTGCCAGCCTCCTCTAGGGCACTCCTCCTACTGCCACTTTCTCTTTTCAGGGGGGGTGGAGGGACCTGCAGATCAGCCAGCCGGTCGGCCCGGCCACCTCCTGGCTGAGACTTCCGTGTGTATGAAAAAGGGACATGGTTTTAGTTTTTGCATCATCAATCCCAATCATAAATTACTACTCCCAACTAACATCTAGTTAACATCATTGATTGTACAACCAGAAATATTTAGAGGAATGCTATACCTGGCTCAATCTGGGCTCCTCCACATGCGGCCTGGAAGGCCCAGGTTGAGCGTCAGAAGCCTCAGCCGGGGGGGAAGGAAGCGTGTAAGGAAGAGTGGAGAGGGATGGCCTGGGTTCAGTCTGGCCTGCCAGAAAATGCAGCCTGTCGTAGTACAACATCCTGGGGACATAGATGTCATCTGCTGCTCCGAATCTCTGTGAATCCAGGACCTTCTTGCGCTCCCTTAGATATGTACTCCTCAGGCCACCAATTAAGATCTTTAAATAGGTGATGTCTGCCTTGGGGATCACCTGCTTCACAATTTCACACAATTGCTCCAGTGCTGCCTTCCTCTTTGCTTGGTTCTTGTAATGGGGGTGTTTAATCTCCCACAGACATGGCAGCTCCCTTAACATATCTATGAATACTGACATGAAGTCATTATCTTTCAGTAGCATATCCATGTTTACTGCAAGACACAACACAAGACAAAGCCTAATGTCAGACAAAACTCTCCTAATCTTGTTACAATATAGGCCTCAATGTAGAAACAGTATAGGCACAAGTTTGTCTCTTACCTTCGTTGTTACGATCGGCGCGTCCAATGCTTCTTCCTCCACTCACAGATCATACGTAATACGCACGTGTGTTACGCTTTATATACACTGCGCATGCGTGTAACTCCGCCCGCCCCTGACGTTCTTTCTATTCTATTCCCGCCCCTTTTTGTTCGGCGCAGTGGGGGAAGAGCACATGGCGGAGTCACAGCAGGTGCGTGATAATTACAGGAACGAGGAGGAGGAGGATAAAAGCCCGGATCCGGACACGTCCCGATCCAGAAGGAGACGTTTTAAGGCCACAAATATGTCCTTTGGGGAGATGTTGGAGATGGTCAACATAATGAAGAAGGCCGACTATGACGGAAAGTATGGGCCTTACCCCAACCCCAATATCAGAAAGGCCAAGATCATGGCGAAAGTGGTCAAAAGTCTTCACAGGAATTTCAGGGTACGACGATCGAAAGATCAGCTCAGGAAGCGGTGGTCGGACCTGAAATTAAGAGAGCCAGAGCAGTACCGAAAGATCCGGAGAGTGCTGCAAAAAAGTAAGTAGTTGTGCTGTGTTCCTATTCTTTCTGTCTTCATTACGTTCGTGCTGCTCCATGTGCTTTTCTTAATTGTACAGTTTAAAAGGGCAACTTTAATGTTCATGGGCCCATTATTCGTTCGTATCAAACATTTTTCTTTCGGCCTCTAAAACACCATTGTTTAGGCCATATGCATTTTCCCACATTTTTAAGGGCCTACTTGGATGCCAAATATTTTTTTGTGTAGATGGGTTTGTTACTAGAATGAAAAGCAAACTAGATTCTGTGTAAGGAGAGGACACTGAGCAGCTGTTTTCACATCTGGACACTGGAGCACTAGTGTAGGACACAAGAACACCATTTTTATTAGGGGGCCCCACACAGGTGCTCCAGTGTATACTATAGTGGGGTCTCCATCTGTGAAGCTTGTACAAAACAGGTAAAGTATTGCAGCTTGACAAAGGCCAATAAAAAAACTACATCTTGGAACTCGGCTAAAATTGACAATTGTACCCCACTTCCAAGCAATGTTTCTTATTTCTAGTTCTGCCATCAAATATCTGTGTGCTAATTATACCATTTTTGTTTTACATAGGGGAGAAAAGACTCGAAAGGACACCCCTCATCCGAGGAGACCACAGACCCCCCCCCCACCTATGAAAGAAGGTGAAATACCCCCAACCCAAGAAGAGCAGGAGGAAGAAGAAGATGTGGTGCAAATTGGCACCACAACAGGTGAGTGTCTGCGACCACAGGCTCAGGTAAGAGATGGATGGTGGCAGATTTTTGATACCTGTTTTTGTTTGTTTTCTCTCTTTTTAGGTGATCGTGATGTGAGGGATCGAGATCCTTTCACATCTGAAAGTGCCCAGATCCTGATCGGGGAGATCATGGGGTGTAATGTCGAATTGCAAAACATCCAGAAAAAAATAAATGATGTGATTCAAAAAAATAATAACATCATTGATGTTTTGGGGCGAATTTAAAACCCCACAAAATCACTTTTTTTATTGTGGTCCAATGTTTTAAATATTTTTGCAATGTTTTGAAAAGCCAAATTTGGAGGATGCACACAGTGTGCCAACATGTGCTATCTGCCATCACGGGAGATCAATGGACGCATTTTGGGGGTGCAACCCCTTCCTCAATTATAAAGTAGTGGTGAGGAAGGGTTTGCTCCCCCAAAACACGTCCCTTGATCCCCTGTGATGGCAGATAGCACATGTTGCCATTCGTAAATTGGTGTGCATCTTCCAAATTTGGATTTTCCAGGGGTGATTTCCCCCCATCTGAACGCAATATCAAACATAGTTCTAAATACTGATGTCTGATATTGCCTTCAGGTTTTACCTAATGTGAACTTTGTAAGTTCAAGTTTTTTGTCTTTCTTGTTGGTTTTACACAGGCCTGTTTTATCGTAAATGGACATTTCTATTTTTGATAATGCCACCCCAAAAATTGTTAGACAACAAACATGTTGGTTTGTTTTAAAAACCTTTGGTAAATGCACATGTGATTGTGCAGGTATAAAAAAGTTAGTTAATCAAGAATGTGTGGATTATTGTCTCAACACTACATCACTTTTGGGGTGATGTAATTGCTGTTTTCAGCAAAAATAGGGGTTATTTCCTAAGGGCAAATCCACTTTGCACTACAAGTGCAGGTTCAGTGCAGTTGCAAGTGCACTTGTAGTGAAATGTGTTTTTGCATATAGTAAATAACAGCCAACAGTGCTTTGTATAAGGTTACACAATCACGCCATTTTCTGCACTCAAAACATTTCTGTCAGGGTCAGCTAAAACAAACACAAGCAGTAAATGTCCACAAAGAATTTCTTTTTGATTTTTATTATAAAAAGGCTTCACATATTTGCTGGCATATTGATGGCCCCCCTACCCTCAAAGAACTCCAGGTAGCGTAACTGGACATCACGGGCACTCAGGGAGGGCAAGCCAGGACGGCCGCTTTCAAGCGCCGTCAGTGTGGTTTGATGTATCATTCCGGCCTCAGGCCCAACTGAGCCAGCATAGAATGTTTCCTTAAAAAGTTATGGAGAACACAGCACGCAAGTATAATATGGTTCAGTTTATACTCCGCCATATGGATGGGTGTCAGAAATAGGCGGAACCGGCTGGCCAGGATTCCAAATGTGTTCTCCACCACTCTTCGGGCTCTGGCCAGCAGTTAATTAAAAACCCTCTGTTCCGGGGTGAGGGTCCTCATTGGGAATGGCCGCATCAGGTGGTCCCCCAGCGCAAACGCTTCATCAGCAACGAACACGAAGGGGAGTCCTTCCACATTGTCTTCTGGAGCTGGCAAGTCCAAGCTGCCATTCTGGAGATGCCTGTAGAACCCCGTCTGGGAGATGACTCCACCATCGGACATCCGGTCATACTTCCCCACGTCCACATACAGGAAGTCGTAATTAGCCGACACCACCGCCAACATCACTATACTATTGAACCCCTTATAGTTGAAATAGTATGACCCCGAGTTGGGTGGTGGGACGATGTGGACGTGTTTCCCATCTTTTGCCCCTCCACAGTTAGGAAAGTCCCACCGCTCGGCAAAGTGGGAGGCCACAGTCTGCCATTCCTGTGGCGTGGAAGGAAACTGTTGAGGAAAAAACAATACACATTACTATTTTTGAACAGAAACCATTTGAAAGTATACAGACAGGCCCTTGCACTACATGCTTTGGGGAATTCATCCATAAATCTGAGCACAAAAGAGATGGGTATAGTGTGTATGGGTTTGGCAAAGTCAGCAGATAGATGATTGAGGATAGATAAAGAATTGGGATCAACTGACTTAGCAGTTAGGGAAGGGAGATTTACTAAAAATTATTTAGGGACACCATAAAAAAAGCCTCTGGCACTCTGCCTGAATTGAAAGCAAAAATAACATTTCCAAACATTTTAGGGGGTGTTTGGGGTAAAGCACTACTATGGAGCTGAAAAAATACATTGTTAAGTGACTACATGAGGTGAATATAGGGCCAGGAGACACCATGCTGGGGAGGTTATTGAAGGGCAAATATGTATGAAGGACCTAAAATAATAATTACATACAAATCCAGCATGCATGAGGACAAAGGGGACATTCACAGCATATTCCAATCATGGTAATTAGGGAATGAGGAAAGAAATACAATATATTAACAAACATTCAATACAATAAAATGTGATATTAAAGGATAAAAATCTTACCTTCATATACTCCTTCTGCAGGACCTGGATGATGGCAGAACAGGTCTCTGGGATAATGATCCCCAGAGCCTGGGGGAGATGCCTGTCGAGAACTTGAGGTCCTGCAGGCTTCTCCCTGTCGCCAAATACCGCAGGGTAGCGACCAACCTCTGCTCCGGAGTGATGGATTGCCTCATGCAGGTATCCTGCCTGCTAATATAAGGGGTCAGCGAAGCCAACAGACGGTGAAACACAGGGTCCGTCATCCTGAGAAAGTTCCTGAAATTATCAGGATTATTCTCATGGATCTCACGGAGCAAAGGCATATGAGAGAACTGGTCACGCTGAAGCAACCAATTCTTGGTCCATGAACTCCTCCCCACCCTGTTCATGGACTGGACTTGTGTCAAGGTCAGGACCCCAACACCAAGCCCCCGCACAGCACGAACTCTACGAGGAGTACGCATATGCAACATGGCTAGAAAACGGTCGGCTGCTCAGAACGAAGTAACAGAACGCACTGAAGAACAGCAAGGCCTGTGAAGAGCGACCTGAAAAACAGTAACGAATGAACAAGAATACAATGACTAAAGTCACGCGAAACTTGCTTGCACGCACTGAAGAGCAGATACAAACCCACAAGCACAAACTGAACGGCAGAAAACGATCTGAAAGCCACGAGTCTGAAAAAGCGCGAATCGTCTCTCACCAAACTTTTACTAACACGAGATTAGCAAAAGGAGCCCAAAGGGTGCCGCGCTTGGTTCTGAACCGGCCTTTTCTAGTCTCGTCGTACGTGGTGTACGTGACCGCGTGGTTGGCGATCGAAATTCCGACAACTTTGTGCACCGTGTGTAGACAAAACGAGTTTGAGCCAACATCCGTCGGAAAAAATCCTAGGATTTTGTTGTCGGAATGTCCGAACAAAGTCCGACCGTGTGTACGCCCTATAACTGTTGTATTTGTGTTGTCCTTGTATAACAATTATATTCACTTAAGTTACTCTACTCTTCCTATATTTTCATCAGATTGACTTAGCTCCAGAAGAAGCACATATATATAGGTGCAAAACTAGTTGAGCATGCTATCTGCACCTTGAAAAGCAGAACTGACACTTCCTGACCTGGCTACCATTACCTATTTAAACCACTTTAGGATTTGACCGGTTCAGGTTATCTTACATGCTATTGTTTTGGGCTGACTGCCTTACTCAGGTTCATTCAGGCTGACCAGTTTTATCCATTGAGCCCATAGATAGACGGCGACCTGTGAGAAGTTTTTCATCACTTTCACCTATGTATATGTGTTTTACCAATTGTCTGTCTATAAATTTGTTATAAATAATATACATTTTGTGATATTGCTTTAAAGTATGCCTATAAAGTCCATTCTTTCCAAATCCAATGTCTTGAATAAGTTAGAGGATGTGGCATATTATATCTTGCCGTACTGTCCACTGTGCCATCCTGTGGTGACAGCACTAACCATAATTGTTAATAATGGGAAGAAAATTACTAGTGTATACCTCTGTGACCTTGTGGGGAATCACTATTGCTAAATAAGTAAATGCGTCAAATTGAACCTTGAAGCTGCAGAGGGTTAACCATTCCCTGCAAGCCCCAGTCAGTGTTTTGAATAAAAACATAAGTTCAATTTTAACATAGTTAATATGGAGCCCAGAGGATGATTCAAAGTTATCTATGTTTTAATTCAGCCTAGACACTGGCATCTTAGATTCTAATAGGAAAAGGATAATATCATTTTTCAAAAAGTGTTGCCTTGACTTACTGTTCCCCTCCCGCCACCCACCCTCCAAATATGTGCAGCCAGGCAAGGAGCCTGGAGAGAGGTTTGAGGGATTTATTAAATAAAGATGGAGACAAGGGGCATCCCTGCCTTGTCCCTTTACAGAGCATAAATAATTATGATAATACTGGAAGTATTCATTTGGGCTGAAGGAGCAATATATAGAGCAGTACTGTTGTTAACCAAGATCATGATACATTTTTAAAGCCTTCTCCGCATCCAAAGCTAATAAGGCCAAAGATGATGGAGAAGAACCATGCAATATACAATGCTTCATAACATGGTCAAAGCTTACCAATATTGATAAATCCTTATCTACCGGATCCTACAGATCCAGGTTCTACACATTCTATCTTCAATAACTACACCAATTAACTTTGGTAACAAATTTGCCAGATGATCAGCCATTGTTTTCTATAAGAATTTAACATCTTGATTAAGCAGAGAGTTTTGACAATAAGGTTTGCATTCAAGGGGTTCCTTTCCTAATTTGGCTAGTAGTCAGCATTGCCAGTAGGGGAATAGGATGCATGCATAAGGACATGAGAACCGTGAAATTGCTTGTGCAGTAGTTCATAAAATACTTATTTTTGTAGAGTATCAGGTCCGCAATTTTACTTTAAACGTGTCATAGTTAGCCAATGTGACAGGAACGTCCAGACCACCAGTGAACCTGTGATCCCCAGGCAGCGTATATGCACCACTCCCAGAGCTTGAATAGATATTACCATTTCTTTTATTTTTACATTGAGATTTTCCATCAAGAAATTTTGTTGAGAGTGCCTCATTGGATAAAAAAGGATAAATTCTCCAAATCCAAAGTACAGGAGATGAAGGGTTTCCCAGTAGAACCTCCTATTCCCACTAGTGCGCTGCTCTCAGCTATAACTTTAGGAAAGAGATGCAAATAGCACCCATTGACCTAAGGGATGACTTAGAGGGCACTCCATACTTGCCTCCTTATGAAATAGTTATCCTATCATAGGAGAGCTCAAGAGGAGAAAACTAAAAATAATTACCCAAAAAATTCAAACAAACGATTGGAAGTGTTAATGACATAGTAGACTTTCTTTTTTCCTGACAATAATCTGCGCAAGCAAAAGACGGGGTCTTAAGTCTATCAATAACTCATGGACAGAGTAACCCACTGAATCTTTCAGCAGGGATGAGCACAAATCAAATTGGAAAAATTCTGTGAGCCACAATGATCTTATGCCTTGCTTGTGCTACCTCCAGCTGCATGCGCTAATCACGCTTCATATAACGTGCACAGGATAAATTTACAAGTTATGCGCTGCGCTTGGGTGACCCCAAAAACAAAATTAATAATAACCAATTTTGTGCTTACTTGTGCGATAATATTACAAATAATATGAATGTAGAATAAATAAACAAGGTGTGAAAAAACAAGTGCTTGTTACACCATAAATTAGTGATTATTAGTGCTTTTTACACCATACATAGTGTCTTAATCAACATAAAAAGTGTGCTTAGTGCTCAATACACAGTAACCTAATTTTCTTAAATGAAAAAAAAAAAAAAAAAAAGTTCTCTATGGCACAATGTCCAGCAATGATAATAAAACAATGTGTGCAGGTGGTGTTCAGCTGTGACAACAATCCAACATCATGCCGAAGATATCCTGAGTGCTGCAAAACATGCTCCTGTGCTCCTTCGTGACCCCCTTAAGCTAATGTGCTCACCTCAGAGCGTGTGACTCAGCTTCTACCCTGAGTCCAAAATTGCTTGGAGCCACCCCTGGGCTCAGTCTCAGTGTCTGCTCCACTCCTCCAGCTGGAAACAATGTGGCTCCATACATAGAATGAAAAGGAAACTATATAGTGTAATATAGTCAAAATGCTTTTATTAAAAGAAAACGCTCCCCACACCGGGGTACTCACATGGCACTGGTGCGTCAGTGCACCATACTATAACGGCTTTCTATGCAAAATCAGTGGAAGTTTGGTGCGGTATGCTGTGCTGAGACAGCGCTGGTGTAAAGTCTGTGTCAGTCTCTCCGTCCTGGCCCCTCCCCTACGCGTCTTCGACACAGGGATCACGTGTCATCATCAGGGGGATATCCCATAGTATGCCTGTAAAGGGGCGCATGTTTCCCGTGTTTAGAACAGTCTGACAGCAAAATGACATTTCAAAGGAAAAAAGTCATTCAAAAGTACTCGCGGCTATATGAATTGTCGGTCCGACAATACACAAAAAAGTTCATTGATAAAAACGGCATGGGATTTCCCCACAGGGGAACCCCGAACCAAAATTTTTTTAAAAATGGAGTGGGGGTCCCCCTAAATTTCATACCAGGTCCTTCAGGTCTGGTATGGATATTAAGGGGAACCCCGCACCAAAATTTAAAAAAAATGGCAAAAATCCATACCAGACCCTTATCCGAGCACGCAACCTGGCAGGCTGCAGGAAAAGAGGGGGGGGGACGAGAGAACGCCCACCCTCCTGAACTGTGCCAGGCCACATGCCCTCAACATTTAGAGGGTGCTTTGGGGTCCCCCCCAAAGCACCTTGTCCCCATGTTGATGAGGACAAGGGCTTCATCCCCACAACCCTTGCCCGGTGGTTGTGGGGGTCTGCGGGTGGGGGCTTATCGGAATCTGGAAGCCCCCTTTAACAAGGGGACCCCCAGATCCCGGCCCCCCCTGTGTGAAATGGTGTACAAAAGTACCCCTACTGTTTCCCCAAAAAAGTGTCAAAAATGTTAAAAATGATAAGAGACAGTTTTTTTTTTCAAATATATTTTATTGACACCATTCAAGAGTAAAGATTACAAACATTGTCATCCTATAAGATTTACAAACTCATTGAATGTATTGTAATAAGAGAGAGGTGGGGTGAGAAGGTATTGAAAATAAGAGAGGGGAAAGGTTTAAAAGTGGGGAAGAGAGGGGATGATAGAAGGAGATCAGGAAATACAGAGTAAAGAGGAGAAGTGGAGGGGGGACCGATAGGAAACTATTGAAGATTGTCTCCCCTCGGCAACCCCCAACCATGCCCTGAAGACTAAGTGACAATGATAACAACAACTCTCCGAAGAGTCATCTCCGAAGAGAGGTTTGAAAAGATGTATATGTAAAGTTAAATGAGGAGGTGACGTTTGCTAGGTAATAGACCCTTTTCGGTGAATGAGAAAGGAGAAGATTCCAAGTAAGTCTTTTTTTCTGATGCTGTTAAGCAGTTGACAATGAAGGAGGACCATCTCTTATCAAAAATTTTCTTGGATCTTGTAGGATGGGTTACGGTATTTAATTTTTCTTGGCATAGCAGGGCTTTGAGATTTTTTATTGTTTCGGACAAGGTCGGAGGTGCAGTAGATATCCAGTGGTTAAAGATGTTTCTGCGGGCTAAGAGTAGCGTGAGAAGAATCCATTGTGAGTGATCCTGTGGTAGTACATTGGTGGTCACTGGGGAATCCTTTCTTTGTGGTGGGAAACCGAATAGCAAGAGCATAGGGTCCTTGTCTGGCATAAACTTAGTCACCCTTTGTATGAATTGGAGGATTGTTGACCAGTAATTGTCTATCCGTGGACAGTGCCAGAGATGGTGAATTAGAGATGGTTTGGGAAGTGAGCAACATGGGCAGGTATTTCCCGAGGTGTAAGGATGATTTGTTAAAAATGGATAGTAGGCCCTATGCATCAATTTGAACTGAGTTTCCCTCCAGGATTCGCATGTTGTAATGTGTCTGGTTATCTTGTAGCCCGTTAGGATGTTGTCTAAGTCTACTTGACCCGGAAGGTCTGTTAACCAGGATACCATAGAGGTGTTGTGCAGAGATTTTGTGAATTTCCCGTTTAGAGGATGGTATATGTCCGATATGCAGTGTCGGTTGTCTGCAATTAACTTAACAATGAATGAAGGTTGGAATCTTAGAAATCTCTTCGGGCAAGTTTTACTGATGAAATCCGCGTATTGTTTAACATGCAGAAAGTGGTGAGGTGGTAGATTGAATTCTTTTGCTAGAAGTTGGAATGGTTTGAGGGTATTGTTCGCTCCATGGTAAAGAGCATATGCATTGGTTAGCCCTTTATCCCTCCATTTGGAAAATGGTTCATATTTTAGTCCAGGGGAGAACATTGGGTTACCTTGGATTGGAAGAAACTTGGATACATTGGGTGACAAACCCAATTTTTTTCTCACTTCTCACCAAGCAATTATTGTGTCCCTGAAAAGCAGGTTTTGTTTGATATGTCTTGGAGTTATTTGTAGCAAGCTATGCAAGAGAGCGCCTAAGTTGAATGGATGTACCATGTCTGATTCTAGACCATAGTTAGAGTATTTAGACGATTGTAAGATCCAGTCCATGCCCGTTCTGAGTAAGCAGGCTAGGTTATACACTCTTATGTTTGGGAGATTGGCTCCGCCCTCACTCTTCGGGAGAAAGAGTTTGGTCAAAGCTATTCTCGGTTTGCCTTTTTTCCATAAAAAGTTTGTAATTGCCTTGTTTAGAATCTGTATATCTTTATGTTTTAATAGCAAAGGTAAAGTTTGTAGGGGGTATAAGAGGCGGGAAAAGCTGACCATTTTGAATAGTGCACATCTCCCAAAGAGTGAAAGCGGTAGGTTGGACCAAGCCTCCAACTCACCCACAATTTTTGAGATCAGGGGAGGATAGTTTCGATAATAAAGAGAGGAATGTTCCTTGCCTACTTTTATGCCCAAATAGGTAATGTGTTTCTCATTTATGTGGAAGGGTGAAGAAGATATCCAAGATCGTGGAGGCTTTGTACTGAGGGGGAGAATTTCGCTCTTGGCGATGTTTATTTTCAAGCCCGAGCATTTGCGAAAGAATTCAAATACTGTTTGGATGATGGGGATATCAGTTTGGGGGGAGGTAGTAAAAATCAGTATATCATCCGCGAAAGAACGACCCGCATGTCGACTTGCCCAAATGGGATTCCCTGAATGGAGGATGTGGTGCTGAGATATCTTGACAGAGGTTCTATGGCCAAATTAAAGTGTAAAGGGGAGAGGGGGCAGCCCTGTCTCATGCCCTTATATAGCCATATGGGGTTGGATTGTATGCCTGCAGCTATTACCTTGGCTGAGGGAGCAGAGTAGAGGCTATGAATAAAGTGGTAGAATGGGCCAGAAATTCCTAATTTTTGCATCACCAAGGATAGCCATTGAAGACTTACGTTATCAAAAGCCTTTTCGGCGTCTAGGGTGATTATTGCTACATCTTCTAATGGGTGTTGTTTTGCGTATTCTAGTGCGGCTAGAACTTTTCTCAGATTGGAGGAGGCTGACCTGCCTTTGCTAAAACCTGATTGTGCATGGTGGATGAGAGAAGGCATGATATTTGCTAAGCGAGAGGCCACTATCTTGGAAAGGATTTTGGAGTCTATGTTAAGTAGGGAAATGGGGCGATAGGATCCTGGATCCTTTGGGTCCTTTCCTTTTTTAGTAATAAGTTTAATGATGGCTTGTTGCCTTGTCGGGAGATAGGTTCCTCCATCCCAGATTGAGTTGTAAACCGCTAGTAAGGATGGGGTAATTTCCTCTCTTAACAATTTGTAAAATTCAGGCGTATACCCATCCGGGCCTGGAGCTTTGCCGTTAGTTAGGCCGCTAATAGTAACCATAATTTCCTCTTCGGTGATAGGGGTGTTTAACATTTTCAATTGGTCTTGGGTGAATTGAGGAAGGGGGGTAGAGTCTAGCCAGGTAGTCGCTACAGTAGGGTCTATCGGTTCCTGGGCATATAGGTTGGTGTAGAACCTTTCTAGTGTTTTATTAATGTCTTTGGGAGATATGGAGATAGTGCCGTCTGGATTATGTAAGGCAGTGATATGCGTGGGGTGATATGTGTCCTTAGTGAGTCTGGCCAATAATTTCCCTGCCTTATACCCATAATTATGAAACTGTAATTGAGTATAAGACAATTTCATAAGTTCTAAATTGTTTGCCCAAGTATCGAAAAGATCCTTAGCTTCCAGCCAAGATTTACGGTTTTCTGCGTTGTTCTGAACAGTAAGCTGCTCTTGGGCCATTCGAAGTCTGCCGCTGGCTTTTAGATGTTGGTTTTGTGAGTCTTTTTTATAAGCCGACGCAAAGGAAACAATCTTTCCTCGCAAAAAGGATTTGCCTGCCTCCCAGAACAAATTAGGGTTATCTACGTGATATCTATTGTTATGGGCATAGTCTGACCATGCTTCGGTTAGCATTTGTTTGAAGCTATCAGTTACTTGAATGGATTGCATTGGTCAGGTATGGGGGATAGATTGTAAGGGGTTGAATGTGGGTTTTACCTGTGGGGAATAGACCAAGGTCATATTGGGTTGAGACAATTCTGGATTCCGTCTGTGTTCTTTGGAGGAACCTTCCCTTCTCAAGATAGGAGGGCATGAAAAGAAGAAAGGGAAAACAGAAAGAGGGAAGGTTAACCTTAAGGAATAGAACTTTTCGTGACTTCACCTTTTTCCGTATGCAATTTCATCACCGTATGAACCGTTAGCCCGCAGGGCAGGAGTATGTATGTAGAAGGTCAGGCACTGCTCTGTAGGTGGAGAGGGCATGCAGGAAGTATAACTCCAGCATTCCTATGCAGGGTTTTGACTCAATGGGAGTATCCTGTGATGGAATTGCATATACCGTCTCCATTGGAGAAAAGAACATGTCAGAGACTCTAAAAACAAAATGAATAACCGTAACTGATATCTGAACAAACTTCAAAGAAAGTGACATATGTCCATCTGAAAGAACCTACTGTCATAAGGCCTGTTAGTGTAGCCCAACTTGTAAGCTGTAGGTTCTTGGGGGGTGGTGTTTCCCAAGACATAGTTACCTGTACCCCACTGAGCGCGACCCTGATTATGTTCAACGGTACTCAGATTGGTCGAGTGGGGAGGTGGGTTTTAGATGTTTAGGAGGGTCTTTCCTCGGGCTCCTTTGTTCCCTTGGCCCATGTTTCACTTTATCCGCGTAGGTATCGGATGTGGCTTGTCCGGGTGGGAGTGCTCGTAGAAATGCATTTGCTTTTTCCGGAGACTGGAAGGTGAGTTGTTCCCCGTCCGGGGCTTGTAAGCGTAGGATAGCAGGGTATGGTATGTGAAGCAGATGCTCCTTTTGTAAAGCTCTGCACAAATTGGTTGGAATTCTTTGCGTTTGCGGGATACCTCCGCCGAATAATCCGCAAAAAGTAGAAGTTTGTGACCCTCTATCACCACGGACCGTGCTTTTCGGAAGCTCTGCAGTATGTCCGTTCGGTCGGCGTAGTTAAGATACTTTGCTATGACTGGTCTTGGGGGCTTACGATCGTTTGCTGGGGCTCCGATCCGGTGAGCTCTTTCCACTGTGCAGTGGTAGTTTATGCTGAGGGCCTCTGGGAGGATGGAGGTACATAGGTCTAGTAGGTAACCCTGTTTGTAAGATTCAGGGAGGCCAATTATCCTCAGATTGTTCCTCCTGGAACGATTCTCAAGGTCTTCCATGCGTTCGTGCAGATGTTGTTGGTCTTGTATGAATTTCTGCGCTCATGTGATAATGATCATCCTCCACCGAGGATATGCGCTGTTCAGCTTTGGTCAGTCTCTGAGAGTGTTCTCCCAGCTCCTTCCGCAACTGCAGTATGCCCTCAGACACTGCTCTGTCCACTACAGCAGTAATGGTGGATAAAAGCAGTGCAGCTACCGCCTGAGCTATTTTGTCATGGAAGCTATGTGATTCCTGGCTCCTCAGCAGGCTGGTTTCCATTGCCTCATGTGGTGTCTCCCTCTCACTGAGGCTGCCGTGAATGTGAGGCTGCTGGGCGCTCTGTGTGGGGGAAGAGACTCCTGCTGTGGCGGCCATCTTAGATGACACAGGAGCTCCAGAGAGAGAGGGAGACGTGTCCCTCGATCTGGAGCCTGAGCACGATCGCGGCTGGGAAAGGTACCGCCCCATCCGCGGCAGTGTGGGGAGGGTATGCGGTTAGATTTCAGGCTAATCTAGAGCAGCGCCAGAATTTTATATGCCGAATCTCCTGTGAGCTGAGCGGAGCCACCGGTCTCCCTGTCCCTCACATACGGCGTCGGAACCGGAAGTAAAAGACAGTTTTTGACAATTTCTTAATTTAAAGGCTTCTTCTTTCCATCTTCTTTCTTCTATCTTCTTTCTTCTATCTTCCTTCGGTTTCTTCCTCCATCTTCTTCTTCTTCTTCCTCCGACCCTCTGCTTCTTGCTTCTGTGTTCTCGTCCGGCATCTTCCTCCGCGGCGTCTTCTTCCCTTCTTCGTTCTCGGCCGCTCCGCATACATGATGGGAGGCTCCCGCTGTGTGTTGCTTCTCGTCTTCTGATGGTTCTTAAATAACTGAGGGCGAGGCCACCCGGTGACCCCCCTCTGACGCACGGGGACTTCCCCAGGGGTTTCCCCATGACGTCAGAGGGGGCGGACAGGAAAGTCCCTGTGCTTCAGAGGGGGGTGGGGTCACTGGGTGGCCCCGCCCTCCGTTATTTAAGAACCGTCAGAAGACGAGAAGCGTCACACAGTGGGAGCCTCCTATCATGGATGCGGAGCGGTCTGAGAACGAAGAAGGGAAGAAGACGCCGTGGAGGAAGATGCCGGACGAGAGGGGGCGGACAGGGAAGTCCCTGTGCTTCAGAGGGGGCGGGGTCACCGGGTGGCCCCGCCCTTCGTTATTTAAGAACTGTCAGAAGACGAGAAGCGTCACACAGTGGGAGCCTCCCATCATCGATGTGGAGCGGTCTGAGAACAAAGAAGGGAAGAAGATGCCGCGGAGGAAGATGCCGGGCGAGAACACCGGAGCAAGAAGCAGAGGATCGGAGGAAGAAGAAGAAGATGGAGGAAGAAACCGAAGGAAGATAGAAGAAGGAAGATAGAAGAAAGAAGATAGAAGATGGAAAGAAGAAGCATTTAAATAAAGGAATTGTCAAAAACTGTCTCTTGTCATTTTTAACATTTTTGACACTTTTTTTGTGAAATGGTAGGGGTACTTTTGTGCCCCTTTACCATTTCACACGGGGGGGGGCGGGATCTGGGGGTCCCCTTGTTAAAGGGGGCTTCCAGATTTTGATAAGCCCCCCACCCACAGACCCTCACAACCACCGGGCAAGGGTTGTGAGGATGAGGCCCTTGTCCTCAACAACATGGGGACAAGGTGCTTTGGGGGGACTCCAAAGCACCCTCCCAATGTTGAGGGCATGTGGCCTGGTACGGTTCAGGAGGGGGCACTCTCTCGTCCCCCCTCTTTTCCTGCAGCCTGCCAGGTTGCGCGCTCGGATAAGGGTCTGGTATGGATTGGACCCCACGCCATTTAAAAAAAAATTGTATGGATTATTAGGGGGACCCCCCACATCTTTTTTTTTTTAAATTTTGGCACGGGGTTCCCCTTAATATCTATACCAGACCTGAAGGGCCTGGTATGGAATTTAGGGGGACCCCCACGCCATTCTTTTTAAAAATTTTGGTTCGGGGTTCCCCTGTGGGGAAATCCCATGCCATTTTTATCAATGAACTTTTATGTGTATTGTCGGACCGACAATTCATATAGCCGCGACTACTTTTAAATGACTTTTTTCCTTTGAAATGTCATTTTGCTGTCAGACTGTTCTAAACACGGGAAACATGCGCCCCTTTACAGGCATACAGGCATACTATAGACACCCCCCAGGTACGAAATTTAAAAGAATATTACACTTTTATTGTTTCACTTTAAGCATTATTAAAATCACTGCTTCCGAAAAAACGGCCGTTTTTAAAACTTTTTTTTTGCATTGATCCATGTCCCCTGGGGCAGGACCCAGGTCTAAAAACACTTTTTATGACAATAACTTGCATATAAGCCTTTAAAATTAGCACTTTTGATTATTCATGTTCAAGTCCCATAGACTTTAACGGTGTTCGCGTGTTCGAACAAATTTTTTGCCTGTTCGCATGTTCTGTTGAGAACCGAACAGGGGGGTGTTCGGCTCATCCCTGCTCTTTTTATATAAATTTGGTAAATCTAAAGGAAATTGCACAATTAGATTGTATAGTGTATGGCCACCTTTATACACCTAAAATTACTAGTTGCGCTTTCGATGCCATTAATTAAAGGCACACCAAACACAGAAGCAAACACACATTTTGCCATGTGAAAAAACAAGGGGCAAATGCTGCAATACACACAGTAAAAAACATGCAATCCACAAATTGCCAAAATGTCTCATTGACTACATATATAGCACAGCCCATTGAAATCAACCGGCTGCCCTATGTGTGTCACAGGAAAAACGAGTCACAAAACACTTACTCCCACTATGCTAGATGTGAATGGGGCCGTTAAGTGAAATTGGTGCATTAACACAAGAACAATGAGGCTCCATTCACATCTGTGCGTTTCCTTGCATTTCAGTAATGCGTTGCACCAAAAATCACAGTAAAAAACGCACCAAGCCCCACTCTAAAAAAAGTTCTGAAGTTTCTTTAGGGCGATTGCTGTGTGTAGGGCAGCCCATTTAGGTGGATGGGCTGCCCTATGTGAGATGAGAGAAAATGCTCCAAAACACCTCCCAACCTCGCTTAAAAAAAAAAACGCATGTGGGAATTCAAGTTACCGCTATGCAGAGATGTGAACGGGGCTTGACAGCTGAGTGTTTGTGTCCACTCCCTCCTATGAACTTTTATAAAATGGCCATACACTATGCAATCTGATTGTATATTGTGTATTTAGTTAGAAGGGTGATCACTGATTGATTGAATTTCATTTAAAAAACGTGCAGCTGGGAGTGGGAGTGTGGATGATGCAGGGTGTGTGCTAATGAGATCAACTCCTTCCTGTGGCATGACCTACACTCTGTAAGGAAGTAAGACAGAAGCAATAAAAACATTTGGAAACATGTATGGAGGACAGTAAGGTAAGTGTCTGTAAATTTTATGGAAAACTTTGATATTTTTGCAAAAAAAGTACATGAATGCTATGCTGGTATAATAGGGAGCTGGATTTTAGAAGAAAAAAAAGTGAACAAAGGTGAACTTATCCTTTAAAGCCAAGGTTGACCACATCAGCTCTCACCTGTAAGACTTGCAGAATGCTAAAGAGAATGTTCTGGACAGACTAGATACTTACCACAAGGTCTTTAAATACCATACTTTCAAATTATAAGATCTCATCTATCAGCTCAATGATGAAGGGGTCCCCCTCCTAATCCATACAATTTTTTTTTAAATGGCGTGGGGTCCAATCCATAACTCTTGACAAAATAACATAAGGATACCTTGAATCCCTGAGTCTCTGGAGCATAATGACCTTATCCCCATGCTTAAATTACTCTTCAGTCAATTCCTCAACAAGGACTAAGATGCAGAGCTGGAAAACAAATTGAGTTAAAGAGCCTTAAAATGGAGCTCTGCCCAAAAGGGAAAGCTCCCCTTGTTTTCACCCTTCCCCTCCTTCCACTGCCACATTTGACACTTTTTAGGGGGGTGGAGGGAGCAGGTACCTGGTCTTGACAGGTTGCCACTCCCACTTCCGCCTCAGATCGCTGTGGCGAACTGAGCTGCAAGTTTGGCCCCCCTCCTTCCCCCGCAGTGTTCTGTGATGCATCACAGGTCCCAGAAGACTGTGGCACCATTCACAAGGTGCAGCACGACTCATGTATGCGCAGTAGGAAACAGGCAGTATTTGTAGCTGCTGACTTTTAATGCTTTCTGAAGGAGCCTGGAGGTCCTTTTTAAGACCTTGTACCTCAGACCCAAGAAGACCAAGAGGCATATTATGCTGGATACATTTCTTTAAAGTAAAGGACTTGATCATGTCTGCAGCTCTGGCATCATATGAAATAATGTTTAATGGTACACTGATACTGCTCCTAGCAGATCTATCAAGGTGCACAATTGTAATACACTGTCTATTCAAAATATTGCTGGAATCTTTGAAGATACATGGTGAGCAATATAAATTGGCATACTTATTTCACTAAAATTACCAAAATGCATTTCCAAGTCACCTGGATAATCTTACCAAACTGCTAGGCATATTCCAAACACTTTGAGTCCAATTTAAGCCATTTATGCCACTCATGCCATGCTTCCTGACTAGGGAGAAAACTGATTTGCTTTCTCCAATTCCTTAACAGGGTCAACAAGCCCAATGTTGCCATTTCAGGTTTGTAGAAACGTTAAAGGGCTATCTATCTTATATACACTCTAGTCTAGTAGTAAGATATTGGTGCCAATCTCTAGCTTAGCATAGCTGATGTAACTAAATCAAGGGGACATCACTCCCTTTGATGGATTTTACATTTATTTTACATTATGTAAGTGCAGTATAAATAGTGCGGACATGCTAGCACACTATTACATTGCCTTTCAGGTTTAAGAAAAAAAAAACACCCAGGGGTTTACTACAAGAGTCTCTGGTCTGCCACAATATCCACCAAGCATCTTCAAACTAGAGACTACAATAGGAGCAATACTCTCCCAGTGTTCTCCACCTAAGACACTCTTGCGCTCTGTCACTTACTTCTCTCAAAAAATAAGCCCAGCAGAAAGAAACTACAACTTTGATGACAGGAAGTTGCTGGCAATCAAGTAGGTCTTTGAGGAATGGTAGAAGGGGAAGCCAATCCCATTCTCATCTTGACTGTCCATTAGATCTTGGAATAGAATAGACCTTCTCAGAATAGATGTGATCTCTCCTTTTCAAAGTTCAATTTCCACCTGCCTTTATGATCTTGGTCCAAAAATACCAAACCTGACACCCAATCATGTATATTTCCTGAAGAGTCTGTCTACAGTCTGCCTGATACCATCTTCTCAGACAAGAGCTTCTTGATGATTCAATATAACCTGTTATCTGAGATCAGATAAACTTCCAGGACTTACCCAGCTTCTCCCAATTCAGGCCTTTGCCACTCCAATGGTCTTCTCCTGCATGAGGACAAGATTTTTGTTACTAGAGATTTTTTGGACAAATGCCCTTAGTGCTTGCCATGATCTCCTACTGGCTAGGCACAATGGCATTACCATGACATGAGATTTACTACATTTCTACAAAGGTACCTTCTGGTGTTCTGATCTTGTTAAGGAATGTAGAGTTATATCTCAGACTCTTGCCTTTACCACCTCATCCTTGGAACAAGCTTGCTTCCTCCCAATGCAAGGTACCCCTTTAGCTTCAGCCTCAGCATATGTTTTCATTAGAGAAATGGTGAGACTTCATAGCATCCCAGACAATATTGTTTATTTCAATCCATCTATGGCCAGCTTTAGAGAGAGAATGCAGTTACAGAAAGATGATTCAGATTGGCAGGTCAATTACAGAGGGCAAGCTACAAAAACTGTCCTTTTTAAGGGAGATAAATCATACACTACCTAGTGTTAGATAAAAGTTGTTCAGGCCATCAATTTATAGAGTAACACTGCTCAATTACAAAGTAACAATATTTTCTTGATGCTAAAATACATTTCCATTGAGTAAAGCCTTTGTGTGCTGGGAACTGCATCTGGTTTCTACAGTAACTACTATCTGGTCAGAGTATCATCATTTGTGCAGGCAAGATATCTTACCACTGCCCAACTACAGAAATAAAGTGCTTAAAAACTGCTCAGCTACAGAGAATGGCTGCCTAGATACAGAGAGTCTGGAGGCTGCTTGTTTTTTGTGAGAAACTTCCCAGTGAGTATGTAGTTTGACTTGCCACTTACATTCATTTGAAGTATGCTTAGCATTGCAATGTTTTGTCATGCAGCCCAGGTATATTTCTGTTTAAGGGTCAATAAGCACTTCATTGATGCTTTCCCATGTGTTTTCAGTTTTTTTTCACATGACATACCAGTTAACATGACCAAACAGAGGGGTTGCATGGGAAAATGACACAGTGCTAAACTTTGTGTTCTTATGTAAAACCAGCACAGCTCTCAAAGTGGACTGCTACACTACTGCATTGCAACCTGACCCAAGGTCCAACTCATTTAAATTCAAACACTTTATGCGTTCCCCACATGATGATTAACCAGTAGAGATCTACTTTGCTGAAGGACATTAGTCTGCATGATTTCAACATTTCTGTGGCTTTTTTAATATAAAGTGCCATTAAAATAGCTATGTTCTCATTACTCAACAATGACTCTTTCAGTATGGCTCTAGTTACTTATCTGTTGTTATTGGCAGTATTTATCTTTTGCTTACACAGATTTTTGCCTTGTGGCATAGTTCTGCCAATTGCAACATCATTTAACAGCTTTTTGCAATATATTCTTAGTGACACAATACAGTAATATATGGTAACTTGTCACTGAATGGTGGCCATATAAGTAAACTACTGTATGGTTGGTTTTACCATGCTTGAATATATTCAGCTGAATATATTGTTATATCATTTTTTTTATTACAATGACCAATTAAGGGGGCTAAGCATGGTTATTTTTACTATGGGGCATTGCCTTCACTGCCAACAAGGACTGTCTCTTATTTTATATTCTAGCTGAATAATAAAGAACAATTTGCACTTTCCACAATGTAAGTAAATTTCTTCATTTGGTTGGTGGGGGTCAGTTAACAAGATCTTATATCCCCTTTTAAATATAGAACAAAATAGACCTTAATATCTTAATAATGTATCTATTTAGGAGTAAAGAAATGTGTGTCACTAGTAACACACACTCTGTCTCATACTCTCAGTGGGTTAGGCATCTTCTGGGAAATGATGCTGGGTTGCTAATCACTGGTATTATTATAATGCAATGACAAGCATGAGGGGATAACAGTATCAAGCTGTCAATTACAGAGGGGACAGCGCTTAACATTTTTAATAGTTGTGCTGTCCTCAGCCAATGCTAAACATTAAGTACCTCATTTATCAACGTCCTGCAGAAAAAAAAAGGAAGGGTGCCCATGCATTGTCAAATCAGAAAGAAGTTCTGTATTTTGAGTAAATTACATATTTCTTTGAATATAGAATTAGATATGTCAATTAAATCTTAGTGGACACAAAAATATGTTATTATAAGTTGCCCTTGTGAAATGGATGGAAAAAGAAAATTCTTAAACAATATGGCGTATTTTTAGACTGTATATAGTACATGTATAAACTTTTATTTCTAACCCCTATAAACAGGGATGAAATTTCATAAACTTTCTGTAATGCACATGAAGCAAAAGCTATGACAGCATAATTCAACTCATTACCTATGAGCCCAGGTTGTCCTGTACCCACCTCAGCCTGTGACTGGATGGTAAAGTAGAAGCAGCACAGTAATGAACTCATTGTTAGATAGCATTAGTAGAACACAGAAGTTCTAATCTATGACTTTTGGTTTGTAATGTATTAACCACTTCAGCCCCGGAAGGATTTACCCCCTTCCTGACCAGAGCACTTTTTACAATTTGGCACTGCGTCGCTTTAACTGCTAATTGCGCGGTCATGCAATGCTGTACCCAAACGAAATTTGCGTCCTTTTCTTCCCACAAATAGAGCTTTATTTTGATGGTATTTGATCACCTCTGCCGCTTTTTTTTTTGCGCTATAAACGGAAAAAGACCGAAAATTTTGAAAAAAAATGATATTTTCTACTTTTTGTTATAAAAAAAGTCCATTAAAATCAATTTTAGTCATACATTTAGGCCAAAATGTATTCAGCCACATGTCTTTGGTAAAAAAAATGTCAATAAGCGTATATTTATTGGTTTGCGCAAAAGTTATAGCTCCTACAAACTAGGGTACATTTTCTGGAATTTACACAGCTTTTAGTTTATGACTGTCCATGTCATTTCATGAGGTGCTAAAATGGCAGGGCAGTACAAAACCCCCCCAAATGACCCCATTTTGGAAAGTAGACACCCCAAGGAAATTGCTGAGAGGCATGTTGAACCCATTGAATATTTTTTTTTTTTTGTCCCAAGTGATTGAATAATGACAAAAAAAAAAAAATTACAAAAAGTTGTCACTAAATGATATATTGCTCACACAGGCCATGGGCATATGTGGAATTGCATTGAAAATACATTCAGCTGCTTCTCCTGAGTACAGGGATACCAAATGTGTGGGACTTTTTGGGAGCCTAGCCGCGTACGGGGCCCCGAAAACCAAGCACCGCCTTCAGGATTTCAAAGGGCATACATTTTTGATTTTACTCCTCACTACCTATCACAGTTTTGAAGGCCATAAAATGCCAGGATGGCACAAACCTCCCCCAAATTACCCCATTTTGGAAAGTAGACACCCCAAGCTATTTGCTGAGAGGCATGTTAAGTCCATGGAATATTTTATATTTGGACACAAGTTGCGGGAAAGTGCCAATTTTTTTTTTTTTTTTTGCACAAAGTTGTCACTAAATGATATATTGCTCAAACATGCCATGGGCATATGTGGAATTACACCCCAAAATACATTCTGCTGCTTCTCCTGAGTACGGGGATACCACATGTGTGGGACTTTTTGGGAGCCTAGCCGCGTACGGGGCCCCGAAAACCAAGCACCGCCTTCAGGATTTCAAAGGGCATAAATTTTTTATTTTACTCCCCACTACCTATCACAGTTTTGAAGGCCATAAAATGCCAAGATGGCACAAACCCCCCCAAATGACCCCATTTTGGAAAGTAGACACCCCAAGCTATTTGCTGAGAGGCATGTTGAGTCCATGGAATATTTTATTTTTTGACACAAGTTGCGGGAAAGTGACAATTTTTTTTTTTTTTGCACAAAGTTGTCACTAAATGATATATTGCTCACACAGGCTATGGGCTTATGTGGAATTGCACCCCAAAATACATTCTGCTGATTCTCCTGAGTATGGGGATACCACATGTGTGGGACGTTTTGGGAGCCTAGCCGCGTACGGGGCCCCGAAAACCCAGCACCGCCTTCAGGATTTCTAAGGGCGTAAAGTTGTGATTTCACTCCTCACTACCTATCACATTTTTGAAGGCCATAAAATGCCCAGATGGCACAAAACCCCCCCAAATGACCCCATTTTGGAAAGAAGACACCCCAAGCTATTTGCTGAGAGGCATGATGAGTACATGGAATATTTTATATTTTGACACAAGTTGCGGGAAAGTGACAATTTTTTTTTTTTTTTGCACAAAGTTGTCACTAAATGATATATTGCTCAAACATGCCATGGGCATATGTGGAATTACACCCCAAAATACATTCTGCTGCTTCTCCTGAGTACGGGGATACCACATGAGTGGCACTTTTTGGGAGCCTAGCTTCATACGGGGCCCCGAAATCCAATCACTGCCTTCAGGATTTCTAAGAGCGTTAATTTTTGATTTCACTCCTTACTACCCATCACAGTTTTGAAGGCCATAAAATGCCAAGATAGCACAAAACCGCCCCAAAATGACCCCATTTTGGAAAGTAGACACCCCAAGCTATTTGCTGAGAGGCATGGTGAGTATTTTGCAGCTCTCATTTGTTTTTGAAAATGAAGAAAGACAAGAAAAACGTATTTTTTTTTTCTTTTTTCAATTTTCAAAAGTTTGTGACAAAAAGTGAGGTCTGCAAAATACTCACCATACCTCTCAGCAAATAGCTTTGGGTGTCTATTTTCCAAAATGGGGTCATTTGGGGGGGGTTTGTGCCATCTGGGCATTACATGGCCTCCGAAACTGTGATAGGCAGTGAAGAGTGAAATCAAAAATTTACGCCCTTAGAAAGCCTGAAGGCGGTTCTTGGCTTTCGGGGTCCCCTATGCGGTTAGGCTCCCAAAAAGTCTCACACATGTGGTATCCCCGTACTCAGGAGAGGCAACAGAATGTATTTTGGGGTGTAATTTCACATATTCCCATGGCATGTTTGAGCAATATATCATTTAGTGACAACTTTGTGCAAAAAAAAATAAATAATAATTTGTCTTTTTCCCGCAACTTGTGTCACAATATGAAATATTTCATGGACTCGACATGCCTCTCAGCAAATAGCTTGGGGTGTCTACTTTCCAAAATGGGGTCATTTGGGGGGGTTTTGAACTGTCCTGGCATTTTATGCACAACATTTAGAAGCTTATGTCACACATCACCCACTCTTCTAACCACTGGAAGACAAAGCCCTTTCTGACACTTTTTGTTTACATGAAATAATTATTTTTTTTTGCAAGAAAATTACTTTGAACCCCCAAACATTATATATTTTTTTAAAGCAAATGCCCTACAGATTAAAATGGTGGGTGTTTCATTTTTTTTTTCACACAGTATTTGCGCAGCGATTTTTCAAACGCATTTTTGGGGGAAAAAACACACTTTTTAAAATTTTAATGCACTAAAACACACTATATTGCCCAAATGTTTGATGAAATAAAAAAGATGATCTTAGGCCGAGTACATGGATACCAAACATGACATGTTTTAAAATTGCGCACAAACGTGCAGTGGCGACAAACTAAATACATTTTTAAAAGCCTTTAAAAGCCTTTACAGGTTACCACTTTAGATTTACAGAGGAGGTCTACTGCTAAAATTACTGCCCTCGATCTGACCTTCGCGGTGATACCTCACATGCATGGTGCAATTGCTGTTTACATTTGACGCCAGACCAACGCTTGCGTTCGCCTTTGCGCGAGAGCAGGGGGGGACGGGGTGCTTTTTTTTTTTAATTCATTTTTTGATTTTTTATCTTATTTTTAAACTGTTCCTTTCATTTTTATTTTTTTTAAATCATTTTTATTGTTATCTCAGGGAATGTAAATATCCCCTATGATAGCAATAGGTAGTGACAGGTACTCTTTTTTGAAAAAATTGGGGTCTATTAGACCCTAGATCTCTCCTCTGCCCTCAAAGCATCTGACCACACCAAGATCGGTGTGATAAAATGCTTTCCCAATTTCCCAATGGCGCTGTTTACATCCAGCGAAATCTAAGTCATGAAATGCTCGTAGCTTCCGGATCCTTAGGCCATAGAGATGTTTGGAGCCATTCTGGTCTCTGATCAGCTCTATGGTCAGCTAGCCGAATCACTGGCTGCATTCTCAGGTTCCCTGTTGGGACAGGAGAGCCAGAGAAAAACATGGAAGATGGTGGGGGGGGGGCATTTCCTCCCACTGCTTGTAAAAGCAGTCTAGAGGCTAATTAGCCCTAGGATTGCTTTTACATGAAAGCCGACCGCTGGCTGAAAAGAATGATACCAAGATGATACCTAAACCTGCAGGCATCATTCTGGTATAACCACTCAAAGTCCAGCAACATACCAGTACGTTGCTGGTCCTTGTTGGGCATATATTGTAAACTTTTTTTTCATGCAGCCTGTGGGCTGAACGAAAAAAATATATTGATTGGTGGGTATGCCCACCATTAGAATACCTCCCTTCATCCACCCACTTCTAATGATGGGCATACATGCACCATTTATATATGCCGAAGCATGGGGGCATCCTCCCGCAAAAGGCAGGAGCAAATTGCTCCTCCACCCACTGCCCCCACGCTTCGGCATATATGCTGAAGTATGTAACTGTGGTGGTGAAATCACCTCCGACAGCGTTGGAGTCACGGCTTTATGTATTGTGGGAGCAAACGCTGTTGCTGTCAAGATAAATAAATCCGCGCTGCAACTGAATGGCGTACCTGCTAAGCAAATGATGGTTAACAAAAAACAAAGTAACATTACAGTATAACAGTAATACTTACCATACCTGCAAAGAAAATACAAAAAAAAACCATAGTAAAAAATAAAACATTTAACGCAACCTGTGCCTACCTAAAATATATATATGCCGAAGCATGGGGGCATCCTCCCGCAAAAGGCAGGAGCAAATCGCTCCTCCACCCACTTCTGCCCCCACGCTTCGGCATATATGCTGAAGTATGTAACTGTGGTGGTGAAATCACCTCCGACAGTGCTGGAGTCACGGCTTTATGTATCGTGGGAGCAAACGCTGTTGCTGTCAAGATAAATAAATCCGTGCTGCAACTGAATGGCGTACCTGCTAAGCAAATGATGGTTAACAAAAAACAAAGTAACATTACAGTATAACAGTAATACTTACCATACCTGCAAAGCAAATACAAAAAAAAACCATAGTAAAAAATAAAACATTTAACGCAACCTGTGCCTACCTAAAATATATATATGCCGAAGCATGGGGGCATCCTCCCGCAAAAGGCAGGAGCAAATCGCTCCTCCACCCACTTCTGCCCCCACG
The DNA here is from genome assembly GCA_037952925.1 of Lithobates clamitans. NCBI lineage: Eukaryota > Metazoa > Chordata > Amphibia > Anura > Ranidae > Lithobates > Lithobates clamitans. Next base: position 2,476,051 of record JBBGZY010000017.1, on the reverse strand, counting down.
CTTCGGCATATATGCTGAAGTATGTAACTGTGGTGGTGAAATCACCTCCGACAGCGCTGGAGTCACGGCTTTATGTATCGTGGGAGCAAACGCTGTTGCTGTCAAGATAAATAAATCCGCGCTGCAGCTGAATGGCGTACCTGAAAACAAAAAAATGTTTAAAACACAGTAAACTATAAAAAAATTACATACCTGAAAAGCAAACATGATAAAACATAACAATAAAACAATGCAGAATAGAATACAGTAAAAAAGAGCAGAACAATAGAGAGAAAATAGAGAGAGAGAGAACAATAAAACGACAACTATTTTTTTTTTTTTTTTTTTTTTTTTTTTTTGTGTGTATTTTTTTTTTTTTTTACTTTTTTTTTTTTTTATAACTGTAACTTTTAAAACTGTAACGGTTCCAGGTTTGGGTCTCTCAAAATGCGATGGCATCTTGGGAGACCCTGTGGAAGTGTGTCCTAGTCTGTGCAGTGCTGTACCCTACGCTAATACTCAACTAGTGTATGGTAGCGTTCAAAACATTCACCAATGCAAAGACCAGGATTGCCAGGACAGGAGGGACAATAATACCGGGTGTCACGCCTAAATCCGTGCTTTCTGCAGACACGACATTTTCTTTGGGGGGCTCGTTGGGTAGGGGTACTCTGGAGGACATAAGGAAAATGCCTCTCATGGGCTCTGACAATCTCTTCCTGGAATTTAAGGAAGGATCCAGTCCGTCCTGAAGCTCTGTATAGCACATGAGCGTTCAGCAAAGCCAATTGAAATAAATAAACAGACACTTTTTTGTACCAGCGTCTGGCCTTACGGGCAATTAGGTACGGCGCCAACAACTGGTCGTTGAGGTCCACCCCTCCCATATTAAGGTTGTATTCGTGGACACAGAGGGGTTTCTCCACAACACTAGTCGCCGTAGTAATTTGGGTCGTCGTGTCTGCATGAAGGGAGGTGAGAACGAAAACATTCTTCTTATCCCTCCACTTCATAGCAAGCAAATTATTATACTTCAAGCAGGCTCTCTCCCCCAGCCTAAGACGGGACTCTACAAGCCGCTGGGGAAAGCCCCGGCGATTAGGTCGCACGGTGCCACATGCTCCAATCTGCTGATCAAACAAGTGACTAAAAAGTGGCACGCTCGTATAATAATTGTCCACGTACAAGTGGTACCCCTTTCCGAATAAGGGTGACACCAAGTCCCACACTATCTTGCCAGCGCTTCCTATGTAGTCAGGGCAGTTTATCGGCTCTACGTGACTATCTTTGCCCTCGTAAACCATAAATCTACATGTATAGCCTGTGGCCCTGTCACAGAGCTTATACATCTTGACCCCCTATCTGGCACGCTTGCTGGGAAGGTACTGTTTGAAGGACAAGCTGCCAGAAAACTTAATCAGGGACTCATCAACGCAGACAACTTGATGGGGGGTAAACAAGTCTGCAAAACGTTGGTTGAAGTGGTTAACGAGGGGCCGAATTTTGTAGAGCCGATCGTATGCAGGGTCTCCACGAGGACGACAGAGTTCATTGTCGTTGAAGTGCATGAACCGCAAAATCTGCTCATATCGTGCCCTGGCCATTGAAGCAGAGAACACGGGCATATGGTGAATTGGGTCAGTGGACCAATATGACCGCAACTCACTCTTTTTGGTTATGCCCATGTTGAGGGAAAGGCCCAGAAAGATCTTAAATTCGGAGACCGTAATTGGTCTCCAATCTCTGGCAAGGGAGGACTGGGGATTAGCGGCGATGTGTTGACCAGCGTACAAATTGCTTTGGTCCACAATAGATCTATAGAGATCTTCGGTGAAAAACAGTGAATAAAAATCCAGTGGCATAAAGTCAACTGTTTCCACCTGAATTCCGGGTTGGCCAGTGAAAGGGGGAAGTACGGGTGCTGCAGAAGTGGTGGGTACCCAATTCGGATTGGCGAATGCAGCAGGAAGGGCACTATGGGCACGACGGGCCTGTCTTTGTCTTATTGGTGGCAGCGGGACACTAGTTGTGCTTGCCACCTTGCCAGCTTGAACTGCACTTATGGGACTCGCCACGTCACCACGTGATACTGCAGTGCTGGATGTACGACCAGGGTGTACTAGGCCGCTGGTGCTTGCCAGTTCACCAGAAGGAGTAGCGGCACTAGTACCTCTCTGCTCCCTACGAGAGCCCTGCGGTTCTTGCACTTCAAGGACAGAAGAAGAAGATCGGGGTCTGGTACGCCTGACCCTAGCAGGGACCACAACTCCGTCGTCAGAGCTATCTGTCATGGAGCCGCTGTCCTCTACAGGTTCGTATTCTGAGCTTGAACTTGACAGATGAGTGACTTCCTCTTCACTATCTGTCATGCTCAGAATCCTGTAGGCCTCTTCACTAGTGTACCTTCTATTTGCCATTTTGGGCTCTAAATTTAGGGGTACACTAGTGAGACTCACAGGCAAAAAAGCTCCTGACTGTCAGCGACTGATTCAAAGCGCTACCAAAAAACTGTTAGCGATCGCAGGGATCAGGCCTGACTCTGCAAACGCTACAGTTATGTGTGCTTAGTGTTTTGTGACAGTTATCGATCGATACTGCACTTGGGTGGGCTGGGCTGGGCCGAGGAGCAAAACGCAGGTGCTAGCAAGTATCTGGGCTGATCCTGCTAACACTGCGTTTTTTTGGGGGACCCTAAACTGCTGGGGAGTATAGATCTGATCGGATCAGATATCGATCCGTTCAGATACTATAGCACTAAGGGAGGTGTATGCTGCGTGCGTGGGTTTTAGCGGTACTGGCGCTAACCTGACGCTGCCTGGGGCGACGCAGACCTTATCTGATCCTAAAAACTTAACTTCTATCACCGCCGGGCAATTAGGGGGTTAAACCTTTATAGGGTAATAAACGGCGGGTGTCCTAAAACTGTAATAAACTACAATAAACTAAAAAAAACAAACCAACTAACCAGCGTCACCTGTAACAATTATATGGTGATCGCTGGTGAAAGGGTTAACTAGGGGGCAATCAAGGGGTTAAAACCTTTAGTAGGTAGTATATGGGGGTCCCTGTCGCTATAAAACACTGACAGCGAACCTATATACTTACCTCCCTAACTAGCATCACCTGTGTCACTAATACAGCGATCAGAAAAACGATCGCTTAGTGACACTGGCGACGGGGGGTGATCACGGGGTTAAAACTTTATTAGGGGGGTTAGGGGGGTACCCTGGACCTAAAGGGGGGTACCCTAGACCGAAAGGGGGCTAACCTAACTGCCCTAACACTTGTAACTGTCACAAACTGACACCAATGCAATAAATCAGAAAAAAAAAAAAACCTGCTATTGGTGTCAGAGTGACAGGGGGTACAGGGGGGTGATCAGGGTGTGATCGGGGGGTGACAGGGGGGTGACAAGTGTGCCTGCGTGTTCTACTGTATGTGTAGTGTTGGTGCACTTACTTGGATGCCTTCTCTCCTCGGCGCCGGACGAAAAGACCGGCTCAAGGAGAGATGACATCACTTCCTCTGCTTCTGTTTACATTCACAGAAGCCGAGGAAGCTTGTCATTGGCCAGGAGCGATCGCGAGGGGGGGGCCACGAATGAGTGGCCTCCCCCTCACCTTTGATCGACCCTGACCTCGATCCGACCGCCGCAGGCACCGGGGGGGGGGGTCCGATCGGACCCCCCACCCGCGGGCAGGCAGGGACGTACAGGTAAGCCCTTTTGCCTGCCCGTGCCGCTCTGTCGACGTACATCGTCGTGCGGCGGTCGGCAAGTGGTTAATATACTTTCAACACATTTAAATATTTATTTTATTTTTATCAATTTCACATTCTGTATCTCTATTCATCAACCACAAAGTAATATAAGCAACCTAAACATGTAATCATTATTACCAAATTAAAATGTGTAAATAAAGCAATGTTAAATGGTCTGTGCTTTGCAGTTCTTGCAGGATCTGTATGCAAGATTAAAGAGAAAAAAATGTTTCTTGCTTAATTTTATTAACTGATTGACATGAGTTAATGCATTTGAATATTTGATTGTGTCATAAAACCAGTACTAAGCTCATTAGTCAATTTAACACAGCCATTACATTAGACTAAATTAAAAGAGTTTTATGGAAAAAAATTACAATTAAAGAACTGAAGTTGATTACATTATAACTTGGAGAAATGTATCAAGATTTATTATATTTCAGAATTATGATAGTTAGCGCAATGTGAAACAACAATTAGTATTTGCAGAAAAAGTTTTACGGACAGCTGATTTTCTAATTTGACGGTACTTTTGTAACTGTGGTAACTTGTAACCAGTTACAATTTGGTGGTAATAATGAAAGCTGACCTGTTCAATAGTAACTACAGAGACATCCAGAACTTAGATCAGGACAGAAACTGAAAAACCTGTTACAGCATACTAGACCTTGAAGTGCAACATGTCACTGAAGAAAAGTTTTCTGCATTCACCCTTGGACTTCTTTCCCAAAAATCTAGGTGACGAACATGGTGAAAGATTTTACCAGGACATTGCCACAGTAGAAAATGGTACAAAAAAAAGTACAAAAAAATCTGCAAAAAAACCCCACTTTTATCCATATTTAATTCATGCAGTATGTCGGAAACATTATACTTGTCAAAAGTTATTATCATATTTCTTATGGAATATAGTCATTCTGAAATTATATTTGTGTTCAGTTTGAAGGGGTTTATCAAATGCCTTCATGGCATTGGCATTTGGTAGCAGAAGGGCCCTATTACATGAGTGTTTAGTGAAGTGCCCATAATTATTGATGTTCAGTGGAAGGGCCCCAATTCATTGGTGTCTATGGGAAAAGGGGCACCCATTCAGTGGTGATTAGTGGTTACTTAAAGGAGAAGTCCAGCCTGGGCTCATTCGGCTGGACTTCTCCTAAGGGTCATAGGAGTGCAATTTGTTTTGCACTCCTGTGACCCGTTTTCAGCAGAGTGCTGTCTGAAGTCTGCTCTCTGCTGATGTCACCAAGTTCAGTCCAGGCACCACATCTTCCCGACTTTGAAAATCTGGATCCACCAGGTGTCTGGACTGATGGCAGTCTCAGCCTCTTAGTGACTTGCTGAAAAGCTGAGACAGCCTCTCCCAGCGACTCCACAGCTCCACAGCTCAGCGCTCCAGTGAGCGTGGAGGAGCAGAGCAGGAAAGCTGCTGATTAACAGTCAGCCGCTCTCCTCTCAGGGAGCCAAGAGAACCGAGCCATCGGCAATGTTCGATGGCTCAGTTCTCAGTGAAAAGACGCATAGGGGCAGATGCAGCATCGGACCGATGCTGCATCTACCTAGGTAAGTATGATTAGAGAAAAAAAACATACTTCTCCTTTAAACAGGAGCTTCTCTGAACATGCAGATTGAAATAACATCAAATACCCCCCACAGACCCAAAACCTGGCCATAGTAAATTCATTCAATTGAAATTACTCAGAACATAACCTGGCCACTGAAAGTCTGGGACCCATTACTAGCAGGAAAGCCCCTATCTATAATATGCCCAAGTAGCTCGGTGTGGCCCCACATGGCCTACACAGCTGATATATCCATCACCGCATGTATTTTGATACATGGAAATGTGTTCTGGGCCCATTATTATGGGCTCTTTATTATGGTCAATTCTTTCATGAAGTTATGCCAAAGTGTTTTATATATTTCTGTGCATCTTTAATTAAACCTTAATGAAAATCATTGAAAAAAAAGCATGATGTAAACCAGTGACTAAAATAACCTTAAAGCGTAACTCCACTTTTGTTGAGAAATTAAACATTCCCCTCTGGGTGATCTGTGTACATTGCAGGGATTTTACAAACTTTGTTGCAGATTCCCACCTTTTGTTATTCTGAAGAAATCACTGTTTGTGCCACTGTGCCCCTGGGCTGAGTGAGTCTAATGGGAGTGGTTTCATAGTTATCAATCAGCTGCTGCAGCTGTAGGGCTCTAATCTTACCAAAATGATTTTTTTGTTGCAGGGGATGCCTGAAATCTGACTTTTATCAGAGTGTAAACTACTGGGAAAATCAGTGAGCCAATCACACAAGCAGGAAATGACATTTCTGGGGGGCCTTCTGTACACAATTAGTGCACAGAACACCTCCAGGTAGCCATATTGCATTACAGAAAATTACAGAGCTGCAGATTGAAAAGGAAGAGATACATTTTAATAACATTCAATTACAATATGAATTGGGTCACAATTGTATACACTATAATATATATATTTTTTTATTTGCTATTTCCCATGAAATTTTCCATAAAAGCAGAGTTACCCTTTAAAGTAGCCCTTTCCAATGTTTACAGAAATTGCTGCCAAACAGAATCAATTAGTCTTTAAACCAGGCATGTCCAAATTCTGGCCCATGGGCCAGTTGCGGTCCGCGGTCCGATTTTATATGGCTCCCACTTGCAATTTGCTCTTATCACTTTTGTGGCCCCCAAGCTCCACACAGGGTAAATATGAGCTTGTTATTTTAAAATATATATATATTCTCTTATCCCCTGACAAATCCCTGAGCGCCTCTCACTGATAAGCTGGGGGCGTGTTGCTGGGGTGTGTTCCAAAGCCTGTTGGGAAGCTGACAGCGCACAGCGCCAATAACAGACACCAAGTCATTTCCCGGTCCACAGCTGCAGATCTCTCAGTGTCTCAGTGCCTGTGATTGGTGGCAGTGATTGGCGGCGGTGATTGGCGGCGGTGATTGGCTGCGGCGTTGCCCGCTGTCAGTGCCTTCGCAGGCTCAGGCACATCGACTTGCGAACACGCCCGAGGTCATCCTTGGAGAGAGAGGCGCTCGGGGATTTCTCAGGGGATAAAATAAGTTAAAGTAACAGATATAAAGAGAAAATGTAAATATATATAATAATGTAAAAAACAAAGCTCAGGGACACAGTGGCACAAACAGTGATTTCTTCAGAATAACACAGCTCAGTTGCTGATTTTTATAAGAGGGGTGGACGATGAACTGAATGTGACTGAAGAGCTACTTGACATCCAGAGCCTTACAAACCAAACAAGAGGAAAAGATTTATTTGTTTCTGTTAGTTCCCCCATAGATGACATGAAACTGCCTTGGAGCAAACTTGCTGGGATTATTACTGATGGGGCACCTGCCATGGCTGGTGAACGAAGTGGATTAGCAACCCTAATCTGTAACAAGGTGATCGAAGAAGTAGGCAAAGCTATTAAACTCCTTTGTATCATTCATCAACAAGTTCTATGTGCTAAACATCTCAAATATGGCCACGTTATGAAACCGGTGGTAAAGCCATTTGCAAAAACTTTGCATGCAATATTTCATTTGCATTTAATTTTAATGGTTCAAAGAAAGTCAGGCAAAATCATTGGCCCTCACGCATGTTCACTTCATGAAATCTGGCCCTCTTTGAAAAAAGTTTGGACACCCCTGCTTTAAACAATACATTTACAGGGGGCATTCTGGGGGTAGAGGCTAATATTTTTGCCCTCCCTTCCCCAGATGTGAATTGTCATTTGTTGCTTGGATACAAGCAGCTGAGTTGTAGAGCATCATTGGTTGTTATGGTGTGGTCCAAAGACTAAACATACACAGGGCTGATACTGCACTGAAGAGAGAGTGTCCATTATGGACAGCCTCAGCGCTACCTCCCACCTTGCCTCCATAGGTGCTGCCTTATTTTATCAATTTTGCATGGCTCTGAGTGTACAGAACCTCTGTTCAGTTTGTCATTTTTTAGGCACCTTTATCCATCTCAGGAACAGAATTTAAAACTGAACTGACGCAAATATTGTTTAGATACAAGAGGCATGTGTTTTCTTACTTGAAACGTGGTGTGTTTTGGTGTGTTTTGCATATGTTTTCCAGATCTGGGCAGTAATACAGTGTGAAGCTTTGCAGAAACTCCCTATTATAAAAGCCGGTCAATGCTGCTCTTTCCTTGTGCATGGTGACTGGTACTGTCTCCAACCCCCTCCTGTAGTTTTTTATGAAGGATGAAGTGGGCGTGGCATATCCACCTTTCCTGTAACAGTCAATGACGCTGATTTCCACAGGGTGGTAAGAATATTTCAGCAGCTTTGGGGGTTTAAAAGAGAAGAAGTTGAGAATTTAGGATGTTGACTTTTGATAACAATTAAACATCATTAGTCTGCTTGGTCTAGTTAGTTACTTTCAAACATGGAACACATTATGACGGTAAAATTATATTTACATATATGTAAAATTAAAAGGTTCACTTTAAAGCTGACCTACATTTTAAATAAACTAATGGAATTTATTTTCTTTAGACATGTACAGAGTGAATACATGTGCTTCGTTTAATTTCAATTCATTATATATAACAATTTGTTTAGTTCAATTTTTTTAATTGGTATTCGGAATTCGTTTTGTTTATTTGAATTCAAATCAATTTGAATTTGTATTCCATTTAAATTCCATTTGAAATTAAATTTATTCTATTCAAATTTTGAATTTTGAAAGATGGTTATATTCTTTCTATTCTTTTCTATTTTTTTAATCTATTTTATTCTATTCTTTTATTTTCTAATCTATTCTTTCCTATTATATTCTATTTTTTTCTATTCAAAATTCGAATTTCAGGAAATGGTTATATTGTTATATTCTTTCTATTCTATTCTTTTTTTCTATTTTATTCTATTATTTTCTATACTATTATTTTATTTTCTATTCTATTTGTTTATCTCTATTCCAATTTATTCTATTCGAATTTTGGGAAATGACTATATTATTTCTATTCCATTCTTTATTAATTCTATTATTTTATATTCTATTCTTTTTTATTCTATTCCTTTCTATTCTATTGGAATTTGAATTTATCCTATTTAAAATTCAAATTTCAGAAGATGGTTATATTCTTTCTATTTTATTCCATTCTATTCATTTTCTATTCTATTCTTTTCTATTCTATTCCTTTATTTTATTTTCTATTGAATTATGTTCTTTTATTTTCTGTTCTATTTTGCTCTGTTTTACACTATTATTTTCTATTCTATTCTTTTCTATTCTATTATATTCCTTTATTTTTATATATTCTATCCCTTTAATTTCTACTCAGTTTTTTTCTATTTTTTTTATTCTGTTCTGTTTTACTCAATTATATTCTATTATTTTATTTTCTATTCTTTTCTATTCTATTATATTCTATTGTGTTTTATTCACTTTGGAAATTCAATTAGTTTTGAAAACAATTCAAATTTCATTTGAAAATGATTCAAATTCTATTCAAAAATGATTTGAATTCAAATTTTGTCCAAAATTTGGTTTTGTTATTTTTCAGAATTTTTTAAAATTTATTACTATTGTTTTTTCGGAAATTTGGATAAATCCAAAAGTCCGAATAATGAAAAATAAAAATGTGTCCGAATTTCGATTCAGAACAAAAACTAACCGCACATGTCTAATTTTGTTTTCCTGGTGCCTCCCATGTCAGCATACCCATGGTTGGTTGCTCCGCCCCCTACCAACCCACAGGACCATTTTAGCTCTATAAAAAAAGAGTTCCTCCCCTTAGTCAGTATTCTTTACTTTGTCCTCATGCCTGCAGGATCATTATCAGCCTTACCTCACCGCTTTATGGTGTAACCATTGCAGGTTCATGCTCTCCTGCAGTATGGAGTCCCATCGCTTGGGCTGCTAAAGGCGCCAGATAAGTATGGGAGGCCGTTTTTTTCTGTGGATCTTTTTTTGGGCCATATTGGAAGATTAACAGGAGCTTAGCCTCTCCTCTATGCTCTTCCCTGATGGTATGTCTCTTATCCGTATGTGAGCAGGCTGTTACTTGCATTGCAGCGCCCCTCCATGGATTATGTCCCCCCCTCCTCCTGTAGCAGTGTGCGGCGCTCCGCACGCACCGATCGGCTCTGTTTTACTCAGCGGGGGTGCGGAGTCACGGCATGACGTCATGTGACAGTACGGCGCATGCCCAGTAGCAAACTGAAGCTGTCAGCGGCCATCTTGGTACTCCCAAAGCGCTCTCAGCATAAATGAAGAGCCTGGGATTCATTACACGGCCAGCTATCAAGATGAAGACATCTCCCTTAAGTGTCTTCCCTATTTTTTGCAATGGAGCCTGGCCAAGGTATTTAGGGGCTTGCAAATGGGTACTTTTGTTTAATATTATGTATATGTATTGTGTAGATATGTGTATCTATGTGTATACAGGAAGGCAGAAAGAAATCTACCCTTTTTTTTTTTTTCTTGCCCAGCTGCCCCTAGTAATGTGATACCGCAACAAAAAGATCCTCATCATACCACTAGGTAAGAGCTGCAACAATCAGGTAAGTTTTAAAAGAAAATAAAAAGAGCACTACGGGCAAATTAGAACATATTTTTTGTTTCTACAGCCCGCACCGGGGATCATCCTGCAGATCATCTCACCGTAGCTCCTCAGATAGGAGATCCAAAGGTCATAGGAGCTCAGGACACTCTCACTCATCCTCAACTCATGCCTCCCGCAGTGGCCAGAGGTCACCCCGACATACCCCTAGCAGACACGAATCCCACAGACCGGTGTATCCAAAAGAGAAGACCTGTTGGGTATGTGGAAGACAAGCGCTGCCGGAAAAATTGGTATGCGAGAAGTGTCTACTAGAGGCTACAGGGGATAGAGAGACAGATAAGCAGCAGTCTCTGGAATGAATTAAGAGCTTGATCAAGGATTCAATCAGGGAGTTGGCCCTCTCCCAAGACCAAATTAACCCACCCTCGCCTGAAGCAGCAGTAAGCGTGTCCACTCCTCATTCGGACGCAGAGGTGGATTCTGAAGACGAGGCGGAAGAGGTGGATAGCAATATTTAAGCTTTTGAATTCGCTCTAGTTGAGCCTTTCATAACCGCGGTCAAGGATGCAATCCAGTGGGAGGAAAATCCGGAGCCACCTTCTAAAACAAAGAAATATTTCCCACATCTGAAAAAGAAGGTATCGACTTTTCCCTTGATGGAAGAAATCAAGGAAGTGGTAACAGATGAATGGCAGAAGGTAGACAGAAGACCTATGGCGTATAATCGTTTTCTTAAGTTATATCCACTGGCAGAAGCAGATGCGCAACTTTTTGATGCTGTACCAACTGTGGACGCCTCAGTTATGAGGTTGGCTAGAAACTCGATCTTGCCACTAGAAGACGCAGTCTCCTTTAAAGATGTCCTTGACCGAAGGATTGACTCAGACCTGAAAAAAACATATCAGGCGGCTGGAGGAGCATGCAAGCCGGCGGTAGCTCTGACTTCGATCTCAAGGGCCACCAGAGTATGGTCAGACAACATGGAAACGGCCCTCAGACAAGGGGTAGGTTCAGAAGAAATCATTAAGGCACTGGATGAATTAAAGCTGGCCTCAGATTTCATAGCAGAAGCGGCTATTGACGTCCTAAAATGCTCTTCCAGGGCCATGCTGTATTCCATAACAGCCAGAAGAGCGTTGTGGCTAAAACCATGGTCGGCCGACCCAACGTCTAAGCAATCACGGTGTCGTATTCCATACGATGGGAAAGCCCTGTTTGGTGAAAAAATGGATAGGGCAATTACCAGAGTCACAGGGGGGAAAAGTGGGCTAATTCCCCAGGACAGAAGCAGGAGGAAGAGATTTGCAAACCGCCCAGCGGGCCAGTTAAGAGGGAAGGACTCCAGATCCTACCGTCCGGGAAGGGAGTATAGAAGGGGCTGGAAAGGTTCAAAAGCTACCTTTCTGAGGTCGGCTAAACCAAAAGCCTCTACATCCACAGTTGATGGCCAGAAGTCCTTTTGACGCCCTCTCCACCCAAACCGGTCCGGTAGGAGCCTGTCTAAAGGCGTTTGCCCAGGTTTGGGTGGAAGGTTGCGTAGACCAGTGGGCAGTGTCCACGGTCTGTCAAGGTCATTTCTGGGGATTCAAAAGGCAGCCTCCCCTCTATTCCTTTCAGGCCACCAAGATTCCAACCTCCAGAGAGAAGAAGGAGGCCCTTCTTCAATATGTCAAAATGCTTGTTCTCTAGCAGGCAGTAGTACCAGTTCCAGACTTGGAGAAGCACTTAGGCTTTTATTCCCCAGTCTTCTTGGTCCCCAAAAAATCGGGGGGTTGGAGGCCGGTGCTAGACCTGAAGAGGCTGAACAGGTACATCCGGGTGGAACATTTCAACATGGAGTCCTTAAACACGGTCATTCTATCTGTTCAGCCAGGAGATTGGATGGCATCCATCGACCTTCAGGATGCGTATCTGCACATACCTATCCGCCCTCATTTTCAACCTTTTCTTCGGTTCAGAATAGGCGACTTACATCTTCAATTCCAATGCCTTCCCTTCGGGATTTCAACAGCGCCCAGAACTTTCACCAAAGTGCTAGTAGCGATCTTGGCTCCTCTTCGAGAGAAGGAGATTCGAGTACTACACTATTTGGACGATATTCTAGTTCTTTCTCAGCACAGGCAGACCTTGGTGATACATGTACAGTTGGTCCTAGACACACTGATAAAGTTTGGTTGGCTAATCAACTAAGCCAAAAGTCAACTTACACCCACACAGGAGATAATTTACCTAGGGGCATTCTTCAACACTCAAGGAAGAGCAGTTTCACTCCTGGCAGAAAAAATCCCTTCATTGATAGGGAAAGTGAAAGGGGCGCTAGCGAGCCATTCTATGGCAGCATCAGACTGTCTGAGCCTGCTAGGTTCCCTCTCTTCATGCATACCTATGGTGAAATGGGCCAGATGGCATCTACGGACTTTCCAGATGGGCTTCTTATCACAGTGGAAGAAAGATCGCCTAGAGCAGAGGATATTGATTACACCTACAGTAGGTAACCGCGATATTATGTCAATCTCGCCGCACTTCTCGGCGAGATTTGACACCTACGAGCCCCGTCGCAGGAGCCAGCGCCGAGATGGCTCACTCATCGGGAAAGGAAACCTTTGTTTTCCTTCCGCGATGAGTGACAGGCAGCGCTGACAGCTGTCTAGTATGAATCCTGAGGCGGGAACAGCGCGCCAAATTTTAAATGAAAAAAACGGCGTGGGTTCCCCCCTCGGAGGCATACCAGGCCCTTAGGTCTGGCACGGATTGTAAGGGGAACCCCCTATGCCAAAAAATCGGCGTGGGGTCCCCCCCAAATCCATACCAGACCCTTATCCGAGCATGCAGCCCGGCCGGCCAGGAAGGGGGTGGGGACGAGCGAGCGGCCCCCCCCTCCTGAGCCGTACCAGTCCGCATGCCCTCAACATGGGGGGGTGGGTGCCTTGGGGGAGGGGGGCGCCCTGCGGCCCCCCCACCCCAAAGCACCTTGTACCCATGTTGATGAGGACAAGGGCCTCTTCCCGACAACCCTGGCCGTTGGTTGTCGGGGTCTGCGGGCGGGGGGCTTATCGGAATCCGGGAGCCCCCCTTAATAAGGGGGCCCCCAGATCCCGGCCCCCCACCCTGTGTGAATGAGTTTGGGGTACATGGTACCCCTACCCATTCACCTAGGGAAAAGTGTCAATATAAAAAAAAAACACACTACACAGGTTTTAAGAGTAATTTATTAGTCAGCTCCGGGGTCTTCTTCCGACTTCGGGGGGTCTCCTTCCGACTTCTCCCGGTGTTCGGCCTCTTCTCCCGGGCCCCGCCGCTATCTTCTTCCAGCTCTATTGCCAGCGAGGGGCCCGGTCTGCTGCCGCTGTCTTGTCGCCGCTGTCTTGTCGCCGCTGTCTTGCCGCCGCTGTCTCTTCTTCTCTTCTTCCCCGATGTTGACACGACGCTCTCTCCGGCTCGAATGCTGTGTGCGAGCTGCGGAGCCATTTATATAGGCGGTAACCCCACCCCCTTACGACGTCATGGTCCCAGCATGCGCAGGGACTCTGGCGTCATAAGGGGGCGTGGCCCCAGAGTCCCTGCGCATGCTGGGACCATGACGTCGTAAGGGGGTGGGGTTACCGCCTATATAAATGGCTCCGCAGCTCGCACACAGCATTCGAGCCGGAGAGAGCGTCGTGTCAACATCGGGGAAGAAGAGAAGAAGAGACAGCTGCGGCAAGACAGCGGCGACAAGACAGCGGCAGCAGACCGGGCCCCTCGCTGGCAATAGAGCTGGAAGAAGATAGCGGCGGGGCCCGGGAGAAGAGGCGGAACACCGGGAGAAGAGGCCGAACACCGGGACAGCGGCGGCGAGACAGCGGCAGCAGACCGGGCCCCTCGCTGGCAATAGAGCTGGAAGAAGATAGCGGCGGGGCCCGGGAGAAGAGGCCGAACACCGGGAGAAGTCGGAAGGAGACCCCCCGAAGTCGGAAGAAGACCCCGGAGCTGACTAATAAATTACTCTTAAAACCTGTGTAGTGTGTTTTTTTTTTTTTATATTGACACTTTTCCCTAGGTGAATGGGTAGGGGTACCATGTACCCCAAACTCATTCACACAGGGTGGGGGGCCGGGATCTGGGGGCCCCCTTATTAAGGGGGGCTCCCGGATTCCGATAAGCCCCCCGCCCGCAGACCCCGACAACCAACGGCCAGGGTTGTCGGGAAGAGGCCCTTGTCCTCATCAACATGGGAACAAGGTGCTTTGGGGTGGGGGGGCCGCAGGGCGCCCCCCTCCCCCAAGGCACCCACCCCCCCATGTTGAGGGCATGCGGACTGGTACGGCTCAGGAGGGGGGGGGGCGCTCGCTCGTCCCCACCCCCTTCCTGGCCGGCCGGGCTGCGTGCTCGGATAAGGGTCTGGTATGGATTTGGGGGGGACCCCCACGCCGATTTTTCGGCATAGGGGGTTCCCCTTACAATCCGTGCCAGACCTAAGGGCCTGGTATGCCTCCGAGGGGGGAACCCACGCCGTTTTTTTCATTTAAAATTTGGCGCGCTGTTCCCGCCTCAGGATTCATACTAGACAGCTGTCAGCGCTGCCTGTCACTCATCGCGGAAGGAAAACAAAGGTTTCCTTTCCCGATGAGCGAGCCAGCGCGACATTCACAGTACCCTGTCGCCGAGAACCAGCGCAATGGTATCGCGCTGGAAACACAATCTCGCGGTCAGGTACTGTACAATGAAATCCAGCCTTTGGTGGTGGACAAGGCCATCCAACCTTCTGCTTCACTGTCCCCTTGGCCCCATCCCATGGACTGTTCTAACGACAGACGCAAGTCAGTTAGGATGGGGGGCACATTACCAAGACCAGTTGGTACAGGGCAGATGGCAATTCAATGCGACAGAGGTAGTATCAAACACCTTGGAGCTAAGGGCGGCTTGGTTAGCAATCCAGTCTCTGGCCACCTTCCTCAGGGGAAAATCCATCCTTCTCCAGATGGACAACAAAGCGGCAGTAGCTTATGTTCAGAATCAAGGAGGAACGCACAGCAGGTCCCTTCTGAACGAAGTGACACCCATTCTGACATGGGCCGAGAGGAATTTAGTCAACCTACGAGCCTCATATATCCCAGGGCCAGAGAACCAGTTAGCCGATCAGCTTTCAAGATCTTTCAGCCACAACAACGAGTGGTCTCTGAATCCGAGGGTCTTCTCCTGGATATGCCAACAATGGAGCACTCCCCAAATAGACCTATTTGCCTCCCCGCTCAATGCAAAGACACCGCTTTTCTTTTCAAGGTTCCCATCTCCGAAATCAGCAGGGGTGGATGCCCTAACCCAGCCATGGAACTTTCAGATGGCATACGCATACCCACCAACTCCACTGATACTGAGGTTTCTCCAACGTCTAACCACAGAAGCGATCACAGCTTTAGCAGTGATTCCATACTGGCCCAAGAGACCATGGTTCACGTTGCTAATCAAGATGACCTTGTGCAAACTGCTTCACCTTCCACGCATAGACAACCTTCTGTCTCAAGGCAAGTTCTGTCACCCGCACCCGGAGATCCTAGACTTGAGGGTTTGGAAGTTGAGCGGAAAAGGTTGGGTGAGTTAGGATGTTTGCATAATGTCATTCAAACACTACTACAGGCCAGAAAAGCATCTACGAATTCCACATACTATAGAGTTTGGAGAAAGTTTACGGAATTGGCAGAAAATAACCATTTCGATCCTCTAAACCCCAGAATCCAGAACATACTCCTCTTTTTACAGAGTGGATTGGACTTAGGTTTGGGCCTGAATACGCTTAAGGTCCAGGTTTCAGCCCTTTCGGCTCTAACAGACACAGGGTGGGCGCTAGATCCTCTGGTGGAACGTTTCTTGAAAGCAGTTCTAAGATTGAGACCGCCTAGAAAGACGCTATATCCCAAATGGGATTTGACTATCGTGCTTAATATCCTTTCAAAACCTCCGTTTGCTCCCACAGAAGAATGCACCTTGGAGAATATTTCTCTGAAGGCAGTCTTTCTAGTCGCCATCACTTCTGGTCGCAGGGTATCAGAGATCCAAGCATTAGGGTCACAAGAACCCTACATTACCTTCTTCCCGGACAGGGTGGTGTTGCAACCTATTCATCAGTTCATCCCTAAAGTACCTTCAGTCTTCCATCTGAACCAAGAGTGGGTTCTTCCTGCATTCAGGGAGGATCCAGCCTCCTCAAAACTGCATTGGTTGGATATAGCCAGATCCCTAAGTCACTACCTAAATTTGACGCAGCAGTTCAGGAAAGATCTGTCATCCCCAAGCTTGCCAGGAAGGGAATGGCAGCATCTAAGACAACCTTGGCCAGCTGGATTGTAAGGTTAATCCAAAGAGCATATCGGGCTAGTGGTCTCCCAGTGCCAGATGCGGTCAATGCGCACTCAACGCGTGGAATAGCCTCCTCCTGGGCAGGTTTGGCGCGGGTCTCCCCTGAGACAATTTGTCGAGCGGCCAGCTGGTCGTCCTTCAGCACGTTCATGTCCCACTATAGTGTGGACCCAGCAGTCCTTACTTCCCGAGAGTTTGAGGAAAGGACTTTGCAGTCATCTGTACTGTATCTTTTTTGTTTAATTAAATTGCTTTATTGCAGTACCCTCCCTGTAAGCGAGTTATTTACCATGGGTATGCTGACATGGGAGGCACCAGGAAAACGGAAAATTGAATACTTACCTTTCCGTAATTTTCCTTTCCTGGTGCCTGCCCATGGCAGCATACACTCTCCCTTCAATGATCCTTAGTGTTATGAGATCTAGTTACAAGAATACTGACTAAGGGGAGGAACTCTTTTTTTATAGAGTTAAAATGGTCCTGTGGGTTGGTAGGGGGCGGAGCAACCAACCATGGGTATGCTGCCATGGGCAGGCACCAGGAAAGGAAAATTATGGAAAGGTAAGTATTCAATTTTCCGTTATCAGCATTCTTTAAATCTCTATTCTGCAGCACTAGGTCTGTGCTAAAAGACAGTATGCTCACAGGAGAAGAACAAAGAGGGAACAGATTGATGATGACTCAGTTTTCCATTGCTCCTTCTTTTATGGCAGTCAGCAATGTGGGGTGTGTTGCATGTTACTACAGTTTTTACAACTGTAATATACTTTTTCAGTTACTATGTCTACCTTAAATGTACAGTATACAGACACAATCATTTAAACCAGCTAATATTAGAAGATTCAGGACCTATACCAGGCTGAGGGACTTGATATCTGACTATATTTACACCCAGCCTGGAACATAACAGTGTGTAGGTAGATGCTTACATTATATTACACAATGTGTTCTGCTGCTTTATGTTTTGGCTGATGTATGTTAATGTATTTTGCAACATAGTTTCTCCTGTATGTGTGTCATTTGCCATTTTTAGAGCATATATACCGGTGTGGAAGCTGTGAGGACCCGTGTACTATGTGGTCCACTTTTCTGACAGCATTCCCCTCCAATGAAATAATTTTCTTAGGTCATCCACGTGTATGGACTTTGTTGCATGGACTTCTTAACCTAACCACCACTAGGGACCACCCGTAAATGACGTCAAGTGGTGACCTGCAACTGGCTTCTGGTATTGTAACGAGTGGTGGCCATCATCCTCTTACACACACAACACTGTACATACCAGGTGGCGGATTATAGGGCACGGCAGCAAGTGAGTGCAATTCTGTATACCCCATTTTATTAATAAACATACCAGAATGGTTTTACGCTTTGAATCTTTTTCCCTGTCGCTATTGTCGAGTATAGCAGACTAACATTGAAAGAACACAAGTGGTACAGATCAACTAGGGGACTGCCCCACAAGCACCATTGACCATGCTAGAGATAGTTGTCAGATAGATCTGGTGAGTGTGAGTCTATGTAGGGCACAATAAAGCACTGTGTAATGGAGCACCTTGTTATGTCCAAAAGGAGGACTAGCACTTTATCATATCACTGGAGGTTCATAGAAGCACTGTCACTTTAAATTGAAGTTTCACATTGAAAATTGGGACTGTTGTTTATTTAAAAATGTTTTACATTTCATGTAAGATTGATCTTATCAGCACATTGTGTGTTTTGTGATATGCACGGTTTATTTGAAGTTTTATATGCATGTTTATAACCTGTTTACAACTATTGCCTATACCAACAAGTTAGCAGTGGTCCTGCTTAAATGTGAAGGTGTAATAAAATATTCCACTGAAATATTTGTTTTTAGAAATGATAACAATTAAAATAATGCAAATTTAACAATTTAAAAAAATGTTCCCTTTGTGTTAGAATATTTAAATGATTTATTCGTTATGGGGTTTTTAATTCACCTCTTGTGCAGCATTAGGTTAACAAAATATAAAGCTCCGTAAGGAACTGTATTTTCCTCTGAAGTTTTCACAGTGTATGTTTTCCCTTAATTAAACTAATTTCCATGACTAAATTAGTTTTAATTACTCCAATTCATTTCACTAATACCTATTGGAATAAAGCATGTTTCATAATTGCAGGAATCCTGAACTCACAGTGGATCATCCCTCCCACTGGTTTACATTAAAGACACAAGGCATCATTTGGGGACATGCATTTGCATGCTGAAGAGCAAATGTTATCACTACATGTATTCATGTTTTGTGGAAGCAGAGAAAGAGAAACCAATGCTTTTTCCATCAAATACATATAAGACCTTTATTTTCATAATTTCATTTAAGTCCTTTATTATCAGTTTATCTTATAGCTGGAATGTTAGAGGCTTCCCACTAACTAAATGGTTAGCTTTCTTTTTATCCAACCACATCCAGAGCAGTCATCAAGTAATATTCAGTACAAGACATTAAGGCTCTGTTTCCACTATTGCAACCCCAATGCGACTTTGCAATGCGATTTTTGATTCAATGTCATGTCACTGGTGAAAGCCATGTGAGAACAAGTCGCACCGAAGTAGGAACAAAGTAGTGCAAGAACCTTTTTTGGAGTCGCTGCGACTTGAGTCGCACCAATTAGAATGAGGACCATTGAAATACATGGGTTTTGACTTGTCATGCAACTTCACATGTGTCAAGTCGCACAACAACTCGCAGTAGTGGAAACAGAGCCTTAAGGCTGAAACACACCTTTGTGGTGAAGTGCACTGTGGTAATGTAAGTGTGTTACTACTGTGCAGATTAACACACATATTGTTAGCATTCATTGTGATTGGTACTCCGGTACACTTAGGCAATGCAGTTCTGACACATGTGTTGTGGCACAGTACAAAGCGTGGTATTGCAGTACCATGCATCGTGGTGCAACACATCACAAAGATGCTACATAACTATTTTTTGATCCACTCCTCTGCCTGAAACGTATGTTAACGCATGACACAGGGTGCATTAACATGTGTGCATTAACCCAAAGCACAAAAACCCAAAGCACAAAAACGTATAGAAAGAGTAAATCCAGCACGCAAACAATGGCAGGGGTAAGACCTTTTACTAACATCAGAACATCAGAACAAACTGTTGCAGTGGAGCAGTCTTATTTTAGTTATCTCCTATGGGCTGTCATTGAAGCTTTGGTATGACTTTGAATATACACTGTATGTTATTTATAAATTACATAACAGAAATGTAGAACTTATAACTTTATTGGATCTATTTATCAAAGATTCTATGGCAAATTTGCCTAGTAAATAATGAATATATATTTGATTCAATGGGTTTCGCCATGCATTCCACAGTCATATTTTACATGTGCATCTTATATTACAATTAAGTTGGATGAAGTGCATATTGATATTAACCACTTACTGACCTACTCGCACAGATATACGTCGACAGAATGGCTCTCCTGCGCAAAAAACTGATAGCGGGCGCGCAGGTCCCACCGATTCGATGTCCGCCAGTGGCCCGCAATCGTGGCACGGAGAGGCAGAACGGGAACTACCTATGTAAACAAGGCATTTCCCTGTTCTGCTTAGTGACATGACAGAGATCTTCTGTTGCCTGTTATGGGGAACAGTGATCTCTGTCATGTTTCAATAAGCCCATCCCCCCTACAGTTAGCACACGCTGAGGGAACACACTTAACCCCTTGATTGCTCCCTAGCGTTAACCCCTTTCCTGTCAGTGTCATTTTTACATTTTTTTTAGCACTGATCAATGTAATAATGTCACTGGTCCCCAAAAAGTGTCAGATTTGTCTGATGCAATGTCGCAGTCCCGCTAAAAATCGCAGATTACCGCCATTACCAGTAAAATAAATAAATAAATAAATAAAAGTCCCTAAACCTCATAGTCTGTAGATGCAATAACTTTTGCGCAAACCAATCAATATACTCCTATTGTGATTTTTTTTTACCAAAAATATGTAGAAGAAAATATATATGCCTAAACTGATGAATACATTAGTTTTTTTATATTTGTTTTTTGAATATGTATTATAGTAAAAAGTAAAAGCAAAATCGTCGGTCTTTTTTTGTTTATAGCGCAAAAAATAAAAACCGCAGGTGACCAAACACCACCAAAAGACAGCTCTATTTGCGGGGAAAAAAAAGGACGTCAATTTTGTTTGGGTACAGCATTGCACGACCGCACAATTGTCAGTTAAACTGACACAGTGCCGTATTGCAAAAAATGCTCTGGTCATTAAGGGGGTAAAACCTTCCGGGGCTGAAGTGGTTAATAAAGATGCCTGTAAGAAAACTGTAAAAAAAAAAAAAAAAAAAGCCATGTTACATGCTTGCTGTACTGATGTATCTCAGTGGACATGTATAAAAACGCTGCAGTGGCCACAAAAGCAATAAAACAAAATACAGTGAGGAAGGAAAGTATTCAGACCCCCTTAAATGTTATACTCTTTGTTATATTGCAGCCATTTGCTAAAATCATTTAAGTTCATTTTTTCCTCATTAATGTACACACAGCACCCCATATTGACAGAAAAACACAGAGTTGTTGACATTTCTGCAGATTTAATAAAAAAGAAAAACTGAAATATCACATGGTCCTAAGTATTCAGACCCTTTGCTGTGATACCCATATATTTAAATCAGGTGCTGTCCATTTCTTCTGATCATCCTTGAGATCATTCTACACCTTCATTTGAGTCCAGCTGTGTTTGATTATACTGATTGAACTTGATTAGGAAAGCCACACACCTTTCTATATAAGACCTTACAGCTCAAAGTGCATGTCAGAACAAATGAGAATCATGAGGTCAAAGGAACTGCCTGAAGAGCTCAGAGACAGAATTGTGGCAAGGCACAGATCTGGCCAAGGTTACAAAAACTTTCTGCTGCACTTAAGGTTCCTAAGAGCACAGTGGCCTTCATAATCCTTAAATGGAAGACGTTTGGGACGACCAGAATCCTTCCTAGAGCTGGCCGTCCGGCCAAACTGAGGTATCAGGGGAGAAGAGCCTTGGTGAGAGAGGTAAAGAAGAACCCAAAGATCACTGTGGCTGTGCTCCAGAGATGCAGTCGGGAGATGGGAGAAAGTTGTAGAAAGTCATCCATCACTGCAGCACTTCACCAGTCGGGGCTTTATGGCAGAGTGGCCTGACGGACACCTCTCCTCAGTGCAAGACACATGAAAGCCCGCATGGAGTTTGCTAAAAAACACCTGAAGGACTCCAAGATGGTGAAAAATAAGATTCTCTGGTCTGATGAGACCAAGATAAAACTTTTTGGCCTTAATTCTAAACGGTATGTGTGGAGAAAACCAGGCACTGCTCATCACCTGTCCAATACAGTCTCAACAGTGAAGCATGATGGTGGTGGCAGCATCATGCTGTGGGGTGTTTTTCAGCTGCAGGGACAGGACGACTGGTTGCAATCGAGGGAAAGATGAATGCGGCCAAGTACAGGGATATCCTGGATGAAAACCTTCTCCAGAGTGCTCAAGACCTCAGACTGGGCCGAAGGTTTACCTTCCAACAAGACAATGACCCTAAGCACACAGCTAAAATAACGAAGGAGTGGCTTCACAACAACTCTGTGACTGTTCTTGAATGGCTCAGCCAGAGCCCTGACTTAAACCCAATTGAGCATCTTTGGAGAGACCTAAAAATGGCTGTCCACCAACGTTTACCATCCAACCTGACAGAACTGGAGAGGATCTGCAAGGAGGAATGGCAGAGGATCCCCAAATCCAGGTGTGAAAAACTTGTTGTATCTTTCCCAAAAAGACTCATGGCTGTATTAGATCCAAAGGGTGCTTCTACTAAATACTGAGCAAAGGGTCTGAATACTTAGGACCAAGTGATATTTCAGCTTTTCTTTTTTAATTAATCTGCAAAAATGTCAACAATTCTGTGTTTTTCTGTCAATATGGGGTGCTGTGTGTACATTAATGTGGAAAAAAAATGAACTTGAATGATTTTAGCAAATGGCTGCAATATAACAAAGAGTGAAAAATTTAAGGGGGTCTGAATACTTTCCGTCCCCATTGTATGTTCAGTATGCTCTTGGGATCACACAATGCAAGTGTACAATAGCTATTTATGTCTGTTTTTGTTTAATTCCTTATAGTTAAAGTTATGCCGCGTACACACGGTCGGACTTTTCGTCTACAAAAGTCCAACGGACGCTGACGGACTAAAGCTGGCTGGTAATCCGATCGTGTGTGGGCTTCTCCGGACTTTCAACGGACTTTTTTAGCCTCAAATCCGACGGACTTTAGATTTGAAACATGCTTCAAATCTTTACGTCGTAACTACGACGGACCCCGAAGTCCGCTCGTCTGTATGCTAGTCCGACGGACAAAAAAACGACGCATGCTCATAAGCAAAAACTAAACAGAAGCACTCGGTCTAGTAAAACTAGTGTTCGTATTGTAGGTAGCACATTCCTCACGCTGCAAAATCTGTGATCGTTGAATGCAGCGCATTTTAATGTCTTCTTTACGAATGCTATAAAGAACGAAGATGTTTTGCTGTTCATATTCAAACAGAGTTCTCCCAAACAGATTTCTGGATTCTTTTTCTCTTTGATCTCATGAATGACATGGTATGCTTTTTCAAAACAATGTTTCCATACTAATAATACTTTTTAAACTTTTTTTTTTTTTGGTGGAGTCATCTTTTCTTGTAATTTTTATCCAGATATTTATTTTATGATTGTTGTGGAACTTTTTTTCTGTTTATCTATAAATTTTTTTGTAAAGTTACCACAGGGAACCCATTTTTATATATATTTTTTAATTTTTTTTTAATGTTTGTAAAGTTACCACAAAGAACCCTTTATAATTTGTGTTTTTATAGTGATTTGTTATTTTTTTTATATAAAGTTAACCCAAAGAACCGTTTTTGGTTATGTATCTTTTTTTTTTAAAATACTTACCACTCGAACATTATTAACATTATTTTAATCTATTTTTGTTGTGTTTTTGCAAAATCAATGAGATTGTTGTCCCTTGTTAATTTAAAACATTGTGTCTAAAATCTATGATTTAAAATAAAAAACCTAAACTCAAAAAAGATCCATTTATTTATGGTCTAAATAAAATAAAGAGGAAGTCAACGCTGGGAAAAGTATGTGTACAAGAAAATGGGGATCTTGAGGAGTCCATATAAGAGGGAGCACAATCTGGTCCAAGAATCCCAGAGATCAACAGCACCAGCAGATGATATAGATGTCCCCAGACTGTGGTACTACAACAGCCTGCGTCTTCTGTCAGACCAGACTGAACCCAAGTCATCACTTTCTTCTCTTCCCTGCAGCCTTTCCTCCACGCTGCCCTACAGCCTTCCCTGCAGCCTTCCCTGTAGCCTTCTTTCGAGGCTGTGGCTCTGGTGTTTCAGTTGTGGCAGGAGGAGGAGGAGGAGGAGGAGGAGGAGGAGGAGGGGGGGCTGCCTCATGTAGTTGGGTGTTTCGTGTTAGCGTGCCCTGCAGCCCCTTCTGGATTGTTTCCCCAAATAGTCGCTCACAAATGAGGCGCTGCTCCCAATCCATTTGAAAAAGCCTGCTGGCTAAGTAGCAGCCATAGGATTCTTCCGCTTCGGGGGGGCTCCTTAAAAAACGGGTGGCCTCTTGCATGAGGCGCAGGGATGCCTCCTGTGTGACCGTCCCCTTCCTGGCCCTTTTTTTGGGAAGGTGGAGGGGAGGCACTTGGGATTCGGTCAGGCTCCTACTGGGCCCAGCCACCTCACTTGGCCCAGCCACCTCACTTGGCCCAGCCACCTCACTGGGAGCAGCCACCTCCTGCCTGACACTGGGCCCAGCCTCCTCCAAGATGATGGTGAATCCGGCCTCCTCCAGGCTGTCCATGGGCCCGGTCTCCTCCTGCCTGCCACTTTCCCCACATTCCTCCTGGATGGACTCATCCTGTGTATAAAAAAAAGGACATAGTTTTAGTATATTTTTTTGGGTTCATCAATGACACACAGTTTGCTTCTCATGACTAGCAAATTCAATGTGAATACATCTCTTTAATAAAAGAGTCTAATCAGACACCCTAATTATTTCAAGCAGGTGCCAAACATATTTAGCCACTACTGTCAATTTATATGTATACACAATTTTGAGGGCAAAATTATTGTAGACAATTATAACATCCAGTTAACATCATTAATATTAGTACAGTAAATATTTGTTAAAATAATTTACCTGACTCCAGATGGTCATATCCGGTTCATCCAGGATGGAAGACCCAGCTTGCTCCTCATGAGCCTCTGCTGGGGTGGAGGGAAGGGTGGAGGGAAGGGTTGAAAGTGATGCCCTGGCTTCAGTCTGGTCATCAAGAAAACGGAGTTGATTGTAGTACCACAGCCTGGGTACATAAACATCATCTGCTGATGCTCCTGATCTCATTGATTCCTGGATCTTCTTATGTTCCCTCTTATACATGTTCCTCAAGACCCCAATTTTCTTGAGCAATGTCTCCATTGTTGCTTCCGGGATGGTCGCCTGGACAAAGGACAGAAGTCTCTCCAGCGTTGACTTCCTCACATGCTTTGCATAATACCGTGGGTGTTTCACCTCCCACAAATTCCTCATCTCTCTATATTTAGAAATAAAAGCAGTAAGGAACTCTGGATCCTTAAATAGGGGATTCATAATGTCTGTATAAAAGATAAAGTCACAAGACAAAAAACACTTATTAGGTTTCTGCTAAACCCTCATCATCTTATCCCTATGTAGGCCTCATCAATCTGTCAAGCCATATAGGCCGCTTGCTACAAAGTCTTGACCAAAAGTATAAATTTTAAATTACCTTCGTTTAGTAGCGTCCCGGTCCACTATCACCTACGCACAGAACGTACGTACGACACAATACGTAACAGCGCTTTATACACTGCACATGCGTAATACTACGCCTATTTGGCCCGCCCCTGGCGTTCTTTTTGTTTACGCATATAACCCGCCCTTGACTCTACGCACAGAACGTTCGTACGACACGTGCACAAGGCCCCTCTTTATACACTACGCATGTGTGAAACTCCGCCTGCGTCGCCCGCCCCTGACGTTCAATTTTAACTCATGTTCTCTGCCCCTTAATTCTACGCACAGAACGTACGTACGACACGTGCGCAAGGCCCCTCTTTATACACTACGCATGTGTGAAACTCCGCCTGCGTCGCCCGCCCCTGACGTTCAATTTTAACTCATGTTCTCCGCCCATTTTTAGTTACGGCGCGTAGTGGGGTGAATAATGGCGGAGACACATGACATGTTTACTACCTCAGGTAGCGAAAAAAGCCTGGAGGCCGGAACGTCAAGATCTGTGAGGCCTAGATTTAAGGCCTCCAATATGTCCTTTGAAGAGATGGTGGAGATGGTGGCCATTCTTCAAAAAAAGGACTATGATGGGAAGTATGGGCCGTACGCCCGGCCAAAATAATGGCGAAGGTGGTGGACACTTTACAGGCTTATTTTGGGGTACAGCGCTCCAAGGATCAAATTAGAAAAAGATGGTCTGACCTGAAACTCAGGGAGCCGGATCAGTTCAGACGGATCCGTAAAGTGCTGCAAAAAAGTAAGTACCTGTGTTTTCATCTTGTGTTGATTACCTCGTATACCGCTCCATGTGCTTTTCATTCCTATACGATTGTTTGCATCGTTTGAAACGATCTTTTAATAAACATCGTTACATATCTATATATAATATATACATATATATCTCTCTCTCTATATATATATACACATATACATATATATATATATATATATATATATATATATATATATATATATATATATATATATACACACATATATATATATATATATATATATATATATATATATATATACACACACATATATATATATATATACACATATATATATATATATATATATACACATATATATATATATACACATATATATATATATATATATACACATACGTATATATACCGTATTTATCGGCGTATAACACGCACTTTTTTCCCCTTAAAACCAGGGGAAAATCGCAGGTGCGTGTTATACGCTGATCCCCTGCGATCCCGACCTGTCAGATTTGCAAAATCGCCGACCGCGATTTGAAAATGGCGCCGCCGGCGCCGAAATACACAGAGCCGGTCCTCGGCTCTTTCCGGCGGCTCTCGTTCATTTTCGGCTCCACTCGTAGTCCCGAGCGGAGCTATCCGAACCTACTCGGCTAGGTTCGGATAGCTCCGCTCGGGACTACGAGTGGAGCTGAAAATGAACGAGAGCCGCCGGAAAGAGCCGAGGACCGGCACTGTGTATTTCGGCGCCGGCGGCGCCATTTTCAAATCGCGGTCGGCGATTTTGAAGCCCAGAATGGCTGGGATCACTGGGGAAGGCTGCACTAGGGAAGGCTGCACTGGGGAAGGCTGCACTGGGGAAGGCTGTACTAGGGAAGGCTGCACTGGGGAAGGCTGCACTGGGGAAATCTGCACTGACAAGGCTGTACTGACAAGGCTGCACTAACAAGGCTGCACTGGGGAAGGCTGCACTGACATGGCTGCACTAACAAGGCTGCACTAACAAGGCTGCACTGACATGGCTGCACTAACAAGGCTGCACTGACAAGGCTGCACTGAGAAGGCTGCAATGATGGGCATTTAAATGTAAGCTTTTTTTCCCTTCAACTTCCCTCCTAAAAGTTTTTTTTCCTTAAAATTCCCTCCTAAATTGGGATGCGTGTTATACGCCGGTGCGTGTTATACGCCGATAAATACGGTATATATATATATGTGTATATATATATATATATGTATATATATATATATATATATATGTATATATATATATATATATACATATGTATGTATGTATGTATATATGTATGTATATAGATATATAGGTAGATATATAGATAGATATAGAATTTTTTTCTTTTTTTTTAATTAAATTAATATCTATTTTTAGATTTAGATTTTGTTTGAGATTGAAGATTTATATTTAGTTATAGATATATAGAGAGAGAGAGATCCAAAGATTTTTTGATATATTTTGATATTGATATCTAGATATCGAGATATCTATCCATCTTGATATGTCTTTAGAAATTAAAATCTTGAAGTCTACTAGGAACTCTACACAAACAGACAATTTGTACACCACTTCACTACAAATGTTTGAAGATTAGTATGTACTAAAATATCTGTGTGCTAAGTATATTAATTTTTTGCTTCACATAGGGGAAAAATCACTCAGCCAACAAGAGGAACCCAGTCCCCCCCAGCAAAAGAACATACTTGGGAAATCAGCCCAAGCCCCACTGAGGATGTTTAGGAAGGAGAGGTGGGCGACATGGGCACCCCACCAGGTGAGTGTCTGACACACCAGCTTACGGTAATCTATGCATGGCTGCCTTTTCTTTTATGTAATTTTTCTACTCTATTTTAGGTGATCTGGTTGTGCTTGAGTCAAGCAACAGTGCCACCCCCGAGGATGTTCAGGAATTATGCGACATGGGCACCCCACCAGGTCAGTGTCTGAGACACCAGGTTTATGGTAAGGTAAACTATGTATGTGTGCATATTTCTAAACACATTTTTTTGTTTCATTCCACTTTAGGTACAAGAAGTGACTATTTCACCTCAGACAGTGCCCAACGGCTAATTGGTGAAATAATGGCCTGGAATGGGGAGATCGATGAAATGCGTAATCGGCTGGATCGTATGCAGCAGGAAATGAAGGACATGATTGATGTTTTGGGTCGAATCTAAATGCCCTTTTTGAAACCCCAAAACATCGATCATGTCCTTCATTTCCTGGTTTGCTGACCCCATTCTGGGCCTTCTCTTTATTATTTTTGGTCAAATTATATGGCTGTTTAACAGCATTTAAAAAAGGAGGGCTGTTTAGAGAAAATACCTTAAAAATCCAAAAAAAAAAAAAAAGTGATTTTAAAAAACCGAAAAAAAAAAAAAGTGATTTTAAAAAAACCAAAAAAAAAAATGGATTTTAAAAAACCAAAAAAAAAAAAGTGATTTTAAAAAACCAAAAAAAAAAAATGGATTTTAAAACCCCCCCCCCCAAAAAAAAGTGATTTTAAAAAACCAAAAAATAAAATAAAAAAAAAGCATGTTTGCTAAAATCAAAATGCCCAAAAAAATTGTATTTTTGATTATGTAAAAATATTTAACTATAATTATATTTTTCTAAATTATTAAGATATCATTATATTTTTGGCTAGGAACATTTTATACTAAATGCATAACTGAATGCATAACAACGATTAATAAAAACATCTGCTTAGAAATTAAATAAATGTGTGGTTTGTTATTTCAATGCTCAGTATCAGTTTGGTTATAATTTTAAAAAAGTTGTTTACAGTGGCAATGGAGCTTATTTAGACATTTAAAAGGAAAATACAGTTGGCACTACAACTGCTCGACTATAACCTAGGAGAAAGCCCAAAAGAAAGGCAAGCAATAAATATAATTCACGATTTCATCAAGATTTTTTTTATTTAAAATATTTAGATATCCTGGCCCATTGCAATGGCCCCCCTACCCATAAAATAATTAACATATTGCTGTCTAACTTGACGGGCAGTTTGGGGGGCCAAGCCAGTACGGACAGTATCCAGGCCCGTAAGGTTGTCATCGATAAGTCCGGCCTCAGGCCCAACTGTTACCATATAATTTGGAGAATGTTGGTGTAAAAAGTTGTGCAGGATGCAGCATGATAAAATGATAAAATTAAGTTTGTATTCCGCCAAATTAATGGAGGTTTGAAACAGGCGGAACCGGCTGGCCAGAATCCCAAACGCATTCTCAACCACTCTTCTAGCTCTGGCCAGCCGGAAATTAAAAACCCTCCTCTCCGGGGTGAGGGTTCTTTGGGGGAATGGCCTCATGAGGTGCTTGCTCAGAGTGAAGGCTTCATCGGCAATGAAGACAAAGGGGAGTCCTTCCACGTTATCCGCATCAGGTGGCAATCCCAGGCCATCACTCTGGAGACGCTGGCAGAACTCCGTCTGGGCAAATACTCCTCCATCCAACATCCGGCCATTCTTCCCCACGTCCACATATAAAAATTCATAGTGTGCCGACACCACCACCATTAAAACAATACTGTGGAACCCCTTATAATTAAAATAGTATGACCCCGAATGGGGTGGTGGCACGATGTGGACATGTTTCCCATCTATAGCCCCTCCACAATTGGGAAAGTCCCAACGGGTGGCAAAATGGGATGCCACAGTCTGCCATTCCTGTGGCATTGAAGGAAACTGGGGAATCAAAAAAAAAAGAAAACCAAAATCATTCATTTTGAAGATAACATTGCGAGAAAAATGTACAATTAAAAACATTATTCCCCAGCATCAGTATAACATTAAATAATTTAAATCTTCGGGAAGAACTAATATGGAAAGGCACACTTATCAGATTGCTCACCCCCTCTGATGGAACATTGATTACATTTTAGGGGGTTGTGAAATCCCTAAAAAAGATTACTTTTAGGACACGCAGGGATTTAGGGACTAAAAAGGCTACAAGACTGCAGTTGTCGCACTCTGCAAGTGCAGTTGCTACCCAGCTTACAGTAAATGAGGTAAGGTAAAAAGGCAGTCATGTTGCAAGGAGTACACAATCACATGCAAGGGCAATTAATGAAAACACTTTGTGGCTTGCATATGATTTGATGATGGAAATCACAGAGCTTCTGCTCATTTACTAAAGCACTGGAACAAATGCACTTGGAGAGTGCACATGCATTTTGCAAAGTGCAACATATATTTGCTTTATACAAATCAACACCACAGAACATTCTAGCAAATTTTTACGAGGGTGGGGTTGGGAAATCAAGCTAATTGCTAATTATAAGCACACTATTTGGATTGAGTTTAGGTGGGGGGGAGGGGGTTGGGAAATCAAGCTAATTGCTAATTATAAGCACACTATTTGGATTGAGTTTAGGTGGGAGGGGAGGGGGTTGGGAAATCAAGCTAATTGCTAATTATAAGCACACTATTTGGATTGAGTTTAGGTGGGGGGGAGGGGGTTGGGAAATCAAGCTAATTGCTAATTATAAGCACACTATTTGGATTGAGTTTAGGTGGGGGGGAGGGGGTTGGGAAATCAAGCTAATTGCTAATTATAAGCACACTATTTGGATTGAGTTTAGGTGGGGGGGAGGGGGTTGGGAAATCAAGCTAATTGTTAATTATAAGCACACTATTTGGATTGAGTTTAGGTGGGGGGGAGGGAGTTGGGAAATCAAGCTAATTGCTAATTATAAGCACACTATTTGGATTGAGTTTAGGTGGGGGGGAGGGGGTTGGGAAATCAAGCTAATTGCTAATTATAAGCACACTATTTGGATTGAGTTTAGGTGGGGGGGAGGGGGTTGGGAAATCAAGCTAATTGCTAATTATAAGCACACTATTTGGATTGAGTTTAGGTGGGGGGGAGGGGGTTGGGAAATCAAGCTAATTGCTAATTATAAGCACACTAAATACACTCAAACAAAATACATTCAAAATGAGTAGACTAGGTGGATATGTGCCCATCATTGCATGCTGGGGAGGTTATTGAAGGAAAATATACATGCATGACAAAAAAGAACAGGAAAAAAATCCTGCATGTGTGAGGATAAAAAGGGGACATTCACACTATATTGCAATGATGGTAAGTAGTGTTTGAGGCAAGAAATACATTACATTATCAAAGATTACATAAAAGAACATGTGATGCTAATAAAAGAAAAATATCTTACCTTAATATAGTCCTTCTGCAGGACCTGGATGATGGCAGAACAGGTCTCTGGGATAATGATCCCCAGAGCCTGGGGGGAGATGCCTGTCGAGAACTTGAGGTCCTGCAGGCTTCTCCCTGTCGCCAAGTACCGCAACGTGGCAACTAGCCTCTGCTCCGGAGTGATGGCTTGCCTCATGCAGGTATCCTGTCTGCTGATATAGGGGGTCAGCAAAGCCAACAAACGGTCAAAAACGGGGTCCGTCATCCGGAGAAAGTTCCTGAAATCCTCAGGATTATTCTCACGGATCTCACGGAGCAATGGCATGTGACAGAACTGGTCACGCTGGAGCAACCAATTCTTGGTCCATGAACTCCTCCTTGCCCTGTTCATGGACTGGTCTTGGTCTGAAGAATAAACTACAGCACCAAACACATACAATGCACGAGCTCGACGACGAGTACGTACAGGTAACATGGTTTCAAAACGGTCGGCTGGTCAGAACGCACTAAACAGAACGCACTGAAGAACAGCAAGGCCTGTGAAGAGCGCCCTGAAAATCAGGAACGAGCGGACAATAAAACAAAGATTTCTCAATGCCAACTGACCAAACGCACTGAAAAGCAGATACAAACCTCACAAGCACAGACTGAACAACAGTTAAAACGAACTGAAAAATACGAGTCTCACAAGCGCGAATCGTCTCTCACCAAACTTCTACTAACACGAGATAAACACGAGATTAGCAGAAGGAGCCCAAAGGGTCTCGTACGGGCTATTGAACTTCCGTTTTATAGTCTCGCCGGACTTGGTGTACGTCACCGCGTACTAGGCTGTCGAACTTTTGTGTGGTCGTGTGTAGGCAAGTCCGTTCGTTAGAAAGTCTGCCGCAAGTCCGCCGAAAGTCCGCCGGAAGTCTGTCGGACAGGCTGTCGGACTTTTGTAGCTGAAAACTTATGGTTAAAACCCCTGTCAGTATTTCCATTTAGAAGATTTATTTTGCCAGAACAATCAACAGAATGTGAGAGGAGATCTTTACAATTGTCATCAGATCAGGTTTCCCAACTGGAAGATAATCCCTCAATATCTGTTCCTATAGCAATGCAAACATTTGGAATTTCCCATAACATTCTCAGCAGCAGAGATACAGATAGCATTAAAAATCTAACAGGGGTTTCAGCCATTCCACACTCAATACTTACACCTTGAACATGTACGTAAACCCGAACACTGAACTTCTCTTATTTGTTCCTTTTCATGGTCTGTTAAATATACTGTTGGAAGTATTTTGCTATATCTGTTAAAAATACCTGGGATGAACTGCCAGTTCTGTTTAACCCAGGCACCTCATCCCTAGAATTTCAGCTGTTAGGCAGTAAGGTGAATGGGCCAAACCTAAAGTGGTTCTAAAGGCTGAACCTTCTGTGTGCAGCTCCCCTCCAGACCCTCCCTAATACTTACCTGAGCCCAATCTCGATCCAGCAATGTGCACGAGAACAGCTGCTCTCCCGGTTCTCTCCCTCCTCATTGGCTCAGACGCAGCAGTGAGACCCATTAGCTTCAATTTCTGTCAATCATAGATAGTAAGGAGAGAGTGGTGGGGGGTGCTAAAAGGAAACACAGAGCAGGGCTTGGGAGCGAGTACGCATGAGTGCCCCCCCCATAGCATAGCATACCTGCCTGGCCTATTCAGCTTTCACTAGGGGATTCCTGGCTGACAGGTGAATGTAGACAAAGGGCGAGGAGATTGTATAAATTTTAGGGTTCTTCCAAAATCCATACCCTGCCCTTCACTATCAAAAACAATGAAGAAAGAACCCCCCCCAATACATACTGAACCCTTATACAAACATGCAGCCTGGCAGGTCAGAAAGGGAGGGGGAGGTGAGCGTGCTTCTGCACCTCTTGAGCCATGCCAGATCAATTTCCATATTTGGTCAATGAAGTCTCTTAATATACCCTGCACTTTTATCTACATTCTGTGGCAGGGACAGGGAGTCATTCACAGTGAAAAGTGCAGAGCGGAATATGTCGGTGGTTGTCAAGTTTTTTTTTTATATTCGCTCATCATGATTCATGTGGATCTTTAGCACTGGATGACATGAGTGATGGCAATTTACATTGTTGGAATTTTTTGGAGGGTTTATTTATAGAACTATAGAAAAAAAGTGTGTGTTTATTTACTATATACTAAAAAGCTATGTGCTGAAAGCACAGAACATGGCTTGGGAGCTGTTCTTGTAGGGTCTTTAATGGGATAAAACATGGTAAAATATACATTTATTGCAAATTTGGGGTTTTTTTGTTTCTGTTTTTAGGGAGCCATCGAGCCCAGTCAATAATCAGTTCATGGAGTCTCACCATTGGGAGCCATTCCGCTATCATTTTCTGTAGGAACGAACAGAGTTCCAGAGCAGGCACTGATTCAGCTGTATCCCTGAACTTAACGTTGTTTTGGCGGGATTGGCCCTCTAAATCCACCATTTTGATTTTAATATTACATATTTCTTCGGCTAGGTCATCATGAGCATTGACCACCTCATTATGTGCCCAAGCGTAATCTCCCATCCTGTTTTCTATATGGTCAACTCACCCAGTCCACTTTAGTTTGTTTCATAAACGTGGCCATGTCATGCTGAGGGGGCCTCCCTAAGGGTAATCAACATATCCTTAAAGCGGTTGTATACCCGCAAAAACATTTTTTTTTTTCTACCCCTGTAAAGCAAAAGGCATAATGAGCTAGTATGCACCGCATACTAGCTCATTATGAAATACTTACCTTAGAACGAGGCGTCGGTATCTTACCTGGTCCACGCCGAGGGAGCTGTCATGTTGCCTCGGCGTGTCTTCCGGGTATCGCGGTTCCAGTGCTGTGAGTGGCTGAAACCGCGATGTCGTCACTCCCGCGCATGCGCACGGGAGATTTTTTACTCGGCAAGGTCCAGCAGTTGCCGGCCTTCAGCCGAGAATCCCCTGTGCGCATGCGCCGCTGCAGTCAGCAGCTCATAGCAAGGGGAATATCTCCTAAACCGTAAAGGTTTAGGAGATATTTTTTTTACCTACAATTAAGCCTTATTATAGGCTTACCTGTAGGTAAAAGTAAAAAAAATGACTATACAACCACTTTAATGCCCCGTACACACGGTCGGATTTTCCGATGGAAAATGTCCGATCGGAGCGTGTTGTCGGAAATTCCGACCGTGTGTGGGCTCCATCGGACATTTTCCTTCGGATTTTCCGACACACAAAGTTGGAGAGCAGGAGATAAAATTTTCCGACAACAAAATCTGATCGCGTCAATTCCGACCGTGTGTGGCCTGTTCCGACGCACAAAGTGCCACGCATGCTCAGAAGAAATTCCAAGACGGAACAGCTCGTTCTGGTAAACTTAGCGTTCGCAATGGATACAACACTTTCGTCACGCTGCAATGTTAAAAATGGTTTAATACAGCGCACTCTCTTCTTCTTTATAATGTGACAAGAATGAAGTAGTTTTGCTGCTCATATTCACACACACTTCTCACAAAGTTTTATTTTTGTTTTTTTATTGGGATTCCCTGAATATATTGTTATTAGTTGTCACATCTGACAGAATTTTTTTTTTTATTTAATTTTTTGGGGATTTTAAGCCTTTTTTTTTTTATTTAATGTTTGGATTTTTTCCAAGGCTGATCTTTGTTCAATGTTATTTTTATTTTTACTCCAGAATATTTTTGTGTGTGTTTTGTGTGTGAAGTTACCCCAACACCATTGATATCTTTTATTAATTAATCTCCAGGAGATTGTTTGGTGTTGGTGTCCCTTGTTCATTTCACATTGTATATTTGAAATGTACCTGAATCCTCACAAACCAACTGTCCTTTTTGAAGTAAAACACATAGGAGAGTATAATTCAAAACAAAAATCCTTTATTAAGGGCTCAAAATCAAACAAAGAGGAAGGCAACACTGGATCAACATGAGAAATTAGCGAAGCCTGGGACCCCCACGGCAGACATCGATTCTTGAACATCAAAATTGGTGGCCTGAGGAGTCCATATGTAAGGGAGGGCAGTCTGGTCCAGAATTCGCAGAGATCCAGATAGCAGCAGATGACATGTGTGCCCCCAGGCTGTGGTACCACAAGAGGCTGCATTTTTTGGCCGACCAGACTGGATCCAGGGTCCTCACTTTCTGGTCTTCCTTTCACGCTTCATTCCGGGCTGTGGCTGTGCAGTTGGAGATGTGGCAGGAGGAGGAGTAGGACCTGGAGGAGGACTGGGAGGACCTGGAGGAGAGGGAGGACGAGGAGGAGGACCTGCAGGACTAGGAGGAGGACCATCGCAAAGGTGTGTCTGAGCTGTCATTTGGCCCCTCATACCTTTGTTAAGAGCCTCCAATATGAGCGCCTCACACAAGACTTGTTGGCCCTCCTCCATCCTCTGCATTTTATATGCAATGACGGCAGCAATGTCCTCCTCCACGGTCTGTCGTGCTCCCAGGACCTCTGTAGCCCTCCAAAAGAGTCCTCCGGTAGCCTCCTCTAGGGCACTCCTCCTACTGCCACTTTCTCTTTTCAGGGGGGGTGGAGGGACCTGCAGATCAGCCAGCCGGCTCGGCCCGGCCACCTCCTGGCTGAGACTTCCCTGTGTATGAAAAAGGGACATGGTTGTAATGTTTTGCTTCATCAATCACAATCCTAAATTAGTACTCCCAACTAACATCTAGTTAACATCATTGATTGGACAACCAGAAATATTTAGAGGAATGCTATACCTGGCTCAATCTGGGCTCCTCCACATGTGGCCTGGAAGGCCCAGGTTGGGCGTCAGAAGCCTCAGCCAGGGGGGAAGGAAGCGTGGAAGGAAGACTGGAGAGGGATGACCTGGGTTCAGTCTGGCCTGCCAGAAAATGCAGCCTGTTGTAGTACAACATCCTGGGGACATAGATGTCATCTGCTTCTCCGGATCTCTGTGAATCCAGGACTTTCTTGCGCTCCCTTAGATATGTGCTCCTCAGGCCACCAATGAAGATCTTTAATAAGGTGATGTCTGCCGTGGGGATCACCTGCTTCACAATTTCACACAATTGCACCAGTGCTGGGACAGGGCAGCTCGCTTAAGATATCTATGAATACTGACATGAAGTCATTGTCTTTCAGTAAGATATCCATGTTCACTGCAAGACACAACACAAGACAAAGCCTAATGTCAGACAAAACTCTCCTAATCTTGTTACAATATAGGCTTCAATGTAGAAGCAGTATAGGCACAAGTTTGTCTCTTACCTTCGTTCTTACGATCAGCGCATCCAAAGCTCCTTCCTCCGCTCACAGATCGTACATAATACGCACGCGTGTTACGCTTTATACACACTGCGCATGCGTGTAACTCCGCCCGCCCCTGACGTTCTTTCTATTCTATTCCCCGCCCCTTTTCGTTCGGCGCAGTGGGGGAAGAGCACATGGCGGAGTCACAGAAGGTGCGTGCTAATTATAGCAACGAGGAGGAGGAAAGCCCGGATCCGGACACGTCCCAATCCAGAAGGAGACGTTTTAAGGCCACAAATATGTCCTTTGAGGAGGTGTTGGAGATGGTCGACATCATGAAGAAGTCCGACTATGACGGAAAGTATGGGCCTTACCCCAACCCCAATATCCGAAAGGCCAAGATCATGGTCAAAGTGGTCAGGAGTCTGCACCGGAATTTCGGGGTATGACGATCGAAAGATCAGCTCAGGAAGCGGTGGTCGGACCTGAAATTGAGAGAGCCAGAGCAGTACCGAAAGATCCGGAGAGTGCTGCAAAAAAGTAAGTAGTTGTGCTGTGTTCCTATTCTTTCTGTCTTTATTGCATTCGTGCTGCTCCATATGCTTTTATTAATTGTAACGTTTAAAAGGGCAACTTTAATGTTCATGGGCCCATTATTCGTTCGTATCAAACATTTTTCTTTCGGCCTCTAAAACCCCATTGTTTAGGCCATATGCATTTTACCACATTTTTTTTTTGGCCTACTTGGATGCCAAATAGTTGTTTGTGTAGATGGGTTTGTTACTAGAATGAAATGCAAACTAGATTGTGTGTAAGGAGAGGACACTGAGCAGCTGTTTTCACATCTGGACACTGGAGCACTAGTGTGGGACACCAGAACAACATTTTTATTAGGGGGCCACACAGGTGCTCCAGTGTATACTATAGGTGGGGCTACATCTGTGAAGCTTGTACTAAACAGGTAAAGTATTGCAGCTTGACAAAGGGCAATAAAAAAAATACATCTTGGAACTCGGCTAAAATAGACAATTGTACCCCACTTCCAAGCAATGTTTCCTATTTCTAGTTCTGCCACCAGATATCTGTGTGCTAATTATACCATTTTTGTTTGACATAGGGGAGAAAAGACTCGGAGGACACCCCTCATCCGAGGAGACCACAGACCCCCCACCTATGGAAGAAGGTGAAATACCCCCAAACGAAGAAGAGCAGGAGGAAGAAGAAGATGTGGTGGAGATTGGCACCACAACAGGTGAGTGTCTGCGACCACAGACTCAGGTTAAAGAGATGGATGGTGGCAGATTTTTGATACCTGTTTTTGTTTTGTTTCTCTCTTTTTAGGTGATTGTGCTCCAGAACGTTTCACATCAGAAAGTGCCCAGATCCTGATCGGGGAGATCATGGGGTGAAATGTAGAACTGAAAAACATACAGCAAAAAACCAATGATGTTATTAAAAAAAATAATAACATCATTGATGTTTTGGGGTGAATTTAAAACCCCACAAAATCACTTTTTGTATTGTGGTCCAATCTTTTAAAACTTTTTGCAATGTTTTGAAAAGCCAAATTTGGAGGATGCACACAGTGTGTCAACATGTGCTATCTGCCATCACGGGAGATCAATGGACGCGTTTTGGGGGTGCAACCCCTTCCTCAATTATAAAGTAGTGTTGAGGAAGGGCTTGCTCCCCCAAAACACGTCCCTTGATCCCCCTGATGGCAGATAGCACATGTTGACATTCGTAAATTTGTGTGCATCTTCCAAATTTGGCTTTTCCAGGTGTGATTTCCCCCCATCTGAACGCTATATCAAACCCAGTTCCTAAATACTGATGTCTGATATAGCCTTCAGGTTTTACCTAATGTGATCTTTGTAAGTTCAAGTTTTTTGGCTTTCTTGTTGGTTTTAACCAGGCCTGTTTTATCTGAAATGGACATTTCGATTTTTGATAATGCTACTGCAAAAATTGTTATACAACAAACATGTTGGTTTGTTTTAAAAACCTTTGGTAAATGCACATGTGATTGTGCAGGTATAAAAAAGTTGCTTACTCAAGAATGTGTGGATTATTATCTCAACACTACAATACAACACTTTTGGGGTGATGTAATTGCTGTTTTCAGCAAAAATGGGTGTTATTTCCTAAGGGCAAATCCTCTTTGACTACAAGTGCAGTTTTAGTGCAGTTGCAAGTGCACTTGTAGTGAAATGTGTTTTTTGCATTTAGGAAATCACAGCCAACAGTGCTTTGTATAAGGTTACACAATCACAATATTTTCTGGACTCAACACATTTCTGTCAGGGTCAGCTAAAACAAACACAAGCAGTAAATGTCCACCAAGAATTTCTTTTTTTTTTATTATAAAAAGGCTTCACATATTGTTTGGCATATTGATAGCCCCCCTACACGCAAAGAACTCCAGGTAGCGTAACCGGACATCACGGGCACTCAGGGAGGGCAAGCCAGGACGGCCACTTTCAAGCGCCGTCAGTGTGGTTTGATGTAGGATTCCGGCCTCAGGCCCAACTTAGCCAGCATAGTTGGCCAAATGTTTCCTTAAAAAGTTATGGAGAACACAGCACGCCAGTATAATATGGTTCAGTTTATACTCCGCCATATGGATGGGTGTCAGAAATAGTCGGAACCATCTGGCCAGGATTCCAAATGTGTTCTCCACCACTCTTCGGGCTCTGGCCAGCCAGTAAATAAAAACCCTCTGTTCCGGGGTGAGGGTCCTCATTGGGAATGGCCGCATCAGGTGGTCCCCCAGCGCAAAGGCTTCATCAGCAACGAACACAAATGGGAGTCCTTCCACATTGTCCTCTGGAGCTGGCAAGTCCAAGTTGCCAGTCTGGAGACACCTGTAGAACTCCGTCTGGGCGATGACTCCACCATCGGACATCCGGCCATTCTTCCCCACGTCCACATACAAGAAGTCGTAATTAGCCGACACCTCCGCCAACATCACTATACTATTAAACCCCTTGTAATTATAATAGTACGACCCCGAGTTGGGTGGTGGGACGATGTGGACGTGTTTCCCATCAATTGCCCCTCCGCAGTTAGGAAAGTCCCACCGCTCGGCAAAGGGGGAGGCCACAATCTGCCATTCCTGTGGCATGGAAGGAAACTGTTGAGGAAAAAACAATAAACATTACTATTTTTACTCTGAAACATGGCAAGCAGATTAGACACAAACATTATGGGGCAACCTCCAGATAGCATTTATTAAGGGGAATTTAACAAGGCCAAAGTATAAGGTACACCTATCATATTCCCCCTTTCCCCCTCTCATGGGCCATTTCTAACATTATAGGGGGTGTGTGTAAATCTTGAACAGGTAACCCTCTTCACTTCATTGAGAGATGAATGCCTAAATAATGGGTATTACAGCCCCTCCTTAGTTACACTATTGGCAGACCACTGGACAGGTAAGAAGTGTCATAATACAAAGATATAAATACACACTGTACACATTTGAGGACATTTGGACATTCTGCTATTACCTGTCAAGATAATAATAGGATACAAAAACTTTAAACAGTACCATTGGAAAGTATACAGGCAGGCCCTTGCATTACATGCTTTGGGGAATTCATCCATAAATCTGAGCACTAAAGAGATGGGTATAGTGTGTATGGGTTTGGCAAAGTCAGCAGATAGATGATTGAGGATAGAGAATTGGGATCAGCTGACTTAGCAGTTGGGGGAGGGAGAGTTACTAAAAATTATTTGGGGACACCACAAAAAAAACCTCTGGCACTCTGCCTGAATTTAAATCAAAAATAACATTTCCAAACATTTTAGGGGGTGTTTGGGGTAAAGCACTACTATGGAGCTGATAAAATACATTGTTAAGTGACTACATGAGGTGAATATAGGGCAGGAGACACCATGCTGGGGAGGTTAGTGAAGGGCAAATATGTATGAAGGACATAAAATAAAAATAAAATAATTACATAAAAATCCAGCATGCATGAGGACAAAGGGGACATTCACAGCATATTACAAGCATGGTAATTAGGGAATGAGGAAAGAAATACAATATATTAGCAAACATTAAATACAATAAAATGTGATATAAAAGGATAAAAATCTTACCTTCATATACTCCTTCTGCAGGACCTGTATGATGGCAGAACAGGTCTCTGGGATAATGATCCCCAGAGCCTGGGGGGAGATGCCTGTCGAGAACTTCAAGTCCTGCAGGCTTCTCCATGTGGCCAAATACCACAGGGTAGCGACCAACCTCTGCTCCGGAGTGATGGCTTGCCTCATGCAGGTATCCTGCCTGCTGATATAGGGGGTCAGCGAAGCCAACAGATGGTGAAACACGGGGTCCGTCATCCTGAGAAAGTTCCTGAAATCATCAGGATTATTCTCACAGATCTCACGGAGCAAAGGCATATGAGAGAACTGGTCACGCTGAAGCAACCAATTCTTGGTCCATGAACTCCTCCCCACCCTGTTCATGGACTGGACTTGTGTCAAGGTCAGGACCCCAACACCAAGTCCCGCACAGCATGAACTCTACGAGGAGTACGCATACGAAACATGGCTAGAAAACGGTCGGCTGCTCAGAACGAAGTAACAGAACGCACTGAAGAACAGCAAGGCCTGTGAAGAGCGACCTGAAAAACAGCAACGAACGAACAAGAATACAATGACTACCTAAAGTCACGCGGAACTTGCTTGCACGCACTGAAGAGCAGATACAAACCCACAAGCACAAACTGAATGGCAGAAAACGATCTGAAAGCCACGAGTCTGAAAAAGCGCGAATCGTCTCTCACCAAACTTTTACTAACACGAGATTAGCAAAAGGAGCCCAAAGGGTACCGCGCTTGGTTCTGAACCGGCCTTTTCTAGTCTCGTCGTACGTGGTGTACGTGATCGCGTGGTTGGCGATTGGAAATTCCGACAACTTTGTGCGACCGTGTGTAGACAAAAAAAGGTTGAGCCAACACCTGTCGGAAAAAATCCTAGGATTTTGTTGTCAGAATGTCCGAACAAAGTCCGACCGTGTGTACGCCCTATAAGAGTTATGTCCAATATCGCTTGACCTACTGGGGAAAGAGTCCAGCTGCTCCCCAAATCCATTAGGATCGCTAATAGAGTCAGAGTGGTTTGCACTTACATTATCGTTTTCGGCTTCCAGCCTTCTGCTCTGCTTTGCTGGGCTTGTGGATGTAGATGCACACTACTCCCCTCCTGATCCTTGTTTGCCATCAGTGTGTCTCTGTAAGCCCCTCGAAGCTGCAGCGGCCTCCTCTGTGTGCCGTTGCTGAGGCGCAAGCGCCATCTTGGAAATCGTGGGGCTCGCCAGACTGCAGAAATCAGTCAGCTTGCGGGGGCCCTTCTCTATTTTTTCATTTTCCCATCATTTCACCTCCACTTCCTGGATTTTGTAGGATGTGTGGGGAGGTAAAAAAAAAAAAAAAAAAAGCTCCCAGTAGCTGTGAGGTGCTGTTTGGATCCCACGGCGCCAGAGCTCAGCTATCAAGCAGTCGTATCCTCAGTTCCGTTCACGCCCCCTTTTTGTTTTTTTTGTTTTTTTGCCTTGAGATATACTTTAAGTAGGATAAAAACATTGCACTGCATGCAATATTTTATCAGTTTCTAAATATCCCAAAGAGATAACTGGCAAAATAGAAAATAGTTAGAGATTTTGAACACTGAAAGAGCAACCGTATTTTAAACTTCTCTTGTATTTTTTTTATTTTGCATAAACCTTGTATTGGCATTAAAATATTGCCATTACCATTAACTACAATTTTTTGTGAAAAATGAAAACACTATTTGCTGCAATACCATTACTCAAGAGCTGCACCCCCCCCCCCCCAGATTTTTTTCTGTCACTAGGTGCCCTTAGTTTCCTTTCTTGAATGACAGCATTATTCAACCTACTTCCTACCCACCAGCCTGTGACTGGACAGGGAAGGAAAAGTGTAGTCATGACCTAATTTCTCTGTCACTCTGATTTCTCCCCCTATGAACATGCACATAAACCCATTGTATTGTGATGTTTGTTTACTCACATTCTGAGATCTGCTGTGTAGGGACTTTAAGGCTAATTCAAATCAAATTTAGGAATTTCCTTCTCTTTGCTGAATACAAAGGTTATTTACTAAATTATGATTTTTTTTTGTTGTTATTTTTAAATTAAGTTTTTTAAGTTTCTTCCCACGCTATACAAAATACTTTAAATAGTAAATGCAGCATTTCGGGTTATGTGACAAGTGCCATTTACACTAAGCTTAGCTGTCTGATCACTTTTGGACAGTCCAAAATGATGGTACAACATCGCTTATGACAAGCTGTGAAGAACAAAGTATTCTTATTACAGGTCATAAGAATACAAAAAGAGGGAAACCTTCGATGCTGCTGGGAGCAAAACTGGCTGTGCATAGCAGCTGAGCTGAGAAACTGTTCCCTAACATCTTTTGTACTCCCCACTACTTCCCTTTCAATTTTGTCATAGAGGTAGAATTGGTAGAAAAGGGAAAATTGGCCACCATAAGCAACATATTTGAAGTTTGGAACTAGACTGTTGGTAACATGGTATAAGGAAGACTTATATAGGTCAATTAACCAGTGCCTATACCACAGCATATTGTGCTAAATATTTATTTGCTTATCTGTAAACATTTATGATAGGTATTACCCCATAGCTGAACTACGTTTTAGTATTGGCATACAGAAACTAGTTTATTATTGACATACTAAACCCGCATATTTGGATCCAGATCTGCCTATTTTAGAAACATTCTTGTGTCTATATTTCTGGGTGTAAACTGGTGTAGATTGTCTTCATTAACACCAACTTTCTCTGTTACCATTTCCCATTTGTCATTAAGAGGCACAGGTGCACCAAACAGCCTACTGCCAGACGCCTCTTAAAATTTAGGACATGCTGAAATATGTTGCAAAACAGCCATCCCACACCTTCACTTTTCACAACTTGGAAAGGATGTGTGGTCAACAAAGGTACTGTGTAAATCATAATAAAAATAGTCA
The DNA here is from genome assembly GCA_037952925.1 of Lithobates clamitans. NCBI lineage: Eukaryota > Metazoa > Chordata > Amphibia > Anura > Ranidae > Lithobates > Lithobates clamitans. The sequence continues at coordinate 2,432,439 of JBBGZY010000017.1, read as the reverse complement.
GCACTTCAGTTGGCTGATTAATGGAAGAAAGATTAAGGTATGCTAAGTCCAGAACTGCCACCCCAGATCTGGAGTCCTATCCCAATCCTTCAACTTTCCAATACCACTGGAGTGTTATGCCCTGTACACACGATAGGATTTTCAAAAATCAATGTTTTTTTTCCGACGGATGTTGGCTCAAACTTGTCTTGCATCGACATTGTCTTATCGACAAAATCGACAACATCCGGAAAACAATTCAACAGAAAAAAAAAACAACCTCATTCAACTAAAGCAAAGAGAAAAAATCAATACGAACGTCACACAATCACCAAATTTTTCGCTGATCCCAATCACCACTGACTTCACCAAAAACATCATCAGAAGCCTCAGAGACAGCACATCACCAAACAACATCATTCCCACAAAACTCCTGAAAGAATGTTCTGACATCTTGGCTCCTACTATAACACACCTCATAAATCAGTCGTTCAAAGGAGGGACTGTTCCGATCGCCCTCAAGCATGGCATTGTCAAACCCCTGCTAAAGAAACCCAACCTCGACCCTAAGGACACTAACTACCGCAGACTGATAACAAGCCTTAACACCATCTCCAAGATTATGGAGAAAGCAGTAGCACAACAGCTACAACACCACCTGGACACACACAAGCTCTTGGACCCTCTGCAATCAGGCTTCCACCCAGGCCATGGCACAGAAACAGCACTTCTCGAAATATGGGACGACGCCCTAGAAGCAGCTGATGACGGAGAATCATGTCTCCTGGTACTGTTGGACCTCAGTGCAGCGGTTGATACAGTGGACCATATAGAATGGTAAAGATACTGTGCTAACAAAAAAAATAGCAAAAAGCAGCAGCCTACAGTGCGATCACACCAAAAATTAAAGAGATAAAGAAAGCTGTGCTAGAAATTAAAGTCCATATTAAATGACATCAAGGAAAAAATGTCCATTAGGAGCATAAACACCACCACCATGTGCCTATAAATTAATGTGCCCATCCACCATAGCTGTTAGTTCAGCTTACCAGATGGCAAGCTTAAGAAGGCAAGTGGCTATAGCCCAGCCAAGCCTTTAAGCTTGTTAACGATCCCGGTGTTCGGATGGCGGGGGGGTAAATCTCCAAGGCTCACTCGCGGTATCCACATATTCAAATGGGAAGCCCAGGTGTAGTTCATGGTTGGATCTTCACCCCAAGGTTTTAGCAGTCCTTGTTGGCTAGATTAGCAGTCTCCAGAACGCTCATAGCTCTCCAAAACAGATGTCTCCACAGAACTCCTCCTCAAAACGATATAGTGGACCACAATACTCTACTCATCCGCCTCACAGAAGTAGCAGGAGTCACAAATTCAGATCTACAATGGTTCGCATCCTTCTTAGGAAATCGTTCTCAGACAGTGAAACCAGGAGCATTCACCTCTGAAACCCGCGCAATCTCTTGTGGAGTCCCTCAGGGTTCACCCTTGTCATCAGTGCTCTTCAACTTCTACATCCGCCCACTCCTCAAAATCATCAGAAAATCGGACCTCTGCTTCCACTCATACGCTGATGACACTCAACTCTACTTTCGCATCACCGGACAAAAAGACCATCATCAGCTAGAAAAATGCCTCACTTTGATAGACGACTGGATGACCACTAGCTCCCTCAATCTCAATGGATCAAAAACAGAGCTTCTTCTCCTACACGCAAGCCAAAATTCCAAAACTAAGACCCCATGGACACCTCCCACCATCTTTGGACAGACCATCTCTCCAAGCACCAAAGCCAAGAGTCTCAGAGTCATTTTTGACTCAGAAATGTCAATGGATGCACAAATAGGATCAGTAGTCAGCGGATCTCACCATCTCCTCCGCCTGCTACGTAGACCCATCCCCTTCGTTCCAGAAGAGGACAAAGCAGCAGTAGTTGGAACAATCATTAATTCCAGACTCGACTACGCAAATTCCCTCTACATAGGACTGCTCCAATATCAGCTTGTGCGCTTACAACTCATCCTTCCCTGAGGAGCCTACATTGGCTAACCGTAAAGAATCTAATCACTTTCAAGACCCTCTGCCTCACCCACAACTGCATACAAGGAAACGCTCCTCAATACCTATGAGAGAAAATAAAAAGCTATACACCCAATCACAGTCTTCGATCTCCTAACCAAAACCTCCTCCTTATTCTCAAACCCGCTACAAAACAAAGGGAGAACGAAGATTCGCAGTCCAAGGACCACGGCTATGGAACGCTCTACCGACTTACATCTGCATTGAAGAAAACCATCAGGCCTTCAGAAAAAAACTCAAGACCTACCTCTTCTAAGAAGCTGGACAACACAGGACAGATCTTGTGCCTTGAGGCGATTCAGTTCTCATTTGCAGCGCTATACAAATCATTAATTAATTAATTAATTCATTCACACGGTCACACAAATCTTGTCCGAAATTCTGGACATCAAGAACGCGGTGACGTACAACACGTACGACGAGCCAAGAAAAATGAAGTTCAATAGCCAGTACGGCTCTTCTGCTTGATTCCAAGCATGCGTGGAACTTTGTGCATCAGAATTGTGTATACACGATCAGAATTTCCGACAACGGATTTTGTTGTCCAGATCTCAAATTTTGTGTGTCGGAAATTCAGATGGAAAACGTCCAATGGAGCCTACACACGTTTGGAATTTCTGACAAAAAGCTCCCCTTGAACATTTTCTGTCGCAAACACCGACCGTGTGTACAGGGTATTAGTCATTAATTGTAACAAAAGCAAAAGAGTTTCAAACAGGAGGGGCAACATTAGTGAAAAATGAAAACTGGAAAATAAAGAAAGAAAAGTGGGAATCAGCTCTCCTCTTGGCCCAGATCCCACACTATCCTCACTCCCACCACTTTAAATAGGGGACTGTATATATAGTGTATGAACCCCACACCATCTCATACCTTATCTGTTTGTCCCTTAGTATTCCTATTAGTTTTTCATGGAGCATGATCCAAGAGTAGCATTTTTTGTAGCAGAGATATTTATCATTGATAATTTCCAAGCAATGGACATTTTTGCCACCAGAAATATCTAGAAAATGAGTGTCTGAGAGTGTCTTGGGATGATGTCAACCAAGTCATTCAAGAGGATCATGCAAGCTGTTTTGGGAATATTCGTAACATATCAATGTGTATATTCTTGTCCAATATCAATTGATTTTCGGGCAGGTCCACCAAAACTGTAAAACTTCTCCTGGTTGTCCTCAGCCTCTACAGAAAGCCAGGCTATGACTAAGGCTACACACCAAAATGCGTAAGCCCTTTATTATTCTGAACCACACCTGGATTAATAAATGTAATCATTGAGGAAGATCGAGCTGCTGGCTTTCCTTTATCCACATGTTTTCTCGAGTGCTAGGAGGACCGTACAAGTCAGTGCACTGACCGCTCGCCACCTCAGGAAATTACTACAGGTGTTTTCTACAGTAAAAGGCCAGAGAGGCCTCAGGATACATCCTGGCAATAATGGAAAGTACCAGATATCATCAGGAGAGGACCTTGTAGCTATCCCCCACAAGAGTAAAATTAAGAATTCTATTGTGTGGCCCAGCGGCTTATAAGGCGTAATCTTCCTCCCTGTTCTCTGAGTTCAGGTCTGTCTCCTAGGCTTAAATAGCAATTTAGCCAAAGTGTTGAACAGCAGGCTGTATGATTCTGATATGTCACCCTCTGGCTGGTCTCCCAAAATGCCATCATTTTAAGCTGTACAGACTTAGTTTCCCAGGTGTATGAGGCCTAAGCCCACAACTAATGACAAGAGATAACAATCCTTATATCAGATTTGAAAGAAATAAGGATGATAAATCTGACTCTCTGAGCTGGGTCAAAAAGTAAAGCAAGGTATAAACATTGAGTTTCTTCAGAAGTAGCTTAGGGTCAGGTTCCAGGTTGCTGTGCACCATCAGTAGCCTTCCTTTGTTGGACCATGTTTCCAGTCAGCCTTCCCGCTGCCTCCCATACCGGATGCTGTCAGGTGTCTCCAGTGTGTAACATATTCTCTGTCTGGTTCATTTTAAGTGTTCCTGTCAGGGACATACTGCCCGCATCAGAAGACGTGTGCCAACGCGCATGCGCAAACTATGGACATAGTGCATGAATGTGTGCATGCGCACGCATTAGACGCGCTTTGGCGCCTAGTGGCCTATAAAAGACACTCCAGGGGCACTAGGGCCTTGCGGTTTGATCTGCATATGTTCCCTGAAACCTGACTCTGTGCTTGTATCCTGTTCCAGTGTTTGACCCGGCCCTGTGTAGTGTGTGTTCCGGCGTTGGGATACATAGATAGACAGAGAGACAGTGTCATTTCATTTGAGTTAGCTAGATTAGGCAGGACAATCAGTGAGTTAGCTGCACTTACAGTGTATTGTGCATATATATGCATCCCTAGTGTTGCATATATATATATATATATATATATATATATATATATACACTGTATTCAGTTTAGCTAGATCTGTTCCTGTTATCTTCCTACTGACAGGCAGGCTTGTCTTGTTACAGTATTTACAGCTACCTGAAGAAAATTGCTGGTGTTCTCTTGATCCTATTAGTACCACAGTCAGGCAGCTAGACTATTTACAGTTAGTGTAGTGCGTCCTGCTCACAGTGTTCAGCTAAAACTACAAGTTAGTGTAGTGAGATCTCTGCACAGTGTTCTTCTAAAGCTACAAGTTAGTGTAGTGTGTCCTGCTCACAGTGTTCAGCTAAAACTACAAGTTAGTGTGGTGCATCCTCCTCACAGTGTTCAGCTAAACCTACAAGTTATTTTTTTGCGAGCTCTGCACAGTGTTCATCTAAAGCTACAAGTTAGTGTAGTGCGTCCTGCTCAAAGTGTTCAGCTAAAAATACAAGTTAGTGTGGTGCGTCCTCCTCACAGTGTTCAGCTAAACCTACAAGTTATTTTTTTGCAAGCTCTGCACAGTGTTTATCTAAAGCTACAAGTTAGTGTAGTGCGTCCTACTCACAGTGTTCAGATAAAACTACAAGTTAGTGTGGTGCGTCCTCCTCACAGTGTTTATCTAAACCTACAAGTTATTTTTTTGCGAGCTCTGCACAGTGTTCAGCTAAAGCTACCTGTAGAAGATTGGTGGTGTTTTCCTGATCCTATCACTACCGCAGGCAGCTAAATAAGCTGCAAGTTACTTTTTTGCGAGCTCTGCACAGTGTTCAACTAAAGCTACCTATAGAAGGTTGGTGGTGTTTTCCTGATCCTATCACTACCGCAGGCAGCTAAATAAGCTGCAAGTTATTTTTTGGCGAGCTCTGCAAAGTGTTCACCTAAAGCTACCGGTAGAAGGTTGGTGGTGTTTTCCTGATCCTATCACTACCGCAGGCAGTTAAAAAAGCTACAAGTTAGTTTTTTGTGAGCTCTGCACAGTGTTCAGCTAAAGCTACCTGTAGAAGATTGGTGGTGTTTTCCTGATCCTATCACTACCGCAGGCAGCTAAATAAGCTGCAAGTTATTTTTTTGCAAGCTCTGCACAGTGTTCAGCTAAAGCTACCTGTAGAAGGTTGGTAGTGTTTTCCTGATCCTATCGCTACCGCAGGCAGCTAAATAAGCTGCAAGTTATTTTTTGACGAGCTCTGCACAGTGTTCAGCTAAAGCTACCTGTAGAAGGTTGGTGGTGTTCTCATACTACAGGCAGGCAGTTGATTTTGCTAGCTGCAGTATCAGTATATATATATATATATATATATATATATATATATATCCCAGCTTAGTGCAGCTACAGGCCATTAATATGTCTGGAAGGCCAAGAAGGAGAGGCAGATAAAAGAATAAAAGAGGGCAAGCAGGCTCCGTGTCTAGTGCTGGTCGTGAAGACGGTGCATCCTCATCAGCATGTGGCCGTGGGACAGGCTTGGCCTTTTTTTCTGCAGCTGGCTGTGTTGGGCCAAGCCGTCCTCATTCTCCTCATCCTCTCTCACCCATGCTCAGGGTACTTTGTCTGGCAAAGCAGCGGCCTCTTCCCTCGGCTCAATGTCATCAGTGACTCCATCCCTAGCCCCACCATGTCCTCCTGAGGAGTCCCTCGAACTGTTTGACCACAGTGTTGGGTACATGCTCCAGGAGGATGCCCAGCGTTTGGAAGGCTCTGATGATGATACTGAGCTTGATGAAGGTAGTAACATGAGCACAGACAGAGGGGGTGCCCAAGAAGGACAGCAATCTGGCAGTCATGCTCCCCCTGCTGCAGCATACTGCCAGGTTTGCTCCAGTGATGAGGAGGGAGGGGATGATGAGGTCACTGACTCAACGTGGGTGCCTGATAGGAGAGAGGAGGAGGAGGCGGCACATCACCAACGAGGCAGGATACCCTCCAGGGGCCAGCCTAAGGGCAGCACACTGACTGCATCACACCCCAAAGCTCCACATGTGCAGGGCGCTGCAGTCTCTGCGCGTTATTCAAAAAGTTCTTTGGTGTGGGCCTTTTTTGAGACGAGTGCATCAGATCGCACAGCTGCTATTTGCAACATATGTCTCAAGCGTATCTCACGTGGCAAAAACATCTCCCGCTTGGGTACCACATGCTTGACCAGACATATGTTGACCTGCCATGCAGTTAAGGGGGACAACACAATTACAGTACAGTTCAATACAAAAGGTACAGGAGGGCCCTGCTCGTAGAGCTTACATTCTAAAGGGAGGGGGTGGTGGTACAAAAGGTAATAGCTGCAAAGAATGATTTGATGGGGGTGGCTCAGGGACAGTTATGTGGGTGTGGGATAGGCTTCCCTGAATAAATGAGTTTTCAGGGATCTCCTAAAGGTGGACAGGGTATGGGCTGATCGGACATACTGGGGCAGGGAATTCCAGAGGATGGGAGAGGCTCTGGAGAAGTCCTGAAGGCGAGCATGGGAGGAGGTAACAAGGGAGCTAGAGAGCAGGAGGTCCTAGGAGGAGCGGAGGGGGCGAATTGGGCGATATCTGCAGATGAGGTTGGTGATGTAGATGGGGTCGATGTTGTGAATGGCCTTGTATGTTATGGTTATCATTTTGAATTTTACAAGGTGGGGTAGGAGAAGCCAGTGAAGGAATTGGCAGAGAGGAGCAGCAGTCACTGATCGATTAGTGAGGTGTATTAGTCTAGCAGCCGCATTCATAATAGACTGAAGGGGGGATAGCCTGCTTAAGGGTAGGCCATTAAGGAGAGAGTTGCAGTAGTCGAGGCGGGAAATAATAAAGGAGTGAATAAGTTGCTTTGTGGTGTCATTAGACAGGAAGGGTCGAATTCTGGAGATGTTGCGGAGGTTAAGGCGGCAGGATTTAGCCAGTGATTGGATATGGGGGCTGAAGGAGAGGTCAGAGTCAAGGATTACACCCAGGACCCTGAGATCTCCAACCCCACTATACCTTCAGTACTGTGGCGGCTGGTGCTCAAAATTTTTGGGGGGGCGCAAACAAACTGAAAAATTCTGAAAAAAAAACATCAATCGCAGCCACTGTCATCAAAATACAGCCACTGTGTCATCAAAATGCATTTACTGTGTCATCAAAAATGCATTCACTGTGTCATCAAAAACGCATTCACTGTGTCATCAAAAACGCATTCACTGTGTCATCAAAAACGCATTCACTGTGTCATCAAAAATGCAGCCACTGTGTCATCAAAAATGCAGCCACTGTGTCATCAAAAATACAGCCACTGTGTCATCAAAAACGCATCCACTGTGTCGTCAAAAAAGCATTCACTGTGTCATCAAAACCGCAGCCACTGTGTCATAAAAAACGCAGCCACTGTGTCATCAAAAACGCAGCCACTGTGTCATCAAAAACGCATTCACTGTGTCATCAAAAACGCATTCACTGTGTCATCAAAAACGCAGCCACTGTGTCATCAAAAACGCAGCCACTGTGTCATCAAAAACTCAGCCACTGTGTCATCAAAAACGCATTCACTGTGTCATCAAAAATGCAGCCACTGTGTCATCAAAAACGCAGCCACTGTGTCATCAAAAACGCAGCCACTGTGTCATCAAAAATGCAGCCACTGTGTCATCAAAAACGCATCCACTGTGTCGTCAAAAAAGCATTCACTGTGTCATCAAAACCGCAGCCACTGTGTCATAAAAAACGCATTCAGTGTGTCATAAAAAATACATCCACTGTGTCATAAAAAATGCATCCACTGTGTCCACTGATCCCAGAAACCATGATTGTCTCCTTAATAGCAGCCAGCATCTCTTTGAACAAGGGGGAAGAGGGGCAAGTTATCAAAGAAAGATAATCACAGTGATTTGGGGGGCTGGGAGAGGATGCTTTATGTGCTAGGGGCCACTTTGGGAGCAGAGAGGATTTGTGCTGGGGGGGGGTCTAATTTTATATTCAACCCCCCTTCTAGCACAAATCCTCTCTGCTCCCAAAGTGGCCCCTAGCACATAAAGCATCCTCTCCCAGCCCCCCAAATCACTGTATCTTTCTTTGATACCTTGCCCCTCACGTCTGTCTGTGTATAGGTGTCTTCAGTAGACTCGTGTGTTAGTGAGACAGGAGGGAGGGGGGAATGGGGAAGAGAGGGACAGATACATGCAGCTGTGCTGTGCTGGAGCTCACCCTGCTTGCCAGACAGCAACCCATCCCTCATATGGCTCTTACCTTCCTCCTGCAGCTCCGCTCAGCCGAAGAACGGAGCTGCCGACATCACTTCCGGCTCTCGTCTTCTTCACGAAAGCCGGAAGTGACCTCAAGATTTGAAAAGCAATGCTCCCGCCCATAGAATCACACTGATTCTACGAGCGAAAGCTAATCGGCGTTTTCGTTTGTGCCACAAGGCGGGTTAAAAGCCCGCAAATGAAGCGCCGCGTCTGCAATCTCGTGATTGCATTGACGTGGCGCTTCCCATAGTGCACTGGCGTCCGGCGCCACAGTGCACTTTGTTAAAGGACTTTTTTTTTTTTTTTTTGTTCTTAAAGGGGCCGTTTAAAAAAATTTTTTTTTTTTTTTATTTTTTATTTTTTTTTGACTACAGGAGGGGGGGCGGCGCCTTGGCGCCCCCTATGGACGGGCCGCCACTGCTTCAGTCCTCTCTGAGACTTGCACTGAGAGGAAGGAAGGTGTAGAATTAGGTGTGTCACAGCCAAGTACTTGTGGGCAATCTGCTTTCGGTACACCGACGTCAGATTGTACCAGGCAAATTTCCCTGCCCCAGCTGCTGCACCGCCGAAAGAAGTTTGCTCCCAGCCATCCACATGCCCAGCGGTTGAATGCTAGCTTGGCAAAATTGCTAGCACTTCAACTGCTGCCTTTTCAGTTGGGAAGGATGCAGGACAAGGTGCAAGAGTGTTGGAGGTTGTTCCGCCATCACGCCTCCAAAATGCCACTACTAATGATTGTGACACACCTCTCTCCTCCACCCCCTCCTCTTCTTCTTCCTCCATGGCCTCTTCCTGTGCTTTGTCCTCGGAACCAGCGGTGCTCCGTAGCCGTTCAAGGGGCTACGCAAGTACGCAGGCCAAAAGATGCCATGCGGTGCTTGAGCTGGTGTGCTTGGGGGACAGGAGCCACACTGGGGCAGAGGTTCTGTCAGCTCTGCAGGGGCAGGTTCAGAGGTGGTTGACGCCACGCCAACTTAAGGCAGGAATGGTGGTTTGCGACAATGGCACCAACCTCCTCTCTGCCCTCCAACTGGGACAAATGACCCATGTGCCATGTTTGGCTCACGTCCTTAACTTGGTGGTGCAGCAGTTCTTGGGCAGGTACCCAGGCTTACAGGATGTCCTGAGGCAGGCCAGGAAAGTCTGTGTGCATTTCCGCCGGTCATATAATGCCAGTGTTCGGCTGGCAGGCCTCCAAAAGGAGTTTAACCTGCCCAAAAACCACCTAATCTGTGACATGCCCACCAGGTGGAACTCAACTTTGGCCATGCTGCAGCGGCTGCACACGCAGCAGAGGGCCATCAATGAGTACCTGTGCGACTATGGCACCAGGACAGGGTCAGGGGAGCTTGTTTTTTTTCCCCACGCCAGTGGGCCATTATCAAGGATGCATGCACTGTCCTGTCTACATTTGAGGAGGTCACGGGGATGGTGAGCAGTGACAGTGCATGCATCAGTGACACTGTCCCCCTTGTCCACCTGTTGGAGCACACGCTGCGTGGAATAATGGACAGGGCACTTGAGGCAGAACAGAGGCAGGAAGTGGAGGACTTCCTTAGCTCTCAAGGCCCCCTTTATCCAGACAGTGTTCCTGTGTGCCCGCCGATCACACAGGAAGAGGAGGAGGAGGAGGAGGAGGGGGAGGAGGAGGAGGAGGAGGAGGAAGATTGTGTCAGTATGGAGGTGGAGCCTGGCACTCAGCATCAGCAGCAGTCTTTAAGGGATCAGTCCCAAGAAACACATGGACTTGTACGTGGCTGGGAGGAGGTGGCTGCGGACCATGTCGTCCTTAGTGACCCAAAGGACTCCGGACCGAATGCCTCAGCAAACCTATGTTGCATCGCCTCCCTGATCCTGCAAAGCCTGCGTAAGGATCCTCGTATTTGTGGTATCAAGGAGAAGGACCAATACTGGCTGGCAACCCTCCTTGATCCACGTTACAAAGGGTAAGGTTGCGGACCTTATCTTGCCATCGCAGAGGGAGCAGAGGATGAAACATCTTCAGGAGGCCTTGCAGAAAGGTCTGTGCAATGCGTTCCCAGAGACTGGGAGGTTACAAACTCCTGTTTCTGGACAACGTGTTGCTGAGGCTTCGGTCAGTCAAAGAAGGAGCGGTGGAGAAGGTGGCCGTCTGACCGATGCGTTCAGACAATTTTTTGGTCCGCAGCCCCAAGGTATGATCGGTTCCAGCAACCATCGCCAGCGTCTGTTTTACATGGTGCAGGAATACCTAGGGGCAAGATCTGACTTGGACACTTTTCCCACCGAAAATCCTCTGGGTTACTGGGTCTTGAGGATGGATCACTGGCCAGAGCTTGCACAGTATGCAATTGAGCTACTGGCCTGTCCTGCATCCAGCGTTCTTTTGGAATGCACATTCAGTGCTGCTGGAGGCTTTGTAACCGATCACAGGGTGCGTCTGTCCACCGACTCGGTCGATCGACTGACGTTCATAAAAATGAATCAGTCTTGGATCACCACCAGCTACCAAGCACCTGATGCTGATGTAACCGAATAATTTTTTTTGAAATCTCAGATTCCTTCAAAGACTGCCTATGCTGATGCTGAGTGACTATCCCTGAGTAATTATCCTCTTCCTCCTCAATGATCACGCTGATAGCTTGTAAGAATACTTTTGGTTCTGGGCGCCACCACCAGTGCCTAAGGCCCAATTTTTCAGCCCCTGTTTAACAGGAGCATGTAATTACAATTTTTGATGCAATACTTTGCAGCTGGGCTCGTTTCTGTGTTCCAACTAGAGTATCTGTGAGGGGTTGCAGTGTTGTGGCACCAGCACCAGTGCCTAAGGCCTAATTTTTCAGCCCCTGTTCAACAGGGGCATGTAATTACAATTCTTGATCTAATATTTCACAGCAGGGCCCATTTCTGCACCCACCAAGAGCGAGTGAGCACTTATAGGGCGTACACACAGTCGGACTTTGTTCGGGACATTCCAACAACAAAATCCTAGGATTTTTTCCGACGGATGTTGGCTCAAACTTGTTTTGCCTACACACGGTCGCACAAAGTTGTCGGAATTTCCGATCGACAACCACGCGGTCACGTACACCACGTACGACGAGAATAGAAAAGGCCGGTTCAGAACCAAGCGCGGCACCCTTTGAGCTCCTTTTGCTAATCTCGTGTTAGTAAAAGTTTGGTGAGAGACGATTCGCGCTTTTTCAGACTCGTGGCTTTCAGATCGTTTTCTGCCGTTCAGTTTGTGCTTGTGGGTTTGTATCTGCTCTTCAGTGCGTGCAGTCAGTTCGTATCAGAGTTTTCTGTGTGATCTTGCCTGCTCGTTGCTGTTTTTCAGGTCGCTCTTCACAGGCCTTGCTGTTCTTCAGTGCGTTCTGTTACTTGGTTCTGAGCAGCCGACCGTTTTCTAGCCATGTTTCGTATGCGTACTCCTCGTAGAGTTCGTGCTGTGCGGGGGCTTGGTGTTGGGGTCCTGACCTTGACACAAGTCCAGTCCATGAACAGGGTGGGGAGGAGTTCATGGACCAAGAATTGGTTGCTTCAGCGTGACCAGTTCTGTCATATGCCTTTGCTCCGTGAGATCCGTGAGAATAATCCTGATGATTTCAGGAACTTTCTCAGGATGACGGACCCCGTGTTTCACCATCTGTTGGCTTCGCTGACCCCTTATATTAGCAGGCAGGATACCTGCATGAGGCAAGCCATCACTCCGGAGCAGAGGTTGGTCGCTACCTTGTGGTATTTGGCCACAGGGAGAAGTCTGCAGGACTTGAAGTTCTCGACAGGCATCTCCCCCCAGGCTCTGGGGATCATAATCCCAGAGACCTGTTCTGCCATCATCCAGGTCCTGCAGAAGGAGTATATGAAGGTAAGATTTTTATTCTTTTATATCACATTTTATTGTATTGAATGTTTTATAATATATTGTATTTCTTTCCTCATTCCCTAATTACCATGATTGTAATATGCTGTGAATGTCCCCTTTGTTCTCATGCATTTTTTTGTAATTATTATTTTATGTCCTTCATACATATTTGCCCTCACTTACCTCCCCAGCATGGTGTCTCCTGCCCTATATTCACCTCATGTAGTCACCTAACAATGTATTTTATCAGCTCCATAGTAGTGCTTTACCCCAAACACCCCCTAAAATGTTTGGTAATGTTATTTTAGATTTAAATTCAGGCAGAGTGCCAGAGGCTTTTTTTTGTGGTGTCCCCAAATAATTTTTAGTAACCCTCCCTCCCCCAACTGCTAAGTCAGCTGATCACAATTCTCTATCCTCAATCATCTATCTGCTGACTTTGCCAAACCCATACACACTATACCCACCTCTTTAGTGCTCAGATTTATGGATGAATTCCCCAAAGCATGTAGTGCAAGGGCCTGCCTGTATACTTTCCAATGGTACTGTTTAAAGTTTTTGTATCCTATTATTATCTTGATAGGTAATAGCAGAATGTCCAAATGTCCTCAAATGTTTACAATGTGTATTTATATCTTTGAATTATGACACTTCTTACCTGTCCAGTAATCTGCCAATAGTGTAACTAAGGAGGGGCTGTTCCAAGTAATACCCATTATTTAGGCATTCATCTCTCAATGAAGTGAAGAGGGTTACCTGTCCAAGAGTCCCCCCCCCTATAATGTTAGAAATGGCCCATGAGAGGGGGGGAGGGGGAATATGATAGGTGTACCTTATACTTTGTTGTTGTTAAATTCCCCTTAATAAATGCTATCCCGTTTGTGTTAGTTGCTGATGAAGCATTTGCGCTGGGGGACCACCTGATGCGGCCATTCCCGATGAGGACCCTCACCCCGGAACAGAGCGTTTTTAAATACCGGCTGGCCAGAGCCCGAAGAGTGGTGGAGAACACATTTGGAATCCTGGCCAGCCGGTTCCGATTATTTCTGACACCCATCCATATGGCGGAGTATAAACTGAACCATATAATACTTGCCTGCTGTGTTCTCCATAATTTTTTAAGAAAACATTCAGCCAACTATGCTGGCTCAGTTGGGCCTGAGGCCGGAATCCCAAATCCATCAACACTGACGGCGCTTGAAAGTGGCCGTCCTGGCTTGCCCTCCCTGAGTGCCCGTGATGTCCGGTCACGATACCTGGAGTTCTTTGCGGGTAGGGGGGCTATCAATATGCCAGACAATCTGTGAAACCTTTTTCAAATAAAAAACAACCAAAAGAAATTCTTTGTGGACATTTACTGCTTGTGTTTGTTTTAGCTGACCCTGACAGAAATGTGTTGAGTGCAGAAAATGTCGTGATTGGGTAACCTTATAAAAAACAGTGTTGGCTGGTACTTCCTAAATGCAAAAACACATTTCATTACAAGTGCACTTGCAACTGCACTGAACCTGCACTTGTAGTGCAAAGTGTATTTGCCCTTAGGAAATAACCCCCATTTTTGCATAAAACAGCAATTACATCACCCCAAAAGTGTTGTAGTGTTGAGACAATAATCCACACATTCTTGAGTAAGCCACTTTTTTATACCTGCACAATCACATGTGCATTTACCAAAGGTTTTTAAAACAAACCAACATGTTTGTTGTATAACAATTTTTGCAGTAGCATTATCAAAAATCGAAATATCCATTTCAGATAAAACAGGCCTGTGTAAAACCAACAAGAAAGCCAAAAAACTTGAACTTACAAAGTTCACATTAGGTAAAACCTGAAGGCTATATCAGACATCAGTATTTAGGAACTGGGTTTGATATAGCGTTCAGATGGGGGGAAATCACCCCTCGAAAAGCCAAATTTGGAAGATGCACACCAATTTACGAATGTCAACATGTGCTATCTGCCATCAGGGGGGATCAAGGGACGTGTTTTGGGGGAGCAAGCCCTTCCTCACCGCGACTTTATAATTGAGGAAGGGGTTGCACCCCCAAAACGCCTCCATTGATCTCCCGTGATGGCAGATAGCACATGTTGGCACACTGTGTGCATCCTCCAAATTTGGCTTTTCAAAACATTGAAAAAAATTTTAAAAGATTGGACCACAATAAAACAAGTGACTTTGTGGGGTTTAAATTCGCCCCAAAACATCAATGATGTTATTATTTTTTTTAATAACATCACTGATTTGTTGCTGTATGTTGTGCAATTCGAGATTACACCCCATGATCTCCCCGATCAGGATCTGGGCACTTTCAGAAGTAAAGCGTTCTCTATCCCTCACATCACGATCACCTAAAAAGAGATAAAGAACAAAAAAAAAGGTCTCAAAAATCTGCCACCATCCATCTCTTTTACCTGAGCCTGTGGTCGTAGACACTCACCTGTTGTGGTGCCAATCTCCACCACATCTTCTTCTTCCTCCTGCTCTTCTTCTTGGGTTTGGGGTATTTCACCTTCTTCCATAGGTGGGGGGTCTGTGGTCTCCTCGGATGAGGGGTGTCCTCTGAGTCTTTTCTCCCCTATGTAAAACAAAAATGGTATACTTAGCACACAGATATTTGATGGTAGAACTAGAAATAGGAAACATTGCTTGGAAGTGGGGTACCTTTGTCTATTTTAGCCGAGTTCCAAGATGTATATTTTTTATTGCCCTTTGTCAAGCTGCAATACTTTACCTGTTGAGGACAAACTTCACAGATGTAGCCCCCCCTATAGTATACACTGGAGCACCTGTGTGCCCCCCCTAATAAAAATGGTGCTCTGGGGTCCCACACTAGTGCTCCAGCATCCAGATGTGAAAACAGCTGCTCAGTGTCCTCTCCTTACACACAATCTAGTTGGCATTTCATTCTAGTAACAAACCCATCTACACAAACAAATATTTGGCATCCAAGTAGGCCCCAAAAAATGTGTGAAAATGCATATGGCCTAAACAATGGTGTTCTAGAGGCCGAAAGAAAAATGTTTGATACAAACGAATAATGGGCCCATGAACATTAAAGTTGCCCTTTTAAACGTTACAATTAATAAAAGCATATGGAGCAGAACGAACGGAATAAAGACAGAAAGAATAGGAACACAGCACAACTACTTACTCTTTTGCAGCACTCTCCGGATCTTTCGGTACTGCTCTGGCTCTCTCAACTTCAGGTCCGACCACCGCTTCCTGAGCTGATCTTTAGATCTTCGTACCGCGAAATTCCTGTGAAGGCTTTTGATCACTTTAGCAATGATTTTTGCCTTTCGGATGTTGGGGTGTGGGTAAGGCCCATATTTTCCATCATAGTCAGACTTCCTCATGATGTCGACTATCTCCAACATCTCCCCAAAGGACATATTTGTGGCCTTAAAACGTCTCCTTCTGGATCGGGACGTGCCTGGATCCGGGCTTTCCTCCTCCTCTTCCTCGTTGCTATAATTAGCACACACCTGCTCTAAATCCGCCATCATGCTCTTCACCCACTGCGCCGAACGAAAAGGGGTGGGGAATAGACTAGAAAGAACGTCAGGGGCGGGCGGAGTTACACGCATGCGCAGCGTGTATAAAGCGTAACACGCGTGCGTATTACGTACGATCTGTGAGCGGAGGAAGGAGCATTGGACGCGCCGATCGTAAGAACGAAGGTAAGAGACAAACTTGTGCCTATACTGCTTCTAGATTGAGGCCTATATTGTAACAAGATTAGGAGAGTTTTGTCTGACATTAGGCTTTGTCTTGTGTTGTGTCTTGCAGTGAACATGGATATCTTATTAAAAGATAATGACTTCATGTCAGTATTCGTAGAGATGCTAAGGGAGCTGCCCTGTCTGTGGGAGATTACCCATCCCCATTTCAAGAACCAAGCAAAGAGGAAGGCAGCACTGGAGCAATTGTGTGAAATTGTGAAGCAGGTGATCCCCACGGCAGACATCACCTATTTAAAGATTTTCATTGGTGGCCTGAGGAGCACATATCTGAGGGAGCGCAAGAAAGTCCTGGATTCACAGAGATCCGGAGCAGCAGATGACATCTATGTCCCCAGGATGTTGTACTACGACAGGCTGCACTTTCTGGCAGGCCAGACTGAACCCAGGCCATCCCTCTCAAGTCTTCCTTCCACGCTTCCTTCCCCCCCGGCTGAGGCTTTTGATGCCCAACCTGGGCCTTCCAGGTGATATGTGGAGGAGCCCAGATTGAGCCAGGTATAGCATTCTTCTAAATATTTCTGCTTGTACAATCAATAATGTTAACTAGATGTTAGTTGGGAGTAGTAATTTAGGATTGTGATTGATGATGCAAAAACTAAAACCATGTCCCTTTTTCATACACAGGGAAGTCTCAGCCAGGAGGTGACCGGGCCGAGCCGGCTGGCTGATCTGCAGGTCCCTCCACCCCCCCTGAAAACAGGAAGTGGCAGTAGGAGGAGTGCCCTAGAGGAGGCTGCTATAGGATTCTTTTGGAGGGCTACAGAGGTCCTGGGAGCACCACACACCATGGAGGAGAACATTGCTGCCTTCATAGCATATAAAATGCAGAGGATGGAGGAGGGCCAAAAAGTCATGTGTGAGGCCCTCATATCGGAGGCTCTGGAGAAAGGTATGAGGGGCCAAATTACACCTCAGACACACCTTCGCGTTGGTCCTCCTCCTCCTCCTGCAGGTCCTCCTCCTCGTCCTCCCTCTCCTCCAGGTCCTCCCAGTCCTCCTCCAGGTCCCCCCAGTCCTCCTCCAGGTCCTCCCAGTCCTCCTCCTCCTCCAGGTCCTACTCCTCCTCTTGCCACATCTCCAACTGCACAGCAACAGCCCGGAAGGAAGCGTGGAAGGAAGACCAGACAGTGATTGCCCTGGATCCAGTCTGGTCGGCCAAAAAATGCAGCCTCTTGTGGTACCACAGCCTGGGAACACAGATGTCATCTGCTGCTTTCCAGATCTCTGCGAATTCTGGACCAGACTGCCCTCCCTTACATATGGACTCCTAAGGGCCACCAATTTTGATGTTGAAGAATTGATGTCTGCCGTGGGGGTCCCAGGCTTCGCTAATTTCTTCTGTTGATCCAGTGTTGCCTTCCTCTTTGTTTGGTTCTGATCCCTTAATAAAGGATTTTTGTTTTGAATTATACTCTCCTATGTGTTTTACTTCAAAAATGACAGTTTGTGAGGATTCAGGTACATTTCAAATATACAATGTGAAATGAACAAGGGTCACCAACAACAAACAATCTCCTGGAGATTAAATAATAAAAGATATCAATGGTGTTGGGGTAACTTGACACACAAAACACACACAAAAATATTCTGGAGTAAAAATAAAAATAACATTGAACAAAGATCAGCCTTGGAAAAAATCCAAACATTAAAGAAAAAAAAAGGCTTAAAATCCAAAAAAAAAACCTAATATAAAACTGTCAGATGTGACAACTAATAACAATATATTCAGGGAATCCCACTAAAAAAACACAAATAAAAGTTTGTGAGAAGTGTGTGTGAATATGAGCAGCAAAACTACTTAATTCTTGTCACATTATAAAGAAGAAGAGAGTGCGCTGTATTAAACCATTTTGAATATTGCAGCGTGACGAAAGTGCTGTATCCATTGCGAACGCTAAGTTTACCAGAACGAGCTGTCCCGTCTCAGAATTTCTTCTGAGCATGCGTGGCACTTTGTGTGTCGGAACAGGCCACACACGGTCGGAATTGACGCGATCGGATTTTGTTGTCCGAAAATTTTATCTCCTGCTGTCCAACTTTGTGTGTCGGAAAATCCGATGGAAAATGTCAGATGGCGCCCACACACGGTCGGAATTTCCGACAATACGCTCCGATCGGACATTGTCCATCGGAAGATCCGACCGTGTGTACGGGGCATTACAGTGTTGTGGCACCACCACCAAAGGCCCAATTTTTCTGCCCTTGTTCAACAGGGGCATGTAATTACAATTCTTGATCTAATATTTCACAGCAGGGCCCATTTCTGCACCCACCAAGAGTAAGTGAGCACTTACAGTGTTGTGGCACCAGCACCACCACCACCACCAAAGGCCCAATTTTTCTGCCCTTGTTCAACAGGGGCATGTAATTACAATTTTTGATGCAATACTTTGCAGCAGGGCTCGTTTCTGTGTTCTAGCTAGAGTATCTGTGAGGGGTTGCAGTGTTGTGGCACCAGCACCAGTGCCTAAGGCCCAATTTTTCAGCCCCTGTTAAACAGGGGCATGTAATTACAATTCTTGATCTAATATTTCACAGCAGGGCCCATTTCTGCACCCACCAAGAGCGAGTGAGCACTTACAGTGTTGTGGCACCAGCACCACCACCACCAAAGGCCCAATTTTTCTGCCCTTGTTCAACAGGGGCATGTAATTACAATTCTTGATCTAATATTTCACAGCAGGGCCCATTTCTGCACCCACCAAGAGCGAGTGAGGACTTACAGTGTTGTGGCACCAGCACCACCACCACCACCACCACCACCACCAAAGGCCCAATTTTTCTGCCCTTGTTCAACAGGGGCATGTAATTACGATTCTTGATCTAATATTTTACAGCAGGGCCCATTTCTGCACCCACCAAGAGCGAGTGAGCACTTACAGTGTTGTGGCACCAGCACCACCACCACCACCAAAGGCACAATTTTTCTGCCCTTGTTCAACAGGGGCATGTAATTACAATTCTTGATCTAATATTTCACAGCAGGGCCCATTTCTGCACCCACCAAGAGCGAGTGAGCACTTACAGTGTTGTGGCACTAGCACCACCACCAAAGGCCCAATTTTTCTGCCCTTGTTCAACAGGGGCATGTAATTACAATTTTTGATGCAATACTTTGCAGCAGGGCTCGTTTCTGTGTTCTAGCTAGAGTATCTGTGAGGGGTTGCAGTGTTGTGGCACCAGCACCAGTGCCTAAGGCCCAATTTTTCAGCCCCTGTTCAACAGGGGCATGTAATTACAATTCTTGATCTAATATTTCACAGCAGGGCCCATTTCTGCACCCACCAAGAGCGAGTGAGCACTTACAGTGTTGTGGCACCAGCACCACCACCACCAAAGGCCCAATTTTTCTGCCCTTGTTCAACAGGGGCATGTAATTACAATTCTTGATCTAATATTTCACAGCAGGGCCCATTTCTGCACCCACCAAGAGCGAGTGAGCACTTACAGTGTTGTGGCACCAGCACCACCACCACCAAAGGCCCAATTTTTCTGCCCTTGTTCAACAGGGGCATGTAATTACAATTCTTGATATAATATTTCACAGCAGGGCCCATTTCTGCATCCACCAAGAGCGAGTGAGGACTTACAGTGTTGTGGCACTAGCACCACCATTTCTGCTGAGTATATAGGGCAGGCCCCTCCTTTCAAACATCTAACTTACAAACGACTCCTACTTGCAAACGGAAGGAGACAACAGGAAGTGAGATGAAATCTACCCCTAGGAAGGGAAATTCTCTCCTGTAAGAGTTAATATGGGAAAAACATTTCTCCTTTCCACTGATGCTTTCCAATCCTTGTTCCACAAAAAACCCCAAATTTTCAAAAAACATTTGTCATTGGGACAAAAAGTGAGGTGAAATCTTCTGAAGAGGAGGACAGACAGCAAAACAAATGTCACAGGGGTGATAACCCTTCCCTATGTTTTCCAAAAAGCTTAAAAAAGATTTTTTGGATGGAGCTAAACACGTTAAAAATGTACCCGTTCAAAATTACAAACAGATTCTACTTAACAACAAAAACAAGTAGTTTTAAATGACATTTTTCCGTTAAAAATGACATTTTGTGCAGGGACTGTTCTAAGCACAGGAAACACGCGCCACTTTACAGGCATACTATAGACACCCCCCAGGTACGATATTTAAAGGAATATTTCACTTTTTTTTTTTTTACTTTAAGCATCATTAAAATCATTGCTCCCGAAAAAACGTCCGTATTTAAAAGTTTTTTTGCATTGATACATGTCCCCTGGGGCAGGACCCGGGTCCCCAAACCCTTTTTAGGACAATACCATGCAAATTAGCCTTTAAAATGAGCACTTTTGATTTCGAACGTTCGAGTCCCATAGACGTCAATGGGGTTCTAACGTTCGTGCAAATTTTCGGCTCATCCCTACTGACTACTCTTTGCTTGCTGTTTATGCTGATTGCTCTCCTGTGTATGACCTGGCTTGTCTGACCCTGCTCCAGCCTGCTGTCTTGCATCTGCTGCTCTGCATCCGCAGCATACCTGCATCTGCTGGCCTGCATCCGCTGCTCTGCATCCGCAGTATACTTGCACCCGCTGCCCTGCATCCATAGCGTTCCTGCACCAGCTGTTCCGGCTTCTCATCTGGCACCACAACGTCCAGCCAAGAGAACTCTGCAGGCACTCTTACCCCACTGTGCTCTTACCACCACTGTCTCAACCCCAGTGATCTCTGAGCCGGGGTATACGAGAGGTCTCCCTCTGCACGTCAGGCTCACACCTAAGGTACGTGACCGTTCCAGTCCACTGTGGCCGTCTCAGCGGAGTTTGCTGTTCTTTCTCAACATTGCTATGATAATATACTTTGCTGCATCAACTAGTCTCCAAGTGAGTTTACATCCACTCTGGGCAGTAAGGCTAGGCCACATCTACACCTGGAGCAAGTTGGCAGTATTTGCCCCACCAAGCAACTGGCGTGGACCGGAGTACAAGGAACCCCCATGGCACCACTGAGGGTTGCAGTAGCTCTGGTACCAATTCTAATGGGCCCAATAGCTCATTGATTTAGTGAGAGGAAAGATTGGAGAGTGCTGCCCCCTCTATCAGGTACCTGCCAAATTGATTGCAAGAATGAATGAGAGCTTAACCTTTCCTCGCATTTAATGATATTATGGTGGAAGTGGTGGCCCAGGAACAGGAGGAAGCAAAAGCTACAGTTGGCTTGGCAAAGAAAAGTGAACCTCTGTACTTGAGGGAGGAGGCCTTGGCTCCTTCCTCGCTGTCGGCCCTGCAGGTGACTATCCAAGAATGAACCCAGGATGTGTCATCTATGCTGTGAAAAATGTCCACTGTTAAACAAGAATTGGCCGAAGGCAGAAACAATTTGTGGAAGAATCTGGATAAGGACTGGAGGTGCTGGTGGTGTGAGTGCTATGGGCACTTCACCAAAGTAGACAGACTAGAGGTTCCCGGGTTGAAGAGATGACCCTGAGAATGGCCGTCAATGTCCTTCCAAGCAAGAATCCATGGTCAGACCAAGACCTGTAGTCACCACACTGGTGAGTGGTCAGCTGGTCCCCTGCCTAATCAACACTGGATCCAAAGTTACCATTATGGAATATGACTGTTAGATCCAATGGTTTGGGACTTGGGACCAATTAGACCCTTAGTGGTTGTCCCTGAGAGCCACAAACAACTCTCTGACCATGGTGTAGGGGGTATTTGACCAGGTGGTGGAGTGAGTGGGGGTTTTGGTCACCCATAGCCCAATGTTTACCTCAGCACCTAATGTCTTTGGCATGAAAGTCTTGAAAAACTCGGACCTACCCATTGTCCTGTCTGAGGTTGAGCAGTTGAATCAGCCCAAATGGAGTTGTAGACTGCAACTGCAGGTGGCTTGGCTTAACATGATTCAGGCCTTCAAGATTTACCCAGAGGGCAAATAAATGACCTTACAGGTAGGCATGACCCATACCCCTCCGATGCAGAAATTGTTGCTAGCCCCTCTCCAGGAGGTTGTGGTCGCTGGCTGTGTATTCTTACAAGAAATTTCAGAGGGGTCACGGTGAAGCCTCACAGGGATGCAAACATTCCAGGAGAGTGGTTGGCAGTCCACACCTTATCCAAAGTCCATAAAAGTGGAGTGCTAGTGCACCTGATTAATATGGGGACACCCAGTACAACTCCCAAACCACATGATCCTCACAAATGTCTATGTGGTAGCCAAGCACTGCATTATGGGGTCCCAAACAGCAGTCAAAGCTATCTTTGCTCCACTGAAGACTGCCATGGCTTACCTGGTTGTTGAGCAGTTCCTTTAAAATCTCCTAAGGCCCTGTGGGCTGAGAGCTGATTTTATCACCTGACCTACTACAGACTGGGAGGATACAAATAACATGGACTTTCCTCCCATCCAGGAGGTTCCCACTGAATCTGCTGCTTATAGAGATCGAGCCTGTGGACCCTGTCCACTCTGAAGGGACTCCCACTGGCAATTTAGCAAATAGTGCTGCGGGCCATGGGAGCATGTTGAAGATTTCCCTGAACTCACAGACTCTTCCAAAGACACTGTTGCTAGCCTAGGTGAGGGTGTTATGTCTAACCCTGATAACCTCCCTGCACCTGTGGTTCCTGAACAACCTGCAGTACTGGAAAGTTCTGAAGTCAAGTTTGATGATGGTGGCCCGCCGCCCCATCTGGTCTAACTGAGGCCAGTTACCTGCCAAGTATTCTGATTATATATATATATATATATATTATATGATATTATATATATATGTATTCCATGTTCCTACCAGGGGCGGATCCAGAGTCTAGTCTCGGGAGGGGGACTGCCAGAAAATACCTTTTTTTGCGGGCAATTTATCGGGGAAATGGCTGGTGTTGGCGCTTCAATCATCACGGCACCATGGTTATTATGGTGTCAGGATGATTGAAGCGCATTATTTCTATTCTTACATTGTAATATAAAATGAAATAGTTCAACTCACCATAATGCAGAATCAGTGGGAGCCCTGAGTGTGTCACTTTCCACGTCGCCTGCCACCAAATGTGGATTGTCACCTGCCACCAAATGCTGATTGTCACTTGCCACGTCACCTGCCACACGCTGCAAATTGTCACTTGCCACGTCACCTGCCACATGCTGCGAATTGTCACTTGCCACGTCACCTGCCACATGCTGCGAATTGTCACTTGCCACGTCACCTGCCACGCGCTGCGAATTGTCACTTGCCACCTCACCTGCCACATGCTGCGAATTGTCGCTTGCCACGTCGCCTGCCACACGCTGTGAATTGTCGCTTGCCACGTCACCTGCCACGCGCTGCGAATTGTCACTTGCCACGTCACCTGCCACACATTGCAGATTGTCACTTGCCACACTTTGCGAATTGATATTTGCCACGTCGCCTGTCACCAGATGCGGATTGTCACCTGCTGTGTCCCTTTCCTGCTAAGGTGGTCTCTTGCTATGTCCTAGAGTCAGGCAGCAGATTACCAGTCAGGTAGCAGAGAGATGATGTAATCTCTCTGCTGTCCATAGCTGCCTTCACAGTGAGGGCGGAACTGCAGGGATGCAGGGTGGGCGCAGGGTGGTGAGAGATGATGTCATCTCTCTGCTCCCCTGCCCGCTGGCTCCCTAATTGGCCAGCAGCCCGCTCACACATGGAGCCGCCCAGCTACCCACCCTCTCTCACCCACCCACTCACCGACCAACCCGCCCGTGCTCTCATCCGCGGTGCCGCCCGCACTGTCAATTGGGGAGCCGCCCGCACTGTCAACTGGGGAGATGCCCGCACTGTCAACTGGGGAGCTGCCCACACTGTCACCTGCGGTGCAGCCCTCACTGTCACCCGCGGAGCCGCCCGCACTGTCACCCGCATTCTCAGAGGGGGCAATTGCCCCGTTGCCCTCTGGTTCCTACTGTTTTCTTGTAGTGCCTTGTTTGCTATGTTGTTGCATGGTTTTCTTGTTTTTGCCTAGTTTTCGATGCTGAGGATAGCATCTGTCAAGGATGGGGGAATTGTAGGCAAGTGCAGTAAAGCCTCTCTGCCACTGTGGCTGCAGTTCAGAGAGGGTGGAGAACAAGTGGGAATCAGTTCCCTACAAGATCCGATTGGATGATAATGCCCAAGTTGACCTGGTGACCATCTTTGAGGTGGGCACTGTTTAATAAAAAGCACTATCCCCTACGGGTTGGCATGCATTCAGTGTGTAGGCAGGCTAGGGACAGATCCCCTACTGGCTAGGTACAGTCAGAGTAGCTTACCAAACCAATTGCGCAAACCAATCAATATATGCTTATTTTTACCAAAAATATGTAGAAGAATACATATTGACCTAAACTGAGGAAGAAATTCATTTTTTTATATATTTTTTGGGGATATTTATTATAGCAAAAAGTAAAAAATATTGCTTTTTTTTTCAAAATTGTTGCTCTTTTTTTGTTTATAACGCAAAAAATAAAAACTGCAGACATGATCAAATACCACCAAAAGAAAGCTCTATTTGTGAGAAAAAAAAGGACGTCAATCTTGTTTGGGTACAATGTCGTGCGACCATGCAATAATCAGTTAAAGCGACACAGTGCCGTACTGCAAAAAAGGGCTTTGTCAGGAAGGGGGTAAATCCTTCCGAGGCTGAAGTGGTTACATGTGCACATATTTTTGTAACTATACAACACAATCAAACATTTCTGTAGAAACGTAGCAAGATAATAGTAAGATAACATACACTGATTGTGTTCATGCTGAAAACGCTATATGGTCACAGTATAAAACTTTATTTTTTGAACATTGGCATTGTAATAGCAATACACAATACTTATTTTTGACAATTCAATACAACCTTACTTAAAAAATCTTGTATTCCCCAGCCCAAGCTTTGCTTCATCATTCTAATTTACCGATGAAAATTTATCACAGATCATTAGTTCAACATCTCATTAATGCGGCAAAACTTTGTATTCCGGCCCTCTGGAAATCTCCTACTCCACCCACAATTACCAACTGGATTACCAGAGTAAACAAAATAGCTTTAATGGAAGAACTCATACACCAAGCTCATGACTCCTCTACAAAATTTAGAAACACATGGGTTTGCTGGCAACAATTTCAAACAACTTCTGAATATACCCGACTTCTTTATTAAATAACTACTTATATCCTTATAACAATTCCTTTACATAGCAAACTTTCACACACGTATAGAGAAAGACGTGATTATAAACCTTTATAAAGAAAACCCGTCATTTTAAAGAATTTCAAAGCATGATTCTCTAATACTTGGAAATATATATTGGGTGATATTTAGACAGGACACAAAAAAAAACATATCCTTAAGAGACATATCTTTATTAACACTTTATGATATGACTTTACTACACAGGTCATACTCCGATTTCGAGAGAAAATTACCCTTATATGTTTTCCGCACTATTATTAATCACAAACATACTAATGTACTAGAACCACTCTAAATTTATTACAGATTAGATCTAATTTTCATGTGGAAGGCCATGCTTTTTATATGATTTAATATGCCATGTCTTTATGGTTATTATCTATTGTTCTCTATTTTATCTTACTGTTTTTATCTAATATCTTATTTTTATTTATTTATTTTTTATTTTTTTGATTCTGCATACTAGTTATTGCCTCATACATTTGCTATCCAAAAAAAATATATATTAAAAAACATTAAAAAAAAAAATCTTGTGTTGATATTGCTGCCTGTCTCCTGGCCATCTCTATCTACAACTTCCTGGATTCCCTGAATGCTTAAGGACTAAGGATTTGCTGCCTGCAAGAAGTGATTGCTACACTGACTCCACCTCTTGAAACCCCTTCTCTCAACACCTTTGTAGTTCAAAAGGCAGGCTCTGTGAATTATGTAACACTACAATGCTTACAAACAGGGCATAATGAATATGTGTCACAGAGTTTAAAGGAGTAAATGTGCTGGGATCTTCACAAAGTAAGTTTACAAACTTGGTGATTCCTCAGATTAACCACTTCAGCCCCTGAAGGATTTGCCCCCTTCCTGACCAGGCCAATTTTTGTGATACGGCACTGTGTCACTTTAACTGACAATTGCGCGGTCGTGCGACATTGTACACAAACAAAATTGATGTCCTTTTTTGCCCACAAATAGAGCTTTCTTTTGCTGGTATTTTTATTAGCTCTGCGTTTTTTATTTTTTGCGCTATGAACAAAAAAGAGCGACAATTTTGAAAAAAACACAATATTTGTACTTTTTGCTATAATAAATAGGCTGATATGTATTCTTCCACGTATTTTTGGTAAAACAAAAAAACACAATAAGTGTATATTGATTGGTTTGCGCAAAAGTTATAGCGTCTACAAAATAGGGGATAGATTTATGGCATTTTTATTATTATTTTTTTTTCACTAGTAATGGCGGCGATCTGCAAGTTTTATTGGGACTGCGACATTGCGGCGGACAGATCGGACACTTTTGATACTTTTTTGGGACCATTAACACTTATACAGCGAAAGGAGCTAAAAATAGCCACTGATTACTGTATAAATGTCACTGGCAGGGAAGGGGTTACCACTAGGAGGCAATCAAGGGGTTAAGTGTGTTCCCTAGGTGTGTTTCTAACTGTGGGGGAATGGGACTGACTGGGGGAGGAGACATATCGTTGTTCCTACTTAGTAAGAACACACAATCTGTCTCTACTCCCCTGACAGAACCGGGATTTTGTGTTTACACACACAGATCCCCATTCTCATTCTGTCAGGAGCAATTGTGGGTGCCCGGCGGACATTGCGCCCGCCGCGCATGCACATCAGCTTGGAGGACACGCTGCGGGCACGTGCGAGCCTGCTATAGCATCTTAAAGGGTCGACGTATAGCTACGGTGATTTTCACAGCCGTGCCAACCTACTGCAGTATAACTGTGGCGGCTGGTCGTCAAGCGGTTAATAGGTGTAGGCTAGAAATAATTGAAAATCCATATTGAAGTATATATACTGTATGAATTTAAATATTGACCATAGATACATTTTAATGGGCAGTGACTTTTTACTTATTGCTAGAGCCAATAACCTATAGAAAAGCTTACATAGTTTTAAATTATGTAGCTCTGAAGTACCAAAATAAACTATTTTTGAAACATTTGAAAATCTGACAAGACCATAAGGCTTAATAGAATTGATGATTGCATGCAGATGGATGATTAACTTGCTGGATTTTAATCGTAAGGAAAAAAACTTTGTGAACTGCTACCTAATAGATATA